>JAVRXN010000010.1:63292773-63647773 GCA_033556935.1 Timema podura | reverse complement strand
ATGTTTCCTACCATTTACCTTAAGCATTAATATGAAACATATAACGTGAAATGCAGTTGAAAAGTAGCTAATTTCACATTTTCATTATTATTTTAAAAACTATTTATCGTAAAATGTGAGATCTTAAAAACGATATGAACAAGTCTATAATGTTCACCTTCGTTTTTGCGTGAATAAGAATTGATAATAACAAATCTACCATACTTGTTAAATAATGCGTGGTTCCTGGACGTCTGCGCTCCTATAGGACTTCTTACAACACCAGGTTTTTGGCAAGAAAGTTATAGAAATACTGTACAAAATACAGCTCTCAAGCTATAGATTTTTTTCTCGTCGAATTTTAGTTAAAAATATTTTCAGCTTTATTCGTTTTCTAAAGATTAATTTTAAGTGTGTTCGTCTTTTACATCTTAGAAAAAATAGCCAGAATCCAAGTGTCAAGATAGCATAGCTTTTCAAGGTTGGTTTGCAATGGAAGTATCCCAAATGTTGCCAATGTTCTCCAATCAGGGTAAAGGGAGCAGGGGAAGAAGATTAATGCTCTCTGTGGGTGGGACAGTTCCATCCGAGTAGAGGGAACCTCACATTTATATTTAGTTGTGGTACGCAAACCTCAGGTGACAAAATCACTTGGAGACACATTCCAAGACGCCCAAATAGATTTAGCATATGAGATTGGCTTTTTAATCTTACTATTGAGATCATTTTAACTTTCTAAAGTATTATAAAATGTTATTCTGTTAAAATAACATTGTTTGGATATGGTGCTTTGAAAATACTTAGTTTGGGATATCTATTTATAGATAAGCTATTTTTTTTATCAAAACATGTAGATGATAATGAAATGATTTAAATTATAATACGTACAAATTTTAGTACACGATCAATAAATATTTTTGCAAGCAAGATAAAACAAAGCAATTTTTATAACATGTTAATTTGTGAAAAGTACTATTTTAGAGAAATAACCATTTTGACAAGACTACTTTCTGTGCAATAATATTTATGAAATAAACTTAATTTGTTTTTAGTATTAATAATAGTTATTTAATATTGGTATAAGCTGATTGCGAAATTAATCATGCCGTAAAATATATATTGTAGAAAAATATCAATGAAATACTAAATAAAATATTGTTTATATATTAGGTTAAAGTAACGTTTAGTTAAAAAAAAATCATATTTGAATGATCGAAGTTTTATGAACGTACTTGTGTAAATCTTAATTATCTGAAAAATAAGGATTACCAAAAGAAGAAGTTCCATCTCAATCCGATGAGTAGCCTACTTTTTGGTTTACTAGCATCAAACAAATATATATATATATATATATATATATATATATATATATAGACAGATTTATAATTTTATTTTATGAATAGATTTGAAGTATTCAAATATTACTAATAGTGACATATAAAGCGTCAATAAAGAGCAAAAAACAAATATATAATTAAAAATGATAAAAATTTAAAGCCTTAAATGGATTTCCATGGGTTTTTTTTAACGCTTCTTACCACCTGTCTGGGCTATTTAAATCGGTGCATTACATTTGGGCTACGGACCCTTTGTCCCAAAAGTGTAATAGCTTAGTTGGGCCATGGTCATTGATAAGAAGTATCGTCATAGCTTAGTTGGGCCACGTTCACTGACCAGGAGGATTATCGTCATAGCTTAGTTGGGCCACAATCAGTAATTAGGAGGACTATAACAGATAATAGACCTGCGGGTAGATAATAATTCGGCCTCACCAATCCTTTTGCCTTATGTTAGGTTAGGCTTGCTTAAGTTAAGATCGTGTTATGCCATATGGTTAAATTAGGTTCGATTTTGTTATGGTAGGTTAGGCTAGATTAGGTTAGGTTAGCTTAGCTTAGATTAGCATTCTCTTGTGTCTTAATATACATCACTTGTGTTTTTGTTCAAATCAAGAAAAAATTAACAGCCATCCTAAATGGAGCGCCACAACAGCCGGGGCTGAGCTAATACACTAGTAGGCTTACGGCTTGTTTACAATTCTAAGAAGAAATTCGTGACCCAACTGAAATGGGTCCATTTAACCAAACTAGGGGGGTAGACATCAAAATGTATGCTTTTAGAGGAAATATACCCACTTTTGCATAGAGCGAAAGTTTAAAACCATTTGGTAAAAAAAAAAAATTAGAACATACAGCCAGGAATGGGCTTCATCTTGACTTCCCCGTCACTTGGAAAATCACACTAGACGCGTTTGACGTCCATACCAGGACTTTTTGTGCCCATCGACTCTGGGGATATATAGGCTCTGTGTAAGAAGGTTACGTGCACCATTTCTTGTTTCACTAAAAAAATAATGTAATCTACAAGCTAATCAGTTAAAAAAACTTCAAATTATTTTCTAAATTCCAGTGTAAAGAAAGTTTTTTTTTAACAACAATGTGGTTTGCCATTGTCTTTTTGGGTGAATTCTGGTTCGTTTATTTTATGAAAACCCTCTTCATCCTACTGTCTTAAGTGACATAAGCAAGTAAACCTGTAAAAGAAAAAAGATAGTAGCCTACCTGCTAATAAAATGGTAATTTGAGAGCTCCCCGGTGTCAATGAGTGTCTTCTCTCGAGCTGCAGAATCGTGGTCAATCACGTCATTTAGAAACATTTTGGGACATAAATTTTAAACGCATATCTCATATAATCTGATTTTTTGGTGACGAGGAGGTCGGTGCTTGAATCCCAGCCGGGTGTGCTGAAGGAGTTTTTTTCCTGAACGGTTTTATAATTTTTCTTAACGCTAAATCGAGTACATGCCCTCTAAATTCTACCTACATTTTACCTACCGCATTTGTGTAATAAAATCCGTATATCCTGGATGTATTTTAAAATAATATGCAAAAATCGATTAATTATTATAGTATATAAATTTTGCCAAATTTAAAACTAAGTAGGCCTATACAAAACCTTAGTTCTACCTGGTTGTTATATATGATTGTAAAACATTTTCTCTTAACTTACACGATGAAAATAAACTTAGAGTGTTCTAAAACAAGGTGCTTATGAATATATTTGGTCCAAAAAAGGAAGAAGATACTCTGAAGTGGAGGAGGCTACATACCGATAAGTTACATACCCTGAACTCATCACAAGACACTGTTAGGCTAATTAAATCTCGCAGATTACGGTGAGCATGTCATGCAGCGTGAATGGGAGAATCTAGAACCATGTTCAGGGTACTGACTGACAAACTCAATGGAAAGAGACCACTGAGAAGACCTAGACGCAGATGGGAGGATAACATTAGAATGGGCCTGAAAGAGCTAAGGGACTGGATAGAACTAGCTAAATATAGGGATAGGTTTTTAAGTGCGTCAATTAACTTTTGAGTTCCTAATGTCAAAGAGTAAGTAAGTAAATTCTACTAATTTTATCACTCTACTTGTGACGTTAACCCCAAGAGGCCAGGCTGGTGTAATCATTTGTATTCATAACTATGAACCACCCCGCTCACTTTCTACCAGCAAATCAAAATCAGTAACACTTCGGGAGATGCGTTAGCATTGTGTTATTCTGAGATTGCAGTTTCCTCTATGTATCTTGGGTTAATACAGGAGATTTGTAAATCTGAGATTTAAAAAAAAAATTCTTTTTATTTATGTTAAGGTAAATGTAAATAGAAAAAAATTCCTAGAAATAATATGAATACATTATAAACTTAATCCATGCACAGAAGTAAATTTATCAAGAGTCAGTGAAATTTCCGATTTTAAATCATTGTCACTAAATATTAAATACACACATCTTTATAAATATAAATGGCCACATAAAAGTAAAATTTTTGAAGCAGGTGTGAAGGTAGCGATGGAGAGTGGGCGTACTGCCAGCCTTAATAATGAAACTAACTTCAAAGTCGATGATCACATATCAAAAAATAATTAGGACCACAGCTAATGAGGTATCCTGAAATGATGACCAGTTATTTCAACTATGACAACGTTTCCGTTAATACCGATGTTGAAAAGACCTTCTACAAAATTAGTTTAGTTTTCGTTTTACCGTTATTGTTTTGCTATTTGTAGATTCAAGGGCAGTCATGAATCTTAAAATACACTAAAAAATCCCCTACTACCTTAAAGGTATCTGTTTTGAAGCTATCCAAACATAGCTTTATATTTTAAGGAAGGTTGGATATATGTTATCTACTTCTGAAATACTTGCTGTGAAACGACGTTGAAAAGGAGCTAACTAAACCATTTTATTATATTTTATAAAAATCACTTAACTTGACACCTAAGGTTTTTAAACTTCTAGGGACATGTTGATTCTCTTCTTCTCCATTTTGATGTGAATATTATTTTGAGATAACTTATAAGTTCATAAATAGCGTGGGATGTCTAGACGTCTGCAACGCGTCTCATTGCTTCGGCAAGTGACCTCCAGCAAAAAAAAGTTTTAAAACAATTCTTAGCCTGCTTGGGGAGCCGTCTACCAAAGTGCTAAAACACGTTTTAGGCGTCCAATAATCCCACGTTATTTAAGAAGTAGTTTATTATTTCAACATAAGATTAATACCAAAATGGTGGAAAAATACCCCTAGAGAATAAATAAACCTTACTTTTTAAGTCTTATGATTTCAAAAATATAATGAAAAGGTTAATTAAGCTACTTCGATTCACGGAAAATGTATAAGTTCTAAGATCAAATTAAGCTGTTAGTAACATAAATCTAACCTTCCTTAAAATGAGCGTATGCTCTGATAGTGTCATAACAAAATCTTTTAAGATAATTTCAAGTTAATATTAAGCTTCATAACTGCCATTTAAATTATAAACACCTCAGTTTGAGGATTGTTTCCTTCAAGTTGTAGGTTTCCTTGGCGCCAAATTAATCAGGTGACCATCGTAGATATTTAATTAGTGAAGAAGTGTTCCACTTTGTCTAGGAATTTAAAGTCCACTTCCTCACTATGAAAAAGATCAAGTGGTTCTATTTAAAGCCTAGGATCTTTACTAATGGAATTTTCACTCACTTGATTTAGTATAAGGCTGCAGTTTGTATCTTATCTGCACCAATAAACCAATAAAAACAGAACCTACACATTCTTGAAGTCAATCACGCTCTTCTTGCTACGCCAAGATTTTAGATGATATTAACTATGTCAGCTTCTCTTTTAGAGTATATTAATAATTTATCTTTTATATTAAATTCAATTTTATCCTTTATACATCATGACACTCCCTTGGTCTTTGAATGAGAACATCAAACCAAATATCTTT
Source organism: Timema podura (assembly GCA_033556935.1). Lineage (NCBI taxonomy): Eukaryota > Metazoa > Arthropoda > Insecta > Phasmatodea > Timematidae > Timema > Timema podura. Next base: position 63,642,527 of record JAVRXN010000010.1, on the reverse strand, counting down.
AAACAAACATGTGTTACATACAATTTAATCCACCCTTGGTTTTATTCTAGTTTGAAATTTATAGCATTAACTTGTGTGATCCACGTCTGAATCAGCCATCTTAGCTAACTCATTCATTAATAATGTTGGAATGAAGGTTGAATTTAAAATAAGTTTACCCGTATTTGTATAGAGGAGTGAATCGCCTTCAAGAAGGGCCACCCTCAACACACCTAGCTTGGGATCGAACGTCAACCTCATCTTCACCGGCAAATCAAAACAGATGATAGTGATACCTCAGCCCACGGGTCCAATAATGCATGTATACATGGGTTTAAATCTTTAACCTGACTTGGAATAGACAAAAAAGTATTTTTGGAGACTGTGTTTCTCAGAGTTAACTATTTGTTCAAATAAAACTAATTAATGTTTGTTTTTCTCGCGAAATAATTCAAAATCCCGTTCCCACTACAAGATGAATAGGCTTAGGATAATATTATTATAACCATGATGTTTCCTAAATTGATGAAGGGTTGGAGTTGAATAGTTCATTTTAATTTTTTGTGTGTCATTCATTAGGTCATCATTCTTTCGAATAGTTTGCTGCAGCTCTCCCCTTTTACTTATCCTGGGCCTAATTTGTTTACATATTTGTACCTTCTTTAGCCAACAACGTTTGCTATCTGATTCATGTTCGCCAGTATTGGTCTCCCACTTAAATTTTTCCCTTCCACTTCTGCTTCTATAATCATCTTCATCAAACTATCTTGTCTCAGTATATGGCCTACCATTGCAACCATTGCTACACCCCTCTGTCCTTTTCTTACCTAGACAGGCAGGAACCTCCTCGAAAACAATAGAAGGAAAAGGACAAAGGAGGGTTCAGTTTCGAATGTTCTAAAGAAGATTTTGCCGCTACTCTTAGTACAACTGTTTATGATATTCTGTATTTCTATAAACGTCTTAATAGCCAACGTATCAATGAAACTGTATTTATAAACTTCTTAATATGGTGCATAACTGTAATATTTGTTGTGTTCTAGAATATAAAAAATCAACAGCTTTAAGACCACACAGTACCAACTATATTTGCCGCATGGAAGATACTTATTTACAATCCTTAGTTTATAGACGTGTGTGCTATGATTATTTGTGCTAATTTCACTATTTGTTGTGTAAATTTCAAACAAGTTTATTTCAGTCCAAGGAACTAATTATTGAATGTCAATTTGGTTCCTTATTTACATTCGCCAAGTAATTCAACCTAGCTTAAATGCAGTTTTATGTTTTACAATCAGTTTAACTTAATTCCTTTTTGGCTATTCCATTATAATTTCTATAACCATTAGTTAAAAAGTGTGCACAATTTAATGTCCATCCTTTTGCATCAATATATACTTCTAAATATTTTACGATTCATATTTGTTTTCGTAGTAGAGTTAGGCCTTCTGCATATCAGTGATACAACAGAAAACCGACTAGTATTATATCGTTCTGAAGACAAGACACATTTAAAATGTTTTTGCTTACATTGTATATTTATGAAATTTCGATCTGGAATAAATAAATAGCAAAAAAAGCCTATTTTTTTATTTTAACGTCCTTGTCATATGTTTGCAGTAGTGTTTAGTGTTGTTTATAAAAAGTGTTATTACGTTGGTTATTATCTTATTGCCTTGCCATAAAATGAGTAACATTGATTCATAGTGTAGGACTAGCTATGTTAAAGGTATGGCAATAAATCAAAAGTCACTAAAAAAAATAGTCAAGTTGATTTACAGCTATGTCATCAAAGTCACAGTGGATGCATAAAAGAGAATAAGTTTGGTATCCACAAAGTAAAGCTGCATCGGTGATCGAATGGCTAAATTTGTGTTGCATTGAGTTGACATTAAGGGGGAGGCTAGGCTTCATTCACTGCACTTGACATTGTTTTTTTAAATTTTGGCGCCATTGGATTGGTTTTTACGTTTATTACTTTGCCCAACAATGCTACCTATATCCCTGAGAACTGTTCATGTTCCATACATGGGAGATATCGCGGAGATGTCACAAAGGTCCTAACCCACTAACTCAACCCACGTTGGCCATGTCAATCATATTTTAACTAATGCATTTCACCCCCTAATCTCTGTGGTGACTTCGTGCTGTTAAAACGTACAACCCGAGTCAAGAATTCAATATGGAATACATTTTATATCATTACTCCCTGTTGCGGAGGCGACTAATTAATATAACAAGGTCATCCTGCGTCGGTAATTCCGCCATGTGTAATATCATATCATGTGACCCATTGATTCATATTTATAATAATAATGGGTTTATTGAATAAGTGACTATTGACATTTTCAGAATAGATTTTAATTACATGAATTATTAGTAAATAAACTAATAATAAACTCCTTCTCCGTAATTGAAAAAACTGAACATTTATAGTGCTGCGACTGGGAGATAATTGGTTCATCTTATTTCTTAGTGTTGGGGCTGGGAGATATCTGATTGATCTTACTTTCAAGTTCTGGGGCAGGGAGATAACTGGTAAATCTTATTTCTTAGTGGTGTTGGGGCTGGGAGATTACTTGTGCATCTTACCTCTTAGTTCCATGGCTGGGAGATAGTTTTTTCATCCTACTTCTTATTTATATGGCTGGGAGATAATCTGTTTATCCTATTTATTATTTCTATGGCTGGTAGATAGCTTGTTTATCCTACTTCTTGGTTCTATAGCTGGGAGATAACTGGTTCATCCTACTTCTTAGAACAATGGCTGGGAGATAACTGGTTCATCCTTCTTCTTAGTTCTATGTCTAGGAGCTAATTGGTTCATCTTACGTCTTAGTGCTGTGGCAGGGAGCTTTCCAAGCATAGAATTTACCATACAGGCTTTTTTGTTTATAATGCTTGTGTGACTGAGTATAGAATGTAGAGATTGCACATTAATACATTTTAACAAGACTTTATATACCATTGCTTTTATTTTTTTGGTGTACTGATTATATATAATATACTATCATAGTAATATAGGCCTATAGCTTATAGTTAAACCAAGGAATTCTAAGCACAGGCACTCAATAAAATATATAGAGAGAACATAATTTATAACGGCCTAACTTATTTTGTGAATACCCACTTTGAGAGAAACGCAGTCTAAACGCCAAACAAATCTAGTAAAGCTTGCCGCAGCGTTGAAGCCAGGGTTGTAATACTGGCCGAGATAACTAAGGGATTTTTTTTCATAATTTTTTTCCCCACTCTCCTCTAATGCGGATACATTTAATATTAATTCTACCTTCTTATACCTACCCCATGAGAGTTATTTTTTAACTTTATTCACTGCAAGCTACTACCCGATTAGATTAGACGCATTTTTTTTATAACGCTACTGAGGTAATGATGTGGAATCCAATGATATAGAAAAATGTATCCAGACTATTGTAGAAGAAATAGTGAAACCATTTAATAAAAATTCACTCTCATTACACCTGGCAGGCATGTAGTTGAACCATGACCTCCCCCCATCAATAGAAAAAAATACATTACGAGACTAACAATTTTGTTCCCTTTTTTACCGATACGGGTATAAGTGTGATTGACAGTGGATTGCCCGAACGTGTTTTAGAGCACGGCGCACAAACAAATATTCAACGAAACCTAACAAAAACATCGTGAAGCAATAGATAGAACAATTTTGTATATAAGCATATTAAATGTTCTATCTTGGAAACGAAAGTGAAACCATGAAATGTCCCCAATGGAAGAAATCCTTTCACTCAGTAAGAAACAGTCGTGTTGTGTTGCCACCCTAAAACGCCGACACACACCTAAAATAGAAGTTAGAAAGAGAGAGAGATGAAGAGACGAAGATTTGGTTTCTGCCATCGCAACGGGTTTCATTAAATTGAAGTAATGGCAGCCATTCGCCATTATAAATAAGTCACGCAAAATATAAATAAAACCACAAAATCGAATTGGTGTACTTCAATTAAAATGTAGGTTATGTATCGTGACTTCTAGAAACAAATTAGTATCAACATCAGAAAAAAACCCAGTAAATTATAACTAAAGCTGTCAGCTTTAGAAATATTTTCTCAATTAAAAATGAAATAATGGTGAAAGCAAAAAAATCTAAATTTACCATCAATTTTAAGTTTTAATTTGGTTTCAAACGAGAAATGAGTGTAAAACAATTGAAACAAAAAGGAATTTAATAGGCGAGTTTCAGAACATGAAAAATGGAGTGAGGGAGATTAAGTTATTTAAGGGGGAATATTTTTATAAAGGGGGTTGTAGATGAAGTACTGGGCTGAGGGGGGAGGGAGCGGTTTGAGTCTTGGCTAACGTTATCAGGTATCGCTTATCACGTGAGCCAGCTGGGAAACAAACCAGTAAGGTATATCAATCCTTCAAGTTTAGGAAGTAGTCTCGTGATTTAGCGTGACTCTACAACCTGCAATTTTATTTCCATTCTCTCCCTTCGAAACATTCAACAATGGCCTTAGGCTGACCCATTGCAAAATTTCACAAACATTTATTGGATAAAAGGTACAGTTAGATTTGTTGAAAGTGACACTCCTTAAAACAATTATTGTTTTTAGATATTATTTAGAATTTTTATCTCAAGTCGTTTTACAATTCTACTTTCTACTATTGAGAGAAATTATTGTAACCGTGAAAAAAATCGGTCTAGAGATTTTGTTAAATCTTTATGTTTTGTGAAAATACGAACATAAAGCTTGGATTTTACAATTACGTATGTCCCCCATGTATGTCTGCATGTATGTCTGTTTGTCCTTGAATTCGGATCCAAAATGGTAGGGTGGATCTTGTTCAAACTTGATATTTAGCCCTGTATCCCTTTAATTAAGGGTAGTTTAATAATGAGTGATTTTTCTAAAATCCAAATATTTCAAAAATGGCTCTTACGATTTTGTTTAAAATTACGATTTGTTTGAAATTACAAATAGCATTGTAATATTGGTTTCTGGGCAAAAATTTGATCATGTTTATTTAACTGTGGGGGATTTTTTGAAACCTTAAAATATTTTGAAACCCGTTCTAACGATTTCGTTATGTATATATATATATATATACATATACATACATAAAATGTATATATATACATACATACAATGTATATATACATACATACAATATATATACATACAATGTATATATATACATAATTAAATCGCTATATATATATATATATATATATATATATATATTATATATATATATATATAATAGAGAGAGAGAGAGAAGAGATTGTGTAGTATGACAAATATAAATGTTTTGGGGCTAAGATAATATTGTGGGGCAAATTAATGAGTCTTTAAGATATATAGGTCTACATCAATTTAATTAACAATAATGTTTAAAAGAGGTTTAAGCATATTCAAATATTTTATTCAAGCAACATCAAGATAACTTTTGATGTAAGGTTTTAAAACCCATTTCTTCATGAACAATTTTTTTTTAGCACAACGCTTTACGACCCGTTCGGGTTATACACTTATGTACTAACTTCGCTAATGGTTTAAGGGATGAGGAAGGCTATATTTAAAGGAACTGTACCCGCATTTTCGCAGAATGAGCGTGGAAAAAATACTCTCAGTACACCCAACCGAAATTCTAACCTCAGTCTCTCCGTCATCGGCAGTATAATCTACTACGAGAGTGGTGCCTTAGACTACGCAGCCACCGAAGTGGGTGTGTACAAATTAAATTCTCAATCCAACTGTTAAATTTTAATAAATCGAGCTAATATGTTTAAATAGTTAGGCCTTTGTTAAACTTCACTAGCCGCTAGTAGGAAATTCACCAGCGTGTACTACTAGCCGCTAGTAGGATATTCACCAGCGTGTACTACTAGCCGCTAGTAGGATATTCACCAGCGTGTACTACTAGCCGCTAGTAGGATATTCACCAGCGTGTACTACTAGCCGCTAGTAGGATATTCACCAGCGTGTACTACTAGCCGCTAGTAGGATATTCACCAGCGTGTACTACTAGCCGCTAGTAGGACATTCACTAGCGTGTACTACTAGCCGCTAGTAGGATATTCACCAGCGTGTACTACTAGCCGCTAGTAGGATATTCACCAGCGTGTACTACTAGCCGCTAGTAGGACATTCACCAGCGTGTACTACTAGCCGCTAGTAGGATATTCACCAGCGTGTACTACTAGCCATTTGCTGAGGGTTCAGACAAAGCTATTTCATTGATTTTACTAGCAGCTAGTAAATTAGCCCGGTGTGACTGAGGCTCTAAGGTAAAAGAGTTTGTTAGCTAGTAAGTTGGCTACTTAGTAAAAATACAAGTTTTATATCCACGGTCGTGTAACACAAATAATAAGATTTTAGTGTAAAGCCACAGGTTTTACGCACAAATATCATTAGAGAATACAACTTTTCCTCTTGGTTTATTTCTATATATATTGTATACGTTTCTCGCTTATGTCCTTAATAGCATGGTTACGCCAAAGCCAACATTATAGAGAAGTGTAATGAGCTGACGCACGTGATCAAAGATTTATTACTCTACGGAAAAAATATTAATTTTTATTCTAGACACAGGATGTATTATTTATGATCAAAGCGTTATGGACAAGACTAATTTATTATATGTTTTCTCTTTTTTTTTATCACGTCTTCATTTTAATCTGGGATATCCTCATCTAACTACGCCGGTGTGAAAGTTAGAATTGAAAGGAAATGTAAAAGCATTTGCGTGGATGAAATTTGGGAAGGCCATCTAAAAAGAAATTCTCAATACAGCTTACCCAGATTTGAGTCACAACCTCAATGGAAAACTTGAATAAACATGCGGCTCTATGCTCCACGTAAGGAGATAAAGGAATTCACAAATTTCCATTAAACACCGATGCGGATTATTAGATCTCATAGATGTAGAGCATGTGTATTTATTAATGGCCTTGGAACTAGATGGACCTTTATATATAAATTATAGAGTATATTTGCGCTAGGTTAGTAGTACTGGGCTCGATTCCCTTGCCAAGATGCTATTTTTAAAATATTCAAACTAATTCCTGGAAATAACAGCACATCTGTACCAAACAAGAGTTTTAATGTAGGGCTTATTTTCATAAAACATCTGCTATTAAGTGATTTAAGGTGTTGGACTCACATTGGGATTTGAATCTCGGCTAGATTACTAAGATTGGTTTGCCACAGGAGATTTTCACTTTGACCTTACCATTCCCTTTCTAATGCTCATGTGGGTGAATATCGTCTTGGCTGACCTCTTCATCCCTACCCCCTATTTTTGTATTTTATGAGCCCCCTATTCACCCACACCACTGGTCATAAGGACAAAGGAGACACATCCTCTCTATAGATAGCCCGTATGACTAGCAAGACGAGGTAGATACACAAATAATGTATTGCTTAGTATTGGATCAGAAAATTTCTATAATAATATAATAATATTTCTAAAGAATAATTCGAAAGTGTGGTATGAGCCACTCTAACCCATAACAGGATGATATTAACTCTTAAAGTAATATATTCAGAACTCAACCTATAAAGTTTGCCTGTAGGTAATGATATTTTTCATCATTTTCAGACAACCAAGGTATGAGTCATAAGCGCACATGGGTTTCTTTTTTTAAAATGCAAAGCGTCAGGGAAGACTATGAAACTAATCCCTCCAAACCCTCTACTGTAAGTTTAAGAGGAATAAATAGTAAGGGTTCATATTATGTTATTATAACTTTAAAAATAACTCACGAAACAATAAAACTGACAAAAGTGCTTCTTGAAAAAATACGTCTCATTTTTGTATTTCACTTCCTCCACGACACAATACAATTGGGCCACAGACCCCTTGTCCCAAAAGCGTTATACCTTAGAGCTGAGGGCAAATAAGAACTCAGCCCCATCAAGCCTTTTGACTAATATTTGGTTAGGGTAGTTTAGTTTATGATCGTGTTGTGCCATAGGTTAGGTTGGGTTGGTTTACATTATGTTATGGTAGGTTAGGATAGGATAGGTTATATAAGTTAGGTCAGTTTAGCTTAGTATTTTGTTGTATCTTACTATCAATCACCTGCTGTTTTTCGTTTAGATTGTGAAATCATTTACAACCATCCCAAATGGAGCGCCACAAAAGCCAGGAAAACATGTTAGTACACCAGTACGCTTTGTTTACAGTATTCCAAGAAGGAACTCGAGGCCCAACTGTAAAGTGGGACCAGCACTACCCTCTTAAACGCAGATGAGCTTGGGGCCCAACTGTAATGTGGGACCAACACTACCCTCTTAAGCTCAGGTGAGCTTGGGGCCCAACTGTAATGTGGGATCAACACTACCCTCTTAAACGCAAGTGAGCTTGGGGCCCAACTGTAATGTGAGACCCGCCTCCGTGGCGTAGTTGGCTAACGCGCCAGTCGTGTTGTGCCAGACCACTGAGGACGGGGAGATCGAGGTTCGAATCTCGGTCGGGTGAACTGGGGGTGGTTTTTCCTAAAATGGTTTTCCACTCTCCCTCCACGCAAATGCGGGTTCACTTCCTCTATATTCAACCTTTCCAATTCCTAATCCATTAGTGTAATTAGTACTTAAGCGTATAACCCGAACGGGTAGTAAGACGCGGTGCTAAATAATAATAATAATAATAATAATGTAATGTGAGACCAACACTACCCTCTTAAACGCACGTGAGCTTGGGGCCCAACTGTAATGTGGGACCAACACTACCCTCTTAAACGCAAGTGAGCTTGGGGCCCAACTGTAATTTCGGACCAACACTACCCTCTTAAATGCAGGTGAGCTTGGGGCCGAGCTGTTATTTGGGATTATTGCTACCCTTTAAAACGCAGGTCATAACAATTAAAGGTAGCCCAAATATAACGCTCCCTTCCCCTATTGAGACTAACCACATTTTGTTGCAATTGTTGCAATTTCTTTTCTAGTTGTCATCACTAGTTTAATATTACCGCCCTTCTTCCCCTACTGCAGGGGTATTACTTTTAACCTAGAGAAGAAGCTAGTCTCAAAGAGTTGACAAATACTTCTGTCAAGTGGCTGTGACAGGGGTGAGGTATTGGGCAGTTGTAGAGTAACAGTGGAGATGAGGGGTGTCTAGTACTTGAGAAGATTGCAGTTGTAGAGTAACAAAGGAGATGAGGGGTGTCTAGTACTTGAGAAGATTGCAGTTGTAGAGTAACAGTGGAGATGAGGGATGTCTAGTACTTGAGAAGATTGCAGTTGTAGAGTAACAAAGGAGATGAGGGCTGTCTAGTACTTGAGAAGATTGCAGTTGTAGAGTAACAGTGGAGATGAGGGGTGTCTAGTACTCGAGAAGATTGCAGTTGTAGAGTAACAAAGGAGATGAGGGGTGTCTAGTACTTGAGAAGATTGCAGTTGTAGAGTAACAGTGGAGATGAGGGGTGTCTAGTACTTGAGAAGATTGCAGTTGTAGAGTAACAGTGAAGATGAGGGGTGTCTAGTACTCGAGAAGATTACTATGAAGGCTATTCAGACATGAAACATCTTTCCCTGCTACCTCAGATAAAAACATTAACCTATTTTAACTACAAATTTGTAAGAAAATACGATAACCTAAGAAAAATATTCAAATGAGTCATCGTATTCGTATATTAAAATCATAAACTAATCATTCTATTGTTTTCCATACATATATCTAAAGGAACAACTAATTCACATACAAAGAACACAGTATTTTAAAAATTAGTTAAACACTAGAGCTAGTAGTTTTTTTAAATGCCAGTATTTGTATAAAGAGTCTATAACTATGGAAAGTTTCCCCGTTCATTGCCTTTTTAAACATTACTGTTTGTCGGCTTTTAATTATGACTCTGAGTACATTGTTTTGCTTTCTGTACACATTCAAATAATACTAAATTTATTTAGTTTCAATTTAGTTTTAAAATGTAAGGAGAAGAACTTATATAGGAGTATATATCTTTTTGAGATTACTGTAATAAAATATGTCATGTTGCATGCACAGAAATTGGTGTTAAATATAATACTAGCTGAAACATCGACTAGAGCTAATGTTAGTATTTGTATAAGGATATATAAGGTAAGACGATTGTAGGCCTATCAATAATTTCAGTCTCGCCTTCTTCTTAATGTATGCTACGCTACTACTAAAACATAGCCCATAAAATTGCCAAGTCTTAAATTATAATATTAATTAAATAAACAATGGAGGAATTAGAAACTAAAAGGGACAAAATCAAATATAACTATTACATTACACATAAAATTGGCACAGAACGATTGGCAGAAAGTGTCATCATGTTACTTATATAATATATTGGGCCTATTGATTATTTTAAAGTGTGTGTAAACTAGTATCATGCGTTGTTTCTGAAGATGTTAGGAAAGAGCAAAAGGTCACAAGATTTCCATAAAAATAGATCACTTTATGAAATAAAATCATATACTCCCTAATGGATGGGGATAACATATATATAGTGCTTTTTTCAAATATTTCTCCAAGTGCAAATGTTTACACTTGCTTAAAATCTCCTTTCTGATCATATTCAAGAACTGTAAAATAGACATGCAAGGGACAGGTTTTACCTCCTTCTCCTTGGTGGTGAGTTCCATCTCAAACGTAGACCTCGTTATGAGGTCCAAGGTTTGGTCCATATCGGTGCCTGGTTTGCTGCCTCCTTTTCCCTCCACCAGTTGTAGGTTCTGATTGGCCGTAGCAAGCTGCTCTTTCAGCGCACTCACTTCCTTTTCTGCCAATGTCGCACGCTGTGACAAAAAAATGGACACAGAAGCATTACATGACCATTTAAAACTCCAGAAGTGAGACTTGTTTAAGCTTTGTTCTATCTACGATGAACCCAATGTCATGAGCACAGTTGGGGATTGAACACAGTGACGAATATAGACTCAAGTGAGTCTCACTTGCCAACTTTTTGTTTTATGTCATGATTCTAAACAGTCAACTGCTAAGGTTTTCATAAAAATAATAGGCTTTGTATTGCTCAATCGTACTCTTATAAAGAGGGGATTTAAGGTTATATTTCAAAGTTGTTAATATTTATATGTTTTTAAATAAGGGCCTCAATTTTTTTTTAAACCTGCTTCAGTGGCAACATGGTCCAAGTCATCACCCTTTTATTAGACTAGAGAGCCGATGACTGGAAACTGAGATTAAAATACTGGTCTGTTGTACTGAAGATGATGGCTTATCTAAAATGGTTATCTACCCTCTCTCCAAGAAAATGCAGGAACAATTCCTCTAAATGCTATCTTCCTCATCTTCAACTCACTAGCTTAATTAATACACATGCGTATAGCCTGAACAGGTAGTAATAAGCGATGCCAACAAACAAAAAATGTTTTCAGTTCCCAAATATTTATTGTAACATGTAATAATTAAGAGCTACTTACTAATAATAACAATCATCCAAACGAGAGATTATGATAATACTAGTTGGTTAGTATGACCTAACTACACATTAACTTAATTCAGGAAGTTCATGAAACCTTCCAATGAACAGTCTACTTCCGTAACCTCTCCATCAGGTGGAAGGATATAGCCAGCATCATTTTAAATAAGTAATGACGAAACAAGTAGCCCGAACATTTTTGAATATTTTTGTCATACAGCTGAAATCAATCGTGGGAATTAATATCAAGCAAGATTGGGGGGATATTTTCACAAAAAATCAATAATAATCCACTTGCCCCTAAGTGTGGTCAATATAAAATTTCAGGGGCTCACTATATTTCAATCAGTAAATTAAATTTAAAAAAACAATCTAATACCTCTCTAACCCACTTTGGTGGCCACATAGTCTAATGCGTCACTCTTGCCATATATTAAACTGCCAATGATGGGGAGATCAAGGTTTGAATCTCGGTTGGGTGTATTAGGGGATTCCTAATTTGTTTTCCACACTCCCTCCATGCAAATGTGTGGACACGTCCTCTTAATTAAACCTTCCTAATCCCTAACACATTAGAAAAATTAGTACAAATGCGTATAGCCTGAACAGGTAGTAAGACGCGTTGCTAAGAAAAAATCCCTTGCCTCTAGATCGATGAATAAATATCACCCTTAATTAATTCAAACATGTGTATTATCAGAGTTTGACAATAATTGAGTAAATTTATATAGTTATTAGGAATCCCTTTGAAATTTTAGGTATTCAAAACATCTGAAATATGAGGGAGTGTATTTGTTAATTTTGTCTTGCTAAAACATAACAAAATTATTTTCTTTATTATAAACTAGCAGCTTTTAATTTAATAGTATAGCTTACTATTACAAAATAGTGTATATTTTAAATAACTATTAGAATTGTTTTACCAGCAACTTGGCTCTGATAATTAAAGAGGAGTCTTCAACACTTGTATTATCATTTTTTTATTAGTTGTTTCAACAAACTGTTTTAAACATTTAAATGCGTGTCTTACGTAATTTGGATTTAACCAGGTGATTCAAATTGATTGGAAAGTTGGATAAGATAATATACAAGATGCAAAATAAAATACAATAGTGAAGTTTAAAACATATCTGTACAGCATACAGTACATTGCTCTCCCTAATTAATGGGAGTCTTGCATAACTGTGATACATTTTACAGTTCTAAATAATTTTTTCCATCATGTATGCTGCATACTGCTTTTATACTATAAGTTCAAGACTAATAAATAAAAAATGTTTGCCATTAAATTACATTACATAGATGAACAAAGGGTAGATTGTGTTAGTGACAAATTATTAACTATTAAGTTCATTCCTGAGAATATATATATATTATATATATATATATATTATATATATATATATATATATATATTACACGCAGAGAAAGTATTCAAACATAATACGCATGAACTCACACACATATACACTTTTCTATACTTACATGAGGTAGTAGCTCACACTTATACAAATATATATGCCTAGATGTTCATTACAAAATACATGGAGAAATTTCGTTCATGTTGTTGGGGTTAGAAGGGGGGGGGGGGCAAAGAAGGGGAAAAGGGGAAAATGATTTGAAACCAAAACGACCTAAATCCTTCCCACTTTATCTCACATGTATACAATTTTATTTCTATCAAAAGCGGATTCAATTTTGTAGAAAGAGAAAGAGATAAAATGATCGCTAAAAGGACGTAAGCAAAATAAATGGTTTTAATGCATAACCATGGGTTAAAAGAGACGAGAGGAGAAAGGTAGGCTATAAGGGGTAGTTGTGATACAGGAAGGAAATGTTGATGCGGGAATGAAGGAATTAGAGAAGACAAGACAAGCTATGAAGAGAACGAGTAAAGAGAGGAAGTACTGTTGGATCTAAGTGCAAGAACCTACTAAGTACAAACGTTTATTCATTAAGCTGTTCAATTTAATTTTTCTCGAGATGCCATATTATAGTTATATTTTTATTACTGACTCACTTTACACACATGCACAACCATATATATATATGCCTATATATTATAAATATATATATATATACAATATTTGATTTGATACCTTTTTATATCTCTTCCATTAACCTAAATTTAGGACACCTGTAACTATCCAGAATTAAGTTGATTAGTTATTAAAAATGTAAACTATTTAAAACACCACATTAAAAATTAAGTGTGATTATAGAAACGTTCTGGTTTTTACGTGTATTAGAGTACCAGTATTACAATGGTCAGAGTTTTTATTTTTTAACGTCAATTTTTAAATAGATCAAGGTCAAGATCCCCCAAACTTTCTCATTTCCTATTTTTACTACATTGATTAACAAGTAATACTTACTAAACATTTACATGTAAAATTTTCTGCTTTTCCCTAGATGTGATTCAATTAAAATATCATATAGTTGTGTAAGCTATGATAGACTTTATTTTTCCAAAATGCTATTTTCATTTTAACATTTTGATATTTAAAAACTAGTTCAATTCTTTCAATTTTGAATTAGTATTAGTTACATCCTAAATTTTAAAATGACTTATTTTCTATACAAATCCTAAAGTTTCTTTAGCCATTTATTTCTAAACACAGACTATATAAAACATGATTAACAACATAAGCTAACCCGCCTCGGTGGCGTAGTTAGCTAACGCGCTATTCGTGTTGAGCTCGACTGCCGAGGATGGGGAGATCGAGGTTTGAATCTCGGTTGGGTGAACTGGGGGGGGTGGGGTCCTAAATGGTTTTCCACTCTCCCTCCACGAAAATGCGAATTCACTTCCTCTATATTCAACCTTCCCAATTCCTAGCCCAGTAGCATAATTAGTACTTAAGCGTATAACTCGAACGGGTAGTAAGACTCAGTGTTAAATAAATAACATAAGCTAGGACAGTCTTCCTAATAATACACCTAGCTCCGTCACCTGATATTTTTCCCAATAAGGCGTAAAAGGCCCGACCAGTAATACATCTAGATGTATCAAACCAAATCACCTAGACCAGGGCCAGCAACACGGCCCTGCGGGCCCTTTTGACAGATTTTAGGCGCCCGCCTTATATTTTGTAATTTTGTACATTTTTTGTTAAATAGTTTTGTTTGGTAAGCAACAGGATGGTTGTTGAGTATTATTTGAAATTAAACTTCTTTGTTATATATTCATCATTAGTCCTCAATTTATTATTCCAGTAATATCTTCATAAATAAATTTTTTAACAATAAGCCTACTTTTGTAACGTGCCTCAAAATTTATGGAGAGTGATAATATTATAGTTTATGTTTTGTTTATTACATTTAAAATATTTATATTCTCAGCTAGTCACTAATAAATACACAAATAGAAGGTGAAAATTCAAATATAAAAATCGACATTTTTCTTGCTGCTCCCAGAGTAAAACATGTTTTGAAAAATAACTCTTCATGCTTAAAAGGTTGCCGACCACTGGCCTAGACCTTTCTTGTCATTAAAGTTGTCGTGGAAGGGATAACGTGTTAGGCTGCGTATTTTTACACTTCTTATAGAAAAAACTTTAGGGACAAAATAAATAAAATATTGTTATAGTAGATATATTTGGTTTTTTCTACACATGGTAATCTCAATAGTCCCTGAATATTTGTCACGGTCAAAATGATATTTGAAAGAAAACATATTTTAGCACCTTTTCTTACTACCTGTTCAATTTATACGCATATGTACTACTTACGCTAGTGCGTTAGGGATGAGGAAAGTTGAATTTAAAGAAAGTGTACCCACATAAGTGTGGAGTGAAGGTATAAAATTATTTTGGAAAAACTCAACCAAAATTTGAGCCTAGATCTCCCTATCATTTGCAAAACTAGTCCAAAATGAGAGTGACGCTATAGACCTTATGGCCACTGAGGCAGCTCAAAAACTTTTTTAAATTGATATAAAATTTGGTTCACATTCTGTAGTGCCCATGACAAATGTAAAATAATTATTGTTATTTCAATATATGGACAATTAAACTACACCTATCTATTGAAAACCTATTTTATTATTATTTTACAAAAACTTTTTTCATAAAAACTGAAATACTGCATTCCTTTCCATTTCACCTTAACCTTAAGTACCACCCTTATGGAATTTTGATGAGTCAATAATTCAAAATAGCTAGATAATAGACCATCCACCCACATGGGTCTAGTCAGGTTTGCTGGTTATGGGGAGGTCGAGATTTGAATATTGGCCGGATGTACTGAAGGTTTTTCTTAGTGTTTTTCCACTCTATTTCTATGCAAGTGCTGTTAGATTTCATATATACCTTCCCTTACCTGGCTCATTCTTACTCCATTGGTGTAAATATGTGTGTAACCTGAACGGATAGCAGTACACGTTGCACAAACATTTTTTTTTTAAAGTTGTCAACAAAATGATTACGTTTGAATATTATTCAATTTTATTAATTCATTACAACTAATTCACAAATATTTGAAATACTTACACTGCTGTAGGAAACTTCTAAGCATCTAGCCTAACCGTATAATGAGATTGTCCTCAAGTCCATTTTAGTGAGGAGGAACCGGGAATAATCTAAAAGTGAAAAAACTAAATTGTAACTTGATATTTTATGAACGTTCCTTTATAAGAGCCCCCCCCGGGGAAGCAGAATAAGTTTTAGTCTAGTGTTGCACGCAAGGAAGGAGCGGGCGTCATACAAACATTGAAGGAGAGAAGGTAGAGTGTGAAACGTTTGGACGCCTGAGATAATATGCCTCGACGCAATAATCCTTCCGCCATTTGCTTAGCTTAGCCAATACGATGGCAGGCCGGACAGACAGACCCTTACTGCTCTTCTACTATTAACACCAAGGAAATACACGCGAGATGCGAACGAACTAGGAGGATACATATACATACACACTACGAACAGAACCCATGGAAATTGAAAATGACATTTGCACTCTTTTAAAAAAATTAGTAGGGAGGTTTATGTCTATCTGATCCATCAAAACAACATGAATTATTCAGTGGCATAATGTGGAAGTTTTTTCCAACTAGTCCATAGAGGTTTTTAATATATATCTTTATTTTTATATATATATATTTGATTAAGTGTGTAAAAAGGGCAATGTAGAGGTAGAACTATACAGATTTGATTGTTATAAATAAATAATAAGTTTACATATATACGGTAGTGTACCGGTTTTCTTAAAAGCCAAACAAACTGAATATTTGTTGACCCGTTAGATTCAATTTGCTTACGAAAATATGCTCTATCTTGCTATCTATGCTAATCTTGTGATTAATTATTTTATTTTAACTTGATTTGAATTCAAATGATTTCTAATATGTTTTTGATTAGTTCATACAAAAAATTTAGGATACTTTTTTTAAATTCTAAATAAGAATTAAACATATAGCCATATCATGGATAAGATCTTATGACAAATATTCAACTTAATTTTTTTTAATATAACCTAGTGAACATAATAAATTAAGCTCATTTTTATAAATCTAAAGGAATAGCAATAAATACATATTTGCCAATTTATCATGCATAAATAAGGTTTGAATCTATTTGATCATACAATTTTAAATTATATATAAACAAGCAAATATATATAATGTGTTATGTCTAATATTTTTGTTGCAAAACATGATGCCAATTTGTTGCTGAACACCGAGATAACAATGAACTTGCACATTTTTTCACAGTAAAAAATAAAACGATTAGTTGAGATAACAAAGGGATAATGTCCCGACTGGTTCAACTTCCATTACACACTTTATAATCGTAATAACCAGTTCTGGAAGCGATTTCATGCAAAATTACACCAATTAAAATGTATATATGTATCACTAAATTTAGAACCCATTAATACGTGTAATGGGAAAGAACAATGGAGGAAAACTGTCTGTCAACTACAAAGGCATTGTTTTCAAACGCTTTTTGAGCTAGCGCCATTGTGAAAAATATGAATAGGTGCTGTGAAAACTACTTGCCAATGGTTTTGAAAGGTGAGCTGTCAATCTGAAGTTGTCAAATTAATATTAGTTAATTACAATCTTCGTACGTGTTGTAAATCAAGTAAGATGTGTAATTGATTTTTTGTATGTTTGTATTTTGACGCGAGAAATTCAAAACCAAGCAACCTAGAAATCTGAACCTTCGATTGCGTATTTAGGGGAGCATGAGGATGTGTAACTCCATTGTATTTAAAAAAATAATTTGGCATCTGTTGCGATGCTAACTTCTTAATCTAAGTGAAAAATTGTTATTCTCTATTAATATAACATAATATTGAAACTAGTATTAATTTTCATTCTATCTAACTTGATCACAAGGGAAATCAACTAACTTTAAATAAATAATAAAAAAAATACTACAGAATAAATATCAATCTTAAATCCATTGATATATTACAAGTCGGGCTTGTTTTGTGATTTCTTATTCACATTAGTAAGTAAAATCTTTATTTAAAAATAATTCATTGATAATTATGTATTCAGACAAACATTAAAAGGCTTAAGAGCTTACACTACGTCTTACACCAAATGATCACCAGCTTCAACATCAATATCTCTAGATGTATGACACTTTCCATACTTTTTTTTTAAGGAAATCTGAAATTTAAAAACTTGAGCTTATTTTCTTAGAACACTTGACTATTGAATAGCGTGGCTCGTAGGCTAGACCTAGAAACATAAAAAGCTGAAACTTGACAAAGGCCTACCTACTTAAGTGAAACTTAGGGTGTATCCCTTTAGCATATTTAAAAAAAACTTGTAGAATTTGAAAGCTCAATGCCTTAAACCACGTGACCACAAGTGTAAATAGCTTCAAAAACATGAAATTTTGCATATGTACAAAGGAAAAACTCATGTAAACCTAGGTTTAATTTTTTTAAATCACCTACCCAAGCAATTTTATTTTTACTTTTAAATTCATTTCGAGCTTTACGCCTTAAACCACGTGATCAAATATTTAAGAAAAACTAAAACAAAAGAGATATAGAAATATGAAACTTGGCTTAGGCCTACATACTTAAGGTAACGTCAAGCTGTGGCCCTTGGAAATATTTTATTTACTTTTATATGTATTCACATTATTTCAGTCCCGTAGCCTGTCTGCCTAATGAGATATTCGATTCCCAGCATGGCCGAAAAATTTATCTTTGATTAAAATATGGGTTTACCCTTTCACGTTGATGAATTAATGGCCGGGGACTGAATGTTGTGCCTACTCTAGTCTTTAGTTAGATTATAAGGCACATGAAAATACGACAGGCAGGTAGTGGAAAAATATATGTCTTGAGTGAAATAAAAAAAAATTGACCCAGGCCATAGGTTAACAGTAATGGATGCACTTTTACATGTATTAAAAACGCAATGCCTTAAGCCACTTGATCACTTGTGTGGGTAGTTCTCAAATGTATAAACCTGGAAAGATTAAATTATATGTAGCTCTTTTTTGAAACCTGATTGGTGTGCACTTCAAACGAAGACGTTTTACTTTTATATATAAACCACTTGACCACCAATTTGAGTATGTAAAAAATACAATAAAAATAAAAGCCTAAATGTTGTATAAGCTAATGTATTTAAGAAAACTTTAGTCTGTGAATCTAGGGAATATATTTATTATTTTACATAGACCTTTATTAAGAGTTTAGTAATGCTTCAAGGGAAATCGTACGTGTTATAGATTTGTCATGTGACAAATCGATTTATAAATGAGTGAATATGATCAAATGACCCCCTCCAAGAACCCGTTCCCTCCTAAAACACTGGAATATATCTGAATTGGTTACACATACTTGAGTCGAGTTGGAGCCTTCTAAGCGGTATTCAGTTCAAATACGGCATGTACGTTGATAAATATGTACGTGAGTCACTTGTGGTTGTTGTAAAAACGGGTTTGAACACTTTATATTTTTTACTTTTCAACAGTGTTTCCTGAAGTGTTTACCTCATAGCATTGATACACATAAACAGTAAATAGATATAATAATATATGGCGGCCTATATGTGTAGAGTTTTGTTAAGATGCATATTTCAGTTCAAGAGCTACAGTAGGAACAGAAACGCTATCGATTATAAATATCAAAATCAATTAGTCACCATGTGAGAGATAAAACATCAACAAATAAAATTCAGTATACATATTGCAATTAGATCTAAACTTTCTCAACGTAATTGTTTTAGCAATGTTATTTTATAATGCCAGGAAAAAAATAAAATAAAGATGCCCAATTGCCCATACGACATTCGGTCTGTGTTGAGATTATATTTCAAATAAGTTTTCCATAATATAACAACCATACATTTGTTCTTTACTCTTGATTGAAATCCATGCATGACAAGACAGGGTAATTGCTGAAGATGTCAGCTTTTATTTCGGGTGACTGGTTCACTTGGATGAATAAGTAGTGACAATGCGCTCGCAACAGGATGTGAACCAAATGTTACGTGACTAAATACAGGCCAGATTGAACATGAATACAACTTTCAAACCACAAGTACCTAACAAATAAATCCCGAATAAATTAAACTAAGCATAACTTATTTATGTTTGAGATATTCCCTAACAAATATGATCTATGAACTATTTTTACTTCTGATTTAATCAAACATTTCTTGAGATAATTCTCTTGGCTTTAATGAAAATTCCAATTTGTTATATGTTAATTTGTTTTTTGGAGTTTTCATTCAAAACATTTTATGTAACAAAAATGTTTGTACTATAAATTAATAGATCAGAGTTAAAGTTAAACCTAAGTTATAAACCATATTTATTTGATTGGTCTTTGTAAATATATAACGTATTAATTTGATTTATGCTTAGTTACAAAGAATGAAATTCCAAGTAGTAAAAATTTTATTATTGTAACAACTGGATAGTTTAATTATTTGATTCAACTCAAAGTTAATATAAACACCTTAATACGTGTTCGATTCCCATGTCAGGTGTCATTCTTCATTCAAATTTATTTAAATGAATACCGTGAATGGTGGAAAAACCGTATTAGATGATTATTTCAATAATACAGTGATCTTGCCATATAACCTACGACAAGGTTGCAGCTGTGAGCTTTAAAATGATACTCTGGTTAATTGGATATCCAGCTGGATACTTATATAGGGGCTACAAAACCTAAAGGCAGTCCCAGGCTATGATGGATCATATTGATTGAAATAAAACTAAAAACATTTTTATGTCTATTGTACGATATAAACTAAGTATTGAAATGTTTTACTATCTACAATATCAAAATATCATTACAATACTAATAATATGATGAAATAGAGCAAACATACAACCGTAGAAAATTTATCTAAATGTATTTGCAAAATAAAGTTTGCATTAGAATGATAATAATATAATGAAATAGAACAAACATACAACCATAGAAACTATTTAATTGTTTTGTATTTATCTGATAAGAACATTTTAGTAATTTTCCTATCAAAAATGATCAGAAGTTTTATCCATTTTTGTACTCTCTTTCGAAACAAGCAGTCGAGATTATTCAATACTTTTCATAAAATAGACATAAGCACAGTAAACAATAAAAAACAACGTTATGGAAGACATTCCTTTAAAAGCATTGTCACTATCGTTTTTATTAAAAATTTAAATGGCCTAGTAATAAACAATACAAAAAGCTTGCCCTAATATGAAAGTATGCACAAGGAAAAAGCTTGGGTTTGATGTCATATAACAAAATCTCTTGAATTATACATAATGATAGATCATGGTGAAATATTTTAAATTGAAAATGTTTCACTTTTTTGATTAAAATTAATATTATATAATAAAAAAGAAAGATAAAGAATATTTTTAAGTAATTATTTCTACAAAATATGTATTGGACACATTTATTTCTAGATCCATGTTTTTACAACCATTTGACATAACTCCTTAGTGTGCTAGGATCACCGATGATAAGAGAGTTTAACATCACTCCCAGATTTCCTTCATAAATATCATTCTAAGACTTCCAGCTAGTATGTGCCTGGTGGAAGAGTATACTCTTTACCATCGCAATATAATTTATTTTTGCCTTCATCTATATTCGGTATGGAATCGAACGTTGCAGGATTGATCAGTCTAGTAAACCATTCTCATGATGACTTCTATTCACCTAGTAGGATATAAAGATAACTATTATTTGCCAGAGTCGAACTATGAAATGTCAGTATAAGCGTCATAAATATATTTACTAAGATAATATGTAGATTGTCTGCATTTATGCTCAGAAAGTTTAGACATAAATGTCCACAGAATACAGTACTGTAATCTGGATACCGTGTATGATTATAGATTAAGGGTATTCCTCAAAGATATCCTACAAGTCCAAGGGGTGGTCTTAGATCACTGGAACTATCTATGTAATCTTTCATCCTTCTCACTTTTTACACGCCATCCAATGCGTACCCTTACTGATATTCCTGTCGATATTTACGATGGCACACACTATATATTCCATGGATGACTCTTAAGTAAAGCATCTATAGCGAAAAACCCTTTATGGCTTGTCATGCAAGATCATATCCATTTTGGTAAGAGCACGTCTTAGTAGTCAGTGTTTTGGGTATAGGTATGGACGTGGATACATCCCTTTATCCATAGCGATAACTTCGAGTGTGCGATTATGTATTTGAGCCTCAACTAGTTGTTTACTATTTTCTCTGGCACGATTGACATCTTTAGCAAAATATTTTTATTTTTTAAAGTTTTAACTTAACTCCTTTAAAATAAGGTAAATATATATTTTATAAAAATAGAATAGCCGTTTAATACTGACACCCGTATCTCGAAATAGAAATCAGCCATATCAATTAGTATAATTTAAATTAGTTGAAAAATTACACCTGGATACATGAATCAAACCCGGGACCTTTGGCTTAGTGCGCTAGTGTTCTACCACTGGGCTATCCAGGATTAGTCTCGCACTCGGGGTCTTTCTTCACTCATAGCTTAAGGATGAGTCTGTGAGGGACATGGAAATAATCTGCTACAGTGAGCGATCAATAGTATCACGAGCTATCAGACGTCCATCACAGACTAAGGGCCAGTTTCATATTCAGACTAAGTAAGCCTCAAGTACGGCACGATACTAAATATAAGATGACACCTACCTAAACTCGAATGGAATGGCCCAGTTTTGTATATTAAACTCGCCCATTCCATTCTGATATAGGTAGGTGTCATCTTGTATTTAGTCTAGCACCACACTAGAGGCGTACTTAGTCTGACTATGAAACTGACCCTTTAAGCTTTAAACTATTTGTGAAGAATGACCCCAAGCACGGGACGAATTCTGAATAACTCAGTGGTATAGCATTGGTGCTCTAAGCTAAAGGTACCTAGTTTGATTTATGAATCCAGATGTTTTTTCAACTAATTTAAATTAATTGAACTGTTGTCTCGTCCATACAGACAGTGCCGTAATTACACTGATTTACAAACTGTTGTTGATATTAATTATATCCATTAGCCTTGAATGCATCTTTTGGTATTCCTCCTGAAATAAAATGCACCCTCCAAAAGGTTCAATAGAACATCCTTCGACTGAATAAGAATATTGATAAAGTTGTTAAGACTACGGTCCATAATAATTTGTTAATTGGTAGTAAAATATAACACAAGTAGTTCGTGTGGATCTCAATGTTAAGAACTGTACTAGTTTTAATTTTTCCAACTAGGCCAAAGTTGAAGTAAAAAAAAAAAGTCAAGGAGCAACTCGTCTTACCTCCATAGAAGATAATCCTCACTCCCCCACTTAATAGGAGTGCAGTAAGACCACCATCCGAGCCCCATCTTTTCTTCCACTACGCCCCATAGGACGCATCATACAACAACAGCCCTTACGCCATAATTCACGTTTTCTCATTACAGGCTGTGTGCATATTTGATCTGCCTTCACGTCATTCGGGCAGAAACTTCATGCCACCACTCGGTTCCCCATTATATATTATTTACCATCTGGGGGCCTTCGTATCGAACCCCTTCCTCCCGAACTCCCCACTACTTTTTCCCAAGACTCTTTCTTCATATATTACATCTCTCTTCCCCTTTATTTTTCTCAGCCTCTTCTCCATTCTTTCTTATTTAATGCATTTTACCCTTACTCTCCATCATATTCTTTCTTATTCCATTTTCTACCCGTGGATACATCTAAAATATGTTTTTGTTACTACATTGCTTACTTTTATATATACTCATGTTACTTAATATTCCATTGTACAACACCAAGGGTTTTTCACCGCTTAAATATATTACAAGTTATAAATATCTGATGTGGAAGATAATGTGGTTAAATTATTAATGAAACGAAATGAAAGGAAACTTATTTTTTCTTAAATAATCTAGAAAAATTGAGTTTGAAATATTCTATTCATACTATCCTCCATTAAACCACCATCCCAAAAATGAAATATGAAAGTTTTATTTTCACAAATATATATAATACGATTTAGTCTAGAGATTACTCTAGTAAGATTAAAACGAATCTTTTAGAAATGCTGTCAAACGGGGTTTATGATCATTGAAGTGTTTTTTGAATAGTCCTTTCTTTTTATAAATCACTTGGGAGCGGAGCCAATTTCTAAATTAGATATTTTTAACGGGATTTATCTCATTTTGTGGGAGCTTACGAAAAAAAAAGAGTTATTTTTGTGCCCTAAGAAACACATTTGGTTGGACAGTGAAGTGTCTTAAATTGATACGACACAAACATCTAGGATTTATATACTCCATCCAAGATGGGGGAATCCATTTATTTTTATAAGAAATTTAATGTATTGGTTGTAATGATCATTCTAGTGTTCCTTAATGTACCTTGGCTGCTGGTGGGCTTCTTTTAAATATATTTTTCCACCCATCTGGAATATACGCATTTACACGCAGGGAAATATACAATTAGTCTACATGTCGGTTCAGTCTATAATATAATAATAATATTTAGCACCGCGTCTTACTACCCGTTCGGGTTATACGCTTAAGTACTTATTACGATAATGGATTGGGAATTGGGAGGGGTTGAACTTAGATTAAGTGAACCCGCATTTGCGTGGAGGGAGAGTGGAAAACCATTTAGGAAAAACCACCCCCAGTTCACCCGACCGAGATTCGAGCCTCGATCTCCCCATCCTCGGCGGTCGAGCTCAACACGACTAGCGCGTTAGCTAACTACGCCACCGAGGCGGGTAAAGTGGTTCAGTTATTCTGCACCTAAAACATTTCACCATTATAAACTTACATCATTTCAAACATCTATTTTGAGGTAGTATTAATTAACTTAAGCCGTTATGATCTTGAATGATCTTTCAATACGTCTAGTTCAACTCGTCTGAGGCCATAGATGTGTAGCATCCCATTAAAAATGTGCCATTGAAATTTTATCTATGACTTCACTCACACATAAACTATCTCCACCACATAACGTTCCTCATGTACCATTAACATTTGAGGAACGACTTTTTTTAATATATAAATAGTTTTAAGTAGCTGAAATACTGAAGGTTTAAAGAGTTTATTTCTCCAACCTGTATATACTCATGTGAATGCATATAAAATTAAATATCATAAGTTATTAAAAGAACATTTATTTAAATGAAAATGTACTATTATGCCTAAAATATTGAATATTTCAACATTTCTATAGAGATCTAGTCATTAAGTGTCAAAAGCAGCATAGTTGAATAAGAAATTGCTAACATGTTGGCATAGATAAGTGATAGTGCAACATTAGCTCATTTCCGTTCCAACCATATAAATGTCACGGTGGATGGGATCATTTTCAAACAAATGTGTGGGGGTCGGAGAAAACAAATTAATAACATCTACCTTATGATTATCCTTTTTTTTTAATGCTAAAGAGTTTTTAAATAAATATACCTTAAGGAAAAAAAAGGTTGATTAGAGGGTGAGGATTGAGAAGGGGAACTTAAATTTATTTTCACCCCTAGATCCTATATCAACAATGTCATTATTATTGAGGTCTACCTCCTCTACATACTCTTCTGCAGATAGAAGCTATCGTAAAATGTCTTAATAAATGTTCGATCACAAATCTATATTTAAAAAACAATTAGACTCACTGTACTTAGCTAAGTTGAAGTAGTTGAGAGGTCGTTATTATCCTTGTTTTTAAATTAATATTTTAACGTGTAATTTTAAATAAATATTTTATAATATTTTAAGAAAATTAAATATACTTAACATTAATAAATAAAAATAGAGTAAGGATTAAATAATGATTTTATTTAAATCTATGTTGATACTTTGTGGCAATTATTGATAAATTGGAACTTGGCTTTAACTGGTTTCATGTCTGGGGATGTTTTGATACGTGTGAACTCAAAAGGGCATGCCGCAGTTTGCCTTTAAAAAAATGGAAAACCACAAAAGGGGCAAACATTTTAAGCATCTAGGTGAGTTTTTTTTAGGGATATGCTCCAGTCTTTTGGATCCATGAGGTATATTGTCTTTCAGACCAGGCTTACTAGAAGGCGTGGGCTTACATGTTACTTTACAAACTATTTCAAACAAATATTTAATTCATACACTAATGACATAGTTGAGTTTATGTAAGTTTTTTAAGCTAAGTTTGGGGAACTTATGTTATGTTATCTAATGTTAATATGTCAAAATAAAATTATTGTATTAAAAGAGCTAAAATAGGCAAAGTTTAGTGTTAAAGTTATGTTAGGTTGAGCTTTGCTAGAACTAGTTAATGATAGATTAATTTAAGTTAGAATTAGTTTTGATTATTTTAAGTAATACTAACTTGGACCATTTCGCTTATTATAAATTAAGACATATTAGGCTAGGTTTGGTTATGTTTATTTAAGGAATTTTTAATTTTATTTTTAAGTAAGATATATAACTTACGTTGGGTTTGACTAAATTAAATTATACTAGTTTGAACCACGTTTTTAGGTAGCAAACTCTATTTGATTAAGTTGGGCTTAGTTTTGCTATTTTAGATTAATTTAAGTTAAATTGGAACACAACATGATAAATTGTATTTTAAAAATTTAGCAAACTTTGTATAGTAGGTGAGCCTATTTAGGTCATGAAATTATTTGAATTAAAATAAGGATTTAAGCTATAGTGCAGCTGGCATATGGAAACTAAATAGTTCAAGTGGGTATAATGCGTATAAATATTTGGTTTTAATCAAATAATAAACATATTTAATGAGAATATGTGGAAAAATATAATTTATGGTAGAAAACCAAGATAAATAACAGATTAAATATCCCCTTCTCTGGTCCAAAAAACCATGCATTTGTACTAAATTACTATTTACATTTGACAAAATAATTCTTTCGTAATATTCTACCTAGTATCTTTTTTAACAAAAATATTACTGAACATAATTCAAAATATATTATCCAAAAGATATATTATTTATAAAAAATATAATAAAATCATTGAATGTAAAAATCGCAATCCAAGTTGAAACGACCCATATATTGGTTTTTATACACATTATATTACTATCCGTTAGGGTTATACACATATTTAAACTAATGGGATAGGGATAAGGAAGGTATAATTTAGATGAATTCACCCGAAACTATGTGGAGGCTGAGTGGGAAACCATTTAGGAAATATAAAACCTTCAATACACACAACTGGAATTCGAACCCCAATCTCACTGTCGGGTTCTTAGCTTATTAATTACAAAATCTAAAATATAAAGTAAATATATTCTATCTTTATCGGGATTGTTGAAATCTGTTGAGATTGATTCTCTTTAAAATACCACTGTAATAGTTCAGACTTTTTTTTAATAAATTGTTTGCACTTAGTTAGAAGACCACTTTATTTCCCTCATAAATTGTTTACCAACCATATTTCATACCAGTGGTATTTATGTCTTTGTGTCTGAGGTTGGTTTATCGTCATAAACCCTATCAGTTGCAGTATATGCAAAACCTTTTCTCGAATATAACGAAGCTGGGATCATTTTATATGGGGAGCTTTGCCCCCTTGTATAAAATTCAGCCGGGACTCCCAAAAGAAGGCTTTCAGAAGGCCTGTATATATTTGACCATCTTTATACATGTTCTACATCATCTTCACGCAAATAGTTTGTGTATTCGAGATTTTTTGACACTAAATTAATATGGCGTGTACTGATATGTTGAACCTACGGAACCTGTTTACCTTTGTCAAAAAAATATGTACTCTCAAGTGCTGCGACCTTTTTATTATTATTACCGCGTCTTACTACCCGTTCGGGTTATACGCACTTACGCTAATGTACAATGGTAGGGTGATTGTGAGATGAAATGGAGGACCTACAGTTTAACGTGGAATCCGAACCACGGTAGAGGCCTGGCATTCCTCACATTCACAAGTTGTGATTAATACACTCTTGTCAGAGGTGAAGGAAGGGTTTGGAAATCAGATAAATCTGTGCCGGGACCGAGGATTAACCCCGGACCTCAGCACAGAAGTCTGACACCTTACCCCTAGACTGCCAGGTCACCATGCGACCTTTTTACATCATTTTAAAGAAATATCTCATAGGTTTAGTATTGAGCGATCCCAATATATATATATATATATATATATATATATTAATTTTGAATAATAATTTAAAAAAACAACTAATACCATTGTATTTAAACTATAATTTTTAACCTATTCTAGGGAAAATGAAATATATGATGACAATAAATGTATGTATCTGTATGTTTATAGTTTTAATCTAAAATTTCAACTTATTGGGAAACATATGGTACTTAATTCGCTTAGATGCGGGCTATATTGCGTTTTAACGCACTTTAGAGGTGCATTGAAGAAGGAATAATTTATAGGAAATATGCTCACATTTGCGTAGAGGGAGAGTGAGAAACTGTTTACAGTACATCCGGTGGAGACTTGAACCCAAACTTGACCGTTACTTGAAACACGACTAAATGAGATTGACTTTTATTATTCGTACCCATCAGTAATTGTATAATATTATTGTAAATGATTTTAATGGAACCATGACTGCAGTAGTCCTTGATAAATACATTAATAATGTGTAATGATTTTATAGTTTTTCAAATGCTTGATAGAGATTGAGTTAAAATATTTGTTGCCCTAAAATTTTCGTATCATAACACATTTTGCAATTATTTAAACAATCAAACTAGTAGAAATGAAAGTTAACTAAATTATTTTCGATTTTTTCTATTATCATTATTGTAGTAACATAATACTCTACTATATTTTTAAGAATAAATATGGTGCGCAAAGCTCAAAAGTAAAATAAGAATTTAGGCTACGATCATTAATTTTATAATGCTTCTAAAGGTATTGCCAGAATATACAATAGATCATATAAATAGGATTGAAATTCAAACTAAGTATTTTACGTAATAAAACAAGAAATATAATATACTTTAACGGATTTTTGCCAAATTTGGTAAATACATATTCATCATTTTTGGAATTCCGTTAGATAACTATTATGTTTTTGGAGTTCACAATATTTCATCCATGAGGTTTAATATTAGAAAAAATATATAAAACTATGATTACAGACAAAATTGTATTTTCATCATATAAATAAGATGTTTAAAATTTCAATAATTATATGATTCTATTAAAGCTTACATTTAATAATTTTCAAATTTTGAGCCTCTTTATGAAAATATATCAGCCAGACAAAAAGAATATCAATATTTTATCCTATAATCTCATTAATATCATAAATATAATCAATAATTAAATAAATTTAACTATAGTGGCTCACGGAATCCAACTTGCCACTACTCAAAAGTTGATATCTGACTCATGAACAATACAAATCACAAAATAAATTGTAGGGATGGTGCAGTGCAAAGACTTTCTCACTCCTTTCTTAAAAATGAGACATTGACTTAAAACTTGTAATATTTTGAAATTAAATAATAAATATTGTTGCAGAAACATATTGAAAAAAGAGGAAAATCTCGATCCACCAAAGAGCATAAGGAGTATATATTTTATTATAGCCTGGAAACTACTAGTTTTAAACAAATATATTAAACTAATTGTATTTTGTTTTGTATAGTCCCACAACCTTCCAATGATATATTATTTCTTCTCTCAAATGTTGCGGAGATATATTCAAAATTGGAGATATTATCCACTTATGTAAAGTACCGTTTATGTAACTTTCCCGGAAAAATTAGATGCGTCATTTTGTTTGTAATGATATCAAGAAATTTGATTTTTCCTCGTTTCGCGTTTAAGTAAACTACACTCAATTTTGGGGAACTTTATGAAAACCTTTGATACTTAGTGTATGCCCAATTGGTAAAATAGTTTTCTCTCTAGGTCGAGATTCGATTGTTTTGACCACAGCTTGTGAATGTGAGGAATGCCAGGCCTCCACCTTGGTTCGGATTCCACGTTAAACTGTAGGTCCTCCATTTAATCTCACAACCACCCTACCATTGCACATTAGCGTAAGTGCGTATAACCCGAACGGCTAGTAAGACGTGGTACTAATAATAATGATTGTTTTGACGATCACGAGAAATAAATAATTTACAATCAACATTTAAAAAAATAAATCCAAATATATATATATATATATATAATTATATATTATATATATATATATATATTATATATATATTATATATATATATTGCATACCTTCCAAAATAATCACATGTAACGAAAATTGAATTCAGAGTGGAGTTTAGTCAAAGAATAGGAGATTTACATAAATGACCAAGAAAGTCAAACTTTTAAACGCATGCATGTTTGTAGGGATATATTTTCCAATACTATTTCACTTTAACAGAGAATGATGCAAACTTGTTTTCCATTTATACAATAAGGAATTATGAACATTTATTCTCAGTTTAGACTAATTTGGAATCCAAACATTTTGACATGGGAATACATTTAGAAATCACATTCAATGCTCATAACTCGCTTGAAGAAGGTGAACTGTCCTCCCCTTGTCAGTCTTGGTCAACGTAATGTACGTATGGGACAAGTAAACAGTAATGAAGTTCAAAAATATCAAATTACAAGTTGAGCCACCACATTCTCTATTCATTTCTTGTATTCCAACAAATTCACACATAGAGCAACGTTTTTCTTACCCGCATCGGTGATCGAATGGGCTAAGGCGTGACTCTCGTGTTAGACTAGACTCCCGATAACCGGAGATTAGGCTTCGAATCCTTGTCGGGTGTACTGTGTGTTTTTTCCAAAATAGTTTTCCATTCTACCTCCATGCAAATATGTGTATATTTCCTCTAAATTCAAACCTTCACTACCCTAACTCATTAGCGTAATTAGTAAATATGCGTATAGATTAAACAGGTACTAAGACGTGGTGCAAAAAAAATATAAAGATTGGCACAAACAGTAATTTATATTGGCGTTTTATTTAATAACCTACATTTTCATGTAAGCTAATATTTATGTATTCCACCAAATAATACACATAAACACTTATATATGTATGTTTATATATGATAATAGATATATTAGACATATGTATATTGTCATGTGTTTGGATCCTGGAGTAACGTAGATATCACACATCATCCTCCAGTGGTGTCTTAACTTCAAATAACCAATAAAAATTTTTATTATAGTAACCGAATTGACAATCGTGTAATAATAACGTCACTTATTTAAATACTAATATTCATAGGCCTAGTTAAAGTTTACTATCTTCAATCCATGCGATTCTGGAAATGTCAATCTTTTGCACAACACAAGCTTTTTTTTATAGAGCTTATTGAAAAAATTAATACTATCCTTAGTTGTAATTTAATTATCTTTATTATTATCTTATTATTTATTATTATTATTTATTTATTTAGCACCGTGTCTTACTACCGGTTAAGGCTATATGCATTTAATTTAATTTAATTTTCTTTAGCCCCATTTTTTACTACCTGTTCAGGTTATAGTCAATATGCATTTAATTAACTACTTGTTAAATTACAGAAATTGTTTTAAGTAGAGCAGGTGAATATCAATTATTTATTTAGGTGAAATTCCCTATGTAACACACAACTTGCCCATAGCTTTTGCGTAAAGATGCTGATAGCATAGCTATAACTGCTTCTTCAAAATGAAAATATATGAGGTAGCCCCTTGGAGCAATATACAGTCTCCCCCCCCCCCCCCTTAACCCACATGAAACGCCACGTGATGTACAGGGGGTGGACGAAATACACGCTGCTGCCTGGTTCAAACATATTGCAAAGGATGAATTCTCAAACTAATTCCTTAAAACACAAGCCGGTAACCCCCGTAATGGATGTATACCTAGCGTTTATATTTGCCCTGTGATAGCTTAGCAAATATATTGAGCAATGAAATGTTTGCTTATAGATTGCCATGATGGAGATAAAAAATTAAACGAAGGTCCCCTGATTAGATTCTAGTTGTTTCTTAAATAAATCTAAGTTAAGAGACAAGGCACCCTGGTTTGATTATATGCATTGTCCTAAAAAAATCTACTTTTAAGTGATAATAAAAGCATCCTATATATAACCAGCTGAGTTTCAAAACTCAACATCTCCATCCCTGAGATACAAGATTATACAAGCTTGACGTTTATACCCCATGCCCTTCGATGCGGAGTGTTTTACTCCTTTTACATTTTTTTTAGTATCGCGTCTTACTACCCGTTTGGATTATACTTTTATGTACTAATTACGCTAATAGTTTTAGGGATAAGGAAGGTTATATTTATGGAAAGTGTACCCGCATTTGCATAGAGGGGAAGTGTTAAATCATTTGGAAAAAAAAATTAGTACATCCAACAAAGATTCGAACATCGATCTACCCATCATCGGCAGTCTAGTCTACTGCGAGAGTTGTGCGTTAGACCACGCGGACACCTAAGCAGGTTAGTTTTTATTTTGTTTACTAGGCCTAATGAAATAAATTATTCAACTTTGGACCATCTAAATATATACTTTGTGATCAAGTTAGACAAAAAATCAATTTTACTAGATTTGACAGTAGGCCTACATTTATTCAAAGAGAATAACCGCTGTTCACGAGGTTAGATAGGCCAGTCTCGCAATATATGTCAAAAATCAATATATATTTGTCCTAAGTACGCGATCGAATCCTTATAACTTTAAATTCAAATTACTTGAGATGAGATACTAAACGAAAAATATTTGAGCGGCCACCATCTTGAAACAAATAACCAGATCTAAAAACCACGCACTGTACATACTTTGTTCTGGCTAGGTTCAAAGAATGTCCCTGCAAATTTAACTAAAATTGGTCGACGCAATTTGATAGTTATCGAGGAATAAACATCCTGACGGAGTGACAAAACAGACGAAATGCCAAATGGTCAAGTTAAATCAGAATCTAACCATGCTCAGTCAAAAAGTTAGTTACTAAATACAACATTTAAAATAAATTGTCAAGATGGGATCACGTGGCCTCAGGTGTCACTCTCTCCCATTAGACTAGATTGACTGTGACTGGTAGATTGGGGTTCAAATCCTGGTAGGATATACTTGGGGTGTTTTTTCTTAATTTGTTTGATACTCTCCCTCCAAGAAAATGCTTGTACATTTTATATCAGTGCTACCTTCTTTATCCTTACACCAATTGTGTAGAAAGGCATATAGCCCTAACGTCGTGTATCAAAAACACACAAGAAAATTGGAAAAAAAATTAGATAAAATTATATTTATGAAACCTGTCCATAAATAATAATTACTATACGGAGATAATATCGTTTATTCGTAGTAACTACTAATACACGAGCCTTTCTCTGAATATTAAATATAACACTGATCGATAGTGTATATCCCTTGGGAAAACAATTCTGATCACTTGAGACAATGTAACAGTCAAGCCAATGGTACAGGCGTCAGTAAGATGACATTGTCCGTGTTCTAGACTGTACACCCACCAGGACTTCAGATTCCCTGAAGCCTCTGACGACAACACCACCAACCAGGAAAACCCCTTTGATAACTAATTAGTCCTCCCCCTCTATATCACTGAGACCTCCTTTTACACTAACCCCCTTCTCACCCTCCAAAAACCCTTTTCTACCCATCGTGCTCAACCCCTACCCCTCTCCCTCCCACACACACAAACACACAACATCTCTATATCCTCAGCTTCAAACCCCCCCTTTCCTACAGGCTCCCCCTTCATATAAACCCAGCTCTTTTCCTTCCCTTTAGTCCCTTTTCCGATCTGCCAAACCACTTTTACCTCCCCACCGCACCTTTACCTACTCCCTACCCTTCCGCAATTCCGATCTCGTACCGGTTCCGAGCGAACGAATCCTTTCGATATCGAAAACGAAGTTCAAATTAACATCCTCTTTTCATTTCCCGTTTTCTGTTTTACTCCTGTAACTAAGAGAGGGTAAAACGAGAAAAAAATTATTAAAGGGGCCTCTTCTAGTTCTGGTGAATATCAACAGAGAGCAGCACCAGTAATAGTAGCGGTGGTGGCATCAAAACCGATGTCTTTAGTGGGCGAGCTCGGCACCCTCCCAACAAACCTTTCTTGCTTTGACGCCGACGACACCAGGACCCGAAACTCTAGGCTCAGCTCTACTCGACTCGGTTTTCTCTTCTATTCTTCTTTTTCTTAGCGACTAGACTACTGTCAACCACCAAGTTTTGGCTATTGCAGTTAGTATTAATATAGTCTGTGATTATTAACAGAGGGAAATGTTAAATTACGTACTTGTAGACTTAACTAATATCCTGGCCATGGGTAATATGGGTCCTGCAATGGAAGTCACATTATTTATTCCAATACCCTGACAACAGACTGTACCACCGCTGATTAAATAGTCATGCTAAAATTATGGCTTCATATGTAGTTGAGTTGAATATTCCAATATTTATCACAATATTTCTCACTCTACAAACTGTAAATGCTACTTTCCTCGCCCCCACACCCTAAATGGGAAGCCTGGATGAGTGGAAGATGAAGTGAAAAAAACCCCAAGAAAACTGTTGATTTTAATGGTCATAATATTGTTAAGTGTATAAATATGTAAATACACGTATTAAAACAGACAACCACTTGGAAATTGAGCTATAACTACTCATTCTATTTCAATTTAAAAGTGGTATAGTTTGACATCATTTGGAACACACAAATGCTAGCTTACCAACTTATTTAGAGTTAATGTAAATTTGTGAGAGCTAAGCAAATAAACAAGTTTGAGTCCAAGATTCATACGAATATATTTTAATTTCATACCTAGTTCGAAGTGAATCTAAATATCTAAAGGGAATCGGTATCCAATTCCTGGATCAAGGTCTGGAGAGGTATGAGCGCTCCTAGTGCTGCCAGTCTCGTTCTATTAGTACCTGGAGGCTTCAAATAGTTTCAGAGTGGTGTGAAGTTGCACTAGAATCAGATCGAAATACCCTCGCCTTGAAGAAGTGCAGTGATCTAATGGATACTAGCACCTGCCAAACTTTGTTCTAAAGGCTTTCTCTCTATTTTCCGGCGTTCTTCTTTGTACACTATCCTCTCAACCAATTGCTGCCCTTTATTTCATTCCCTCTTGTACCCCTTCCCTTTTTTGTCTACCTTTTCCTTTTCTCTTTTTCGTTTCTTCGCTCCAATGAGTCAATGCTGGCGGATTAATGAAATTAACAGATAGAATTACTTTAGTCAGATGCCACCCTATCGTTCTTACTGGCTTGAGTTTCGCAAAAAAAAAAAAAAAAGTAACAAAAAAAAAGAGATGGTTAAAAAAAGATAAGTGTCTTAAGCGAGAGACCATTTAGGCAGTGATGTCATTTCATTCGGAATAAAATGCCAATGAAGATATTTTGACGATGACTAAGAATGAAACAGGCGATATTTTAGACTTGAATGAATATTTTTCCTCAACAAATATATTTATAACTCTAAATAAGGTTACTAAATAATTAATACAATATGAATCGATTTATCTTATGAATTAGAAAATAATGATATTGGTTGTGGTCTAAATATTTAACTAAGTAATGTCAAACTGGATAAGTTTTTAAACTATACAAGTTTTTAATATATCTTTTAAGGACTTAGATGACGCGGATTTGTGGCGTAGTTAACCTCATAGTTATGACTTTTTTTGTTGTTGTACCATGTTCTACTACTCGTTAAGGCTATCCACATTTAATTAATCTTGTGTGATAGGGATGAGTAAGGTAGAGTTTAGATTAAATTTACCAACATTTAGGTAAAAGACCCCTCCATACATCCGACTGGTATTCGAACACCCACTTCCCCATCACGGAAAAAAGAGACTGGATGATTGATGTCTTAGTACACATGAGACAACTGACAATTATCCACAAGAAATTATTTTCTATTTTGACATTTCTCAAAGAAGCAGCCTTAATGAAAATTCGGAATTGTATCCACAAAGTCTAATTTGTATGTTTAAGTCTGATAAAGTGCAGAATAAATTGTGGTCGTAGCAACTGGTGGTGGTGGTAGCAACTAAGAGGGTGAAGAAACACAAAACAAAAAGTTATCAAAAAATGTTTGACTCTTTAACTCACCACACGTGTACTAGAATGCAGCAAAATCGCTTGTGTAAATGTGATGGTTTTATCTACTAAACAATTATTTTAATATTAAAATTGTTGTAAAAGATTCTTCATGAGTCCTTATATTGGACCATGTCCATATTTTAAAGTAAACAATTATTTTATCCTGCCTGCCAAGAAAATGTATTATTCCATACTATTAACATTTTTAGTGAATTAATGTAAAGTTGTTGAGATGAATACATATGTTCTGTAGGCCACACTAAGCATTGAAGTTCTCTGATGTAAACTAGTAGCAAACAAATTTGGTGTTTAGTTAATAAATGATTACTTTTTCCCACTCCGGTGGTCAAGGGGTCTTTCTTAGGCATCACTTTTGCAATATACTAAATTTTTAATAACGGGATGATTGAGTTTCGAATCCCGGTCGGGTGTATTAAGGGTCGTTTATCCTAAATAGTTTCTCTCTTTTCCACCACGGAAGTTTGGGTACAGTTGGTCTAAAAGTTATATAGAATACGGCTTCAGTACAAACATAGAGTTTAATTTTCCTCACATGGTGATATCAACAGTAGCTTTTGTTGAATATCTATCATGAGTACATTGGCATTAATTGACACATTTTTAAATGAATTGAAAAAGTTGTATTCAATTCCAGGATGCCCTTGACATATAATTTTTTTAAAATGATGAGGTCACCATATGAAGAAAACTAAACTCTATATTTATACTGAAGCAATATTTTAAATAATTCTGACCAAAACCGTGTTTTGCTATAAAATAATTTCAAAAACACTGGCCTTTCTCACGTTCCCTACTTACCAACCTTAACTGTGGTTCTTACGCTTAGAGTGATGTAAGAGAACTAAGCAATCTGCTGCTTATTATGGAGAATTATGTGAATATTTCACCTTTTAATTCATTTTAAAACTTTATTTGGTTTTTTAACGGTATTGATTTTGAATTATTTTGAGATGAGGGGGTTTTAACTGTATTATTTAAATTGAGGTATCTTAAATGTGTAAAAACTACAAAGAATACACTTTAAAATACCAAATAGAAATTAAAATTTGGTAACTATGGATGATATTCCTTTCACAAACATAATTTTAATATTTGTTAAAATTGGCTAAAGGAGCACTCTTTAAAACCTAATGAAATCACATTTTTTAAAATCTACTTGAAGTGTCCTGGGTTCAATTTATGGGTCTAGGTGTAGCTCTATAGAAAATATTAAAATAGAATTAATTCCTTTGAATATCGTATAAATTTGTGCTCACTATTTGTTTTACATTGCATGCTCTATAGTTTTAAACAAGAATGAGCCCCAATTTTTACAAAACAAATTTATTAATAAACTCTCTAGGCTAATTTATTTTATTACCATTTATCAATCTTGAGAAATATCATTTTATAACTTTATTTTCATAGAATTGTTCTTTCCTCTTCTCTTCTGAGCAATAATTTTTCACTAAAATGTAAATCGTTAGTGTACTTGTAATTATTTATTAGTATATTTTAAAGCGTGGACAGAATAAAATAAAATAACTAAATCTAGTTATATAAGAAAATATTTTGTTTTGGTCTTACTTTAATGACTGGGATCATAAATCAACATAATTTCATAAAGAGTAATCCATAACATGGTACTAGAGTTCTTATAGGGGTAAACCGCAAAAAGTCGCATAAATCAAACTAAGCAAAATATCAAATGTGGAAAAAATCAATTGGGGCAAAATATTATAAAGAGCGCAGCTGCCAGATGAGATCTTACCCGCTAGATAGTTAACCCTTTATCACACTCGAAATTTATCAAATGTAATGGGATATGTATTTGTTTTGCTGTAATACAAAGTCCATACTTTTCATTAGAATACATTAATTGAAGTGTTTATTATATCAATGTTATTGAAAAAATGTTTGTTTTATATAAGCTTAGTTAAATTATTATTTTAAGCCCAATTTAGAATAGCATTGTAGAAATATTAAGCAGTTTGATAAATTAGCATTGAAAATTATGATACATATTATATACACAATAAAGAATTAACAATATAATACGAGTATATAAAATTACTAACAAAAATAATATGTAACAAATAAGGAAAAATTAATGTAAGATTATGATAAAACGTTTGATTACAATACCAGTTTTCTAACCATACACTATGTGGACATATATACAAATTATGTCTGAACAACACTAACAGTTCATGACGGGTGATTTCTCTTAGAATTAGTAAAGTTCCCTTACTATGATAAAATTAGTTCTCACATTCCAAACTGTTATCCGTTAGTTGAATCATCGGTGTTAAGCTCAGCTGGAAATAATTAACATCTTTGGTCTTCAGCTATTGTATAGGATATTAATAGCTGACACTTATTTAAATTAATAATATACTTGAGTAAAGATGAGGAGGGTTGCTCAGTGCTCAGTGCTCTAGTATTTGCGTGGATCTATGGAAAAATCTCTTTACCTCTTGACCAACGATTCAGTTAGCTGGTTTCTTAACCAAAGAATGTAATGGTATAAGAGATTTTTGTTAAGCATATAAAATATTTACAAACATTTTTACAAATATTTTGGTCAATTTCAACAGAAATCCGTTTATAGAACTTATATATATATAATATAATATATATATATATATATATATGAAAGTAAATTTGAATAGTATTGATTCTTACATATGAACCATATAATAAATTATTATGTGCTCGGAATGAGCTGACACTACTCTACAGTCTTCAGCGGTACAAACCAACTCAACCTAAAAGTTAAAATCGGGTGAATTTAAAGTCAACTTTGCCCCTTTCAAACGCCATCGCTCATCGTTGGTGGGTGCTATGGACCAATTATTGCAATTTTCATAAATATATTGGAACTATTCTACTCTTTTCTCTGACGCAGTAAAGTGAAAAAAAAAAGTTTTCTGGCAAGTCAAATATTTCATGTTTTACTTTAATTATTTCAAGTGGTAATACAAATTTCCATTCTTTTTCTTTAAACTCATACTTGTTAATTGAATTTTTTTTATATCCATTACTGTTCCCAGCATGTGGCCTGGGTCAGTTTTTTATTAAAGCCATATAGACCTATTTTCCACTACCGGTCTATCGTGGAAAAATGACAATGCTAACGGCTAAACCTATTATTGGCTGGAACGGGATGGTAAGTGTCCCTGTTACCATTGTTGTTGATATCCAGATGATATTAGCTTATTCGATCATGGGAGGAATATCATATATATCATGATGAAGGCAACTAGTCATCGCCATAGTCCAGACGAACAATTCACTCCTCCCCCCATTTGTGTTCATGTGTGTGCCATGCGGGTCTGTGACCCCCCCTAGACATACGGGCCCAACCACTATATAAAGTGTATATAGGTAACGTTCTGAGAGGTAGGCGACTAATTGGCATCGCATGCGCAGTATGTGGAAGTGTGGACTAATTGCGTTCTTTGGACACGGGTTCGTGATCTAGCCAGGTGAGGGACCCTTTACTCATTTGTATGAAACCACACACACAAAAATCTAGCAGGTAAATAGGAAGCTGGTAATTTAACTTTACTGCCCACACAAAGTCATATGTCACCAATTTTAATATTATGTTGCGAATATTTAAGGGTGAAATATATGACGCCCAAGATATCAAGATATTAAGCGTGTAGGCAATCAAACACGTGCAACCATTTTGACTGACTATCGTAGCTGTCTCTGTCACAATGACTGGAAATATTAGTTTAAACTTAACTATTTGATCTAATATAAAATAATGTAAAGCACTTGGAAATAAAATAGAATGCGTTAGTAACAAACCTGTTGGAGAGTAGCCACCGTACTTTCGACACAACGACTAAGTCAAAGGGGTGTACATGAGGTGGATAAATAGTATGGAATGCATATGAATTGGCATGGAGAGAGAAGGAAAAAGCAGAAATGAAAATCATTTGTGGAAAAATATCCTCAGTACATTTGTTGGTATTTGAACACTAACATTCCACCCCATGCCAGAGGTGATCAAGGGAAATGCCTTAGAAATAAATACCCGCATTAGTAATAAGGTGAGGTGTGTGGCTGGGACTGGAAGGTCAAAACTCGAATCTTGGCTATATCCAATAAGTGTGGTTGCTCAAATTTGATTTAACGTTGTAATTTTACCATTTTCTCCCCACGATTATGAAGCTGAACTATATTCCTCATCCTTATCTCCCTAGGTAAAGGCGTTTAACTAAAACCAGAACGCCTTAGACCACTCGGTTCCATCTGAGAGTGATATATATTGGTGGAGTTCAAGATAGGTCAAGAAGTATCCTTTGGTTGTACTGCCATGTAGGAAGGAGTCAGTGTGTCTTCTTAAAATTAATTAAGAGTCAATATTTTATTTCATGCAAGGCAATAAATATGGGAAACTACCAAATGAAGGCACAGTCACAATTTTCATGTTTTAGCCAAAATAATTTTTTTAACCCTAACAAAACTTTTAAAATTATTCAAATGTAGTCATGTCCAAAGTAGAGATAATTAGATTACTGGCAGCTCTAGGTGAATGGCTAACACGTCTGATTATATCTCAGTTGAAAAAATGTCAATCTTACTAGGATGCCCTGAAAATATCCATTTCATGATTGGTTTTCACATACTTTCAACACTAAATTTTGAATTAAATTACTAAAGGGATTTTTTTAGCATCGCGTCTTACTACCCGTTTGGTTTGTACGCCTATTTAAGATTAATGTAACGCTTCTCGTTTCCTTGAGTTATTTACTTAAAGTGATTGATGGCCAATAGTTTATTTACTCTAAAGAGTACGATTGTATAGTATAGATTAACTTAAGAGATTTAATGATGTCTTGGAGATAAATGTTTTAGGAAAAAAAATCATTTCTGTGAAAGCAAGAAAATATTTTGAATTGAGCTTTGATTATTAAAATTGTTTATTTATCACCAAATTGTTTAATACTGCCTGATATTGTTCCATTATGTAAGATTCAAACACAGGTATCCTGATAAGCTTATAGATTTCAACATTGATGCACGTCCACTCGATCAATGGCACAATAAGGCTGTCATACAATAACTTAGCTATAATTTAAAGTATAAATATTAAATTTAATCAGCCTTTAAAAATAAACAATTATTTGCTAAATATTTTACTATGGTATTTTCCAATTAAAATATTATTTTTAGGTCGTTGTACTAAACATTCACTTTATAAATAAAGAACCACAGCCATTTCAATAAAGAGTTGTATAAACAGCTGGAGATTGATTCAAAATTCCAAATAAAACTCTTTATTTATTGATGGTACCCAAAACTCGATAAGTCAAACTAAAATCCCTGCCTTCTGATTATGTCAAAATCCCTCTCTACTTTATAATTAACTTCTACACCTGTACGCATATGCGCACCTATACACTCGAAGGTATTTCCCTCTCTACTTTTAGCACTTTACTATATGCATTCAGACTCGAGCTTAAATTCGCGCCAAAAAATTTTTCATTCACTCTTTATGTGTTTTTAACCCCCCTTTGGTGGTGTAGAGCAAATGTTTTTCTGGTCGCCACAATGGTAAAGCCTACCTCACCTCAAATCCCCCTTGACTCTGTTGCTCCCCTACACCCTACCCACCCCTTCACCCATCCGAATACCATCCTCAGGCTAATATCCCATGTAGCGGACAGTTCTGAATGAGGAAGGGGTGACGGGTTGGGAACGTATACGTTGAGCTTTCCAAAACATTTACTAGCTATCACTTTTTTTACACCTTTACTCATGATCACGGTCATAATTATCTATAATTATTACAAACTTGATATCCTTTTCTAGAATTACATTTTTTTTGTTCACCTCTATTCATTTTAATTTAGTTAAAAATAGAGATCATTATGCTTCTTTCATATGGAAATAAGTATAAAAAATCTAAATCTATCTAAATAATATATGTAGATTAGAATGATTTAATTTAAAATTGTAGTTTTGAATGGGACATTAGAAAGGTTAATCTGCATCTGTGGTCTCATTTTATGGTCTGGTTTGTCAGTGGTTTACCAGGCTGGGTATGTTCTTAAATTATTTCCCAAACTTCCTCCATGAATATGAGGGTACATTTCCTCTAAATGTTTCCTTCCTCAGCTCTACTCTACTAGCGTAATTAAAATGCGTACAGTCTGGTATGGGTTGTAAGGCGTGGTGGATAAAAAGACTGAGTTTAGTGTTTGGGAACGGATTAATACTGGACTGTGAATACCAGTTTCCCACCTTATTTCATCCTCGGGGACCAATGGAAGCCTGTAAGGATGTCGAATATTGATATTTGGCTTATGCGTGGATTCTCAACTACCATACAAACGGCCATGGCTATGTTAGATTTTTTTAAATGTTTATTTTATTGTCAGTGACACATAGTTGTAGTTGAAAGGGGCCATGAATGGTATATAGAGGGAAATACTCTTCCTATTGGAACTGGTTCTAATCCCATTAAAACAGGAAGTTAAGGAAAGTAAAAAGGGAGGAGTTTCAGAATCTCCCAAGGTCAGACATTTTTAACTGCTAAAAACTTGGGTTCCAAAAAATTATTATAATTATAAGCACCACGTCTTACTACCCGTTCCGGTTATACGCACTTACGCAAATGTGCAATGGTAGGGTGATTGTGAGATTAAATGGAGGACCTACAGTTTGACGTGGAATCCAAACCACGGTGGAGGCCTGGCATTCCTCACATTCACAAGCTGTGATTGATACACGTCTTGTCAGAGGTGAAGGAAGGGTTTGGCAATCAGATAAATCTGTGCCGTTACCGAGGATTGAGCCCCGGACTCTCAACACTGAAGTCTGACACCTTACCCCTAGACCACCAGGTCACCTTTTAAAAAATGAAACGTAGATTCGTCTAGGATAAGTAAATGTTTATTGATTTATTACTGTAATTGTTTAGCTATGATAGTGTGATATTATAATTATGTTAGTACTTTATTGACTATTGTTAACTCAAATACAAAGTAAGGAGAATTAATACTGTTTATATGCTAATTAAACTTGTTTTAAGTATAACACTTAATCCCTCGCATCGATGAACAAGCTCGACCATACAGGTTTGCTGGTGGTGAATATATCGGAACTCAAATCCCAGCATGGTGTACTGAAGTTTTAATTTATAAATGGATTCCCACTCTCACAACACGATATTGCCGGTATATTATTAAGTTGAAGATTCCTCATATCTACCTTATTTGTGTATTTAAGTGTGGACAGGTGGAATGGGTAATAACACTTAGTGCAAAAAAAAACTATTTTTTAGCACCGTGACTTAATACCCATTTATGTTATACGCTTATGTACTAATTCAGTTACTGGGTTAGTGATTAGAAATGTTGAATTTATTGGAAGTGTAGGCTAACCACCCTTGCGTGTAGAGATAGTGGGAAATAATTTAGGAAGAACCACCATCAGTACACCCGACTGGGATCGAGCCACGATCTCCCCATCATCTGCAGTCCGGTCTTATAAGTGAGTAAGGGCTTGGACCATGAGGCCACTGGTTAATAATCAGTAAAATATCTTTAAAAGGTTTCGATCAAACTAGTGTGAGTGAATTTGAGAAAACCTTGGTGAGAAATCGAATGAAAAAAAACCACCCCAAATGAATCTGGCAAGTATTTGAGCATAGGCGTCAGGTTAACGTTGAAGAAGTTCAGTGTGGATACAACATATTTGTTGAAAAGAAAAGGAGCTTTCAAATACCCTGGTTTAGTCCCCTTGTAGAGGGAAAATTGTTTCCAATTGATCGTGAGCCTCAAAAATAGATCGAAATACATCACTCTTTTTCACTTATGGTTACAGTTCACTACCACACTATGGGGATATGAACCTTGGGATAGTAGAAAATTAAAGGCATTCTCATGCAAATGGATATGTTGATGTCAGAGACTGGACTTGTGAACTCCTACTAAATCGTACTTCTACTAACGGACAGTGTCAAGAATAATGACGATACAGTATTCTATAGCTTGCAGCAAAGTATTCTTATAGCAGATCGTTCAAGGATGAATCTCAACGTCTAAATGCTCTGATCACAGCTGACGCTGCTCAGGCTATATTCAGAAAATAAATAGATCTCAAAAGTAAAATCCAAATTAATTGGTTTGATAATTGGCGTGTGTGATTATGAGTATTTTTAAATGAATCTGAAACTACCCTTCCAAGCACATCACATATTTAATCTAAACCTTAAGACTGACTTAAGAAATATGCTCACTTTTTATTATAATCTTGGTCCGGCACAGATTATCTGAATGCCAACCTTCCTTCACCTCTGACAAGACGTGTATTATCACATTGTGAATGTGAAATGCAGGCCCCCACCGTGGTTCGGATTCACGTTAATGTAGGTCCCCTTCACCACATACCTACCATAATTGGAAATGCGTATAACCGAAGGGTATAAGAGCGGTGCTTAATAATATTACTAATCTTTTTCAGTGTATTTGTAACTCTGGTCAAGAAATGATGGTTTAGTAACGTGAGATAATTTTTTTAATGAAAGAGTAAAACATATATTGACGTTAACAATAAATTTTTCATCAAATTGAAACTATAATTTTTATAAAAATAACAAATAGGCTAAATTTGTCTTAATTTTGTCTACTTCAAGATTAAGATTGCCTTTCTTGCTATTACGCGACTGGTATGAGCTTGCCAAAGGCATTTTACTTTAAATGTAGGTTTTACGAGGAGGAAAATTGAACGATAAAGGACCTCGGGTACATGGATCGTTGCCAAAAATATGTCCTAAGACCCAAAGAAGGGAATCTTACTAGATTCGGATCGC
Organism: Timema podura; assembly: GCA_033556935.1. Taxonomy (NCBI): domain Eukaryota; kingdom Metazoa; phylum Arthropoda; class Insecta; order Phasmatodea; family Timematidae; genus Timema; species Timema podura. The sequence continues at coordinate 63,597,809 of JAVRXN010000010.1, read as the reverse complement.
ATACAATACGTTGGTAATCACGGGTGCAAAGGAACCTTCACCAGAATGAATTCCAAACATATTGTTCTCCACGTTTCGAGCTCAACATGAGGATTTAAAAATTATCTGAATAAAAGTTTTATTAATCTAAAATAAGTAAATTTTAAATCTATATTCACGCAAGCTAGAGTACAGTTCCTTAGTAAGACATCCATCTGATAATGTTCCCTTAAGGGGGACAGCTATAAAGCGTTTAGACGCCTTTCTGACGTTCAATCTTCCCCCAATCCCCTTTTAATAAGTTGTTTGTAATTTTAAAATATGCCCTTTGCAGTAATTAAGACAAAAGCGGCACACTGGAATTTCGGACTTTATTTAAATTAAGGTAAATGCTAAGAAAGAAACATAGATCTAGCTTTCTTTAAATAAAATTAATAAAGTCACTATTAAAAAAGTTCCAAACAGATAAATCTAAGATAATTGAGAATTTTTTAGGGGTTTTGAGCCTTCAGAATTTCAATTTCATAACAAATGCCACATTGTGAAGATATTTTTTCTAAATTAGGAAGCTGGTTCGTTTATCCTGAGAATATTAACATTATTTTGTAATTACGAAAGTCCATCTATAATGCATACCCTTATATACTCGCCACAAGTATTAAACCACTTAGAGCCACGTTAACAGGCTATAAAGAGATTCCCCTTATCATTCAACAGTGTATATTTGTTATCATATCAACTTTTGCAAAGGCACATGCATTTCTATGTGTCAAGTATCTCCCTTTGTCTCACGGAGTAAGCTCTTTACGAGCAATGTAGATCTAGATATAAAACAAGTTGTGTCCGATAGGGAGGGCCTCTAGAATATCTAGCTTAGCACTACAGTAACACAATCTAAATACCTTGTTATAATCTATGACGGTGCTGAATGCAGCGATGATTACTAACTACTGACTACACTGTCTAGAAGGCTATTCATGTGATATACAATCAAGACTAACTCAATCCTTAAGCTCATAAGCTCTGTAGATGTTTTTTAACTTAGATAAATATATAAATCTGTACTGAAATAATGTAGGTGGTTATCTCTAAGTAATCAGTGAAGTATCTATTCCGAAAATAAGACATGATTCACACGATCAATATTTTCATCCTGATTCTGGGAATAGTAACTATTACAAGATAATAAACTTACTTTAAATTAAATACCAATGTATGATGCAAAAAAAAATTTTTTTTTGAATTGTGAATATATATTTAAAGTACTGTACATTTAACTAAAATAACTTCCCATTAGTCAATTCTTAAGAAAAAGTTGTTTTATTGATGTGAAGGATAAATAAGCCACTATTCAATTTTGTAGTGAAAGACTACTTGTAGTTCTTCTTCTTCTGCATCTGTACTAAAACATCGTTGAAAATTATTACCTACACTATTACCCTACTACGTGCCAGATTTAATTATTTCACTTTGATTTTACTAATAGTCAATCCTCGGTCCCGGCACAGATTTATCTGAATGCCAAACCCTTCCTTCACCTCTGACAAGATGTGTATTAATCACAACTTGTGATGTGAGGAATGCCAGGCCTCCACCGTGGTTCGGATTCCACGTTAAACTGTAGGTCCTCCATTTCATCTCACAATCACCCTACCATTATACATTAGCGTAAGTGCGTATAACCCGAACGGGTAGTAAGACGCGGTGCTAATAATAATAATAATAATAATAATAATAATAATAATAATAATAATAATAATAATAATAATAATAATAATAATAATAATAATAATAATAATAATAATAATAATAATAATAATAATAATAATATAGCCGCGATGATATTTCGTCATTCACATGAAAATAGTTGGCTTAAACTGGTATAAGGACTGAATTAAGTATTTATCAACGCTACTGTGTCCGTCTTCTGATTCCTTGCATCCTTTCTGAGCCTTGCATCTTATTTCTAACCTCGACAAAGCGTAGATTTTTTTTATATTCCTCTTGTGGAAAAGTATGGACATCTAAAGCCTATTTATCACTCCGAATAGAAAGTGACAATTATTGTTCAAGTGCCTACTGACGTCATTATGATACGTTTAGACGTCATATCATGAACATATGAAAATGATCCTCGTGTGAAAAATGTCGTAGTTGCAAATAGGACTCGTATCTGCATGTGTTATCCGCCTACATTCATAATTCTTCTTTGTCTTCTCTATGCTTTCTTTCTTTCGTTCATTCATTAAGGACATCCGCTGCGGCTGATTCTTCCAACTAAACACGTTCTCTCTAGTTGAGTTTCAATTTGTGTTTGTTTATTTGTTTAGTCTACCTTCTTGAATATGATGTTACATGAAGGGTGTGTTTAATGGTTGTAAGCTTTCAGTAATTTTATATACGGGGTCTTGTTATAGTTAGTATTGGTGAGTAAAAATCCAAATCCTGTAATTATGTCTGCCTCCAGTATCTATATATTTACATGGGTGAACTTTCGTTACAACATCCCCTCCTCTATCATATAATATTTGGTCGAACATATTCAACGGCAGGTGGTCGTATCTGTCCCGGCGTCCTCGGTTCGAATCCTGACAGGGATAGTATACAACCTGATTACTCTGACTTCACGTGAGTCAGTTATATATCAACGCTAAATCTAAATATTTTAATATATTGTGTTCGGGTGGCTCTAATTATACTGGGTTTTATTTGAATCGAAAATGACATCAATTAAAACTCACAAATTATTAATTAGGATTAATATCTTCCACATTTTGGTTCTGGTAATTTAAATTATAATCATAATAATTAGCACCGCGTCTTACTACCCGCTCGGGCTATACGCTTAAGTACTAATTACTCTAATGGGCCAGGAGTTGGGAAGGTTGTATATAGAGGAAGTGAACCCGCATTTGCGTGGAGGGAGAGGGAAAAATCATTTAGGGAACCCCCCAATTCCCCCAAGAGAGATTCGAACCTCGATCTTCCCGTCCTCGGTGGTCTAGCTCAACACGAAGCTTGCGCGTTAGCTAACTACGCCACCGAGGTGGGTCTGGTCATTTAAACAATTAATATAAACAATGGAGGTTAAGTTGTAGTGACTACGTGATTGTATGAGACACGTCCTATTTGTATGATGGTATGATCGCAAGTGTTTCTTCAATGGCCACCGCGAGGGCTTCCTGCATCTTCACCACGAACCAAGGGAGCATCCACCCCCATTGGGCTATTTCCCATATTAAAAAAATCGGCAAAGTTCAAATTCACAGTCAATTAAAAAAACTGCAATTCAGGTCGGGGAGATTTTACATTCCGTCCCATTCCTTGGTGCTAGTTTTTAAGAATCGTAAATACTAAAAAATACAATATGTATTGTACGTTCTTCACTGAAACTCGCAAATTCTGCTAGAAATAATATGAAATATATCTTAAAGCTTTATACCATCCTATGACCTTGAAAGGCAAAATAAAAATCAATACTTCCATTGCCTTTCTTGATTATTGCTTATCTGATTTTTATGCAAGCTATTTAAAATTATTTATATTAAATTTTTGCAAACACTCGAGAAAAAATATTTAAAAAATGTATTTAACTTATCACATTTTAATTTTGCTATAAATTTAGTTTATAACCATTATTTGAGATGAAAAGAGATAATTTTTCTGATTTAAATTTTTGAAGAGCAAAAGATTACCTGCTTCAGTGGCCACATGGTCTAAGGCTTCACTCTCGTGTTAGACTAGACTGCTGGGGCTAGAATTTTGGTCGGGTGTACTGAAGGTGATTTTCCCAAAATGGTTTTCCTCCATGCAAATTCAGGTGCACTTTATCTCATTTCAACCTTCCTCTTCTTCAAAACATTAGCGTAGTTAGTACACATGTGTATAATCTGAACAAGTGGTAAGAAGCACTTCTAAAAAAAAAAAAAGTAAGTAAGACTGGCATCGACCTTGGTGGTTTTGGAGTAAAGTGCTAAGTTCAGGACCTGATGTTCGTGAGTCCAAAATCAGCCGATGTCAACAGAATTTTCTTGAGCGATAAAAATCCATTGCACAACTTCCTTCGGAGGGGCGTTAAGACGTCAGTCCCATATCGATTGTTGTATGTAAAAGAAGCCTGAAAAGTAGCCAATGTGGAAAATACCTTTCCCGGCAAAATTGATAGGCCCTTTCGCTCTCACTCATAGAAATTATCATGTGATGATATAATCAATCGGTTTAGGATGTGCACGTTAAATACCTCAAATAAATAAATAACAAGATTCGCCAGTTAAAACCGTTTTTAAATAACTTACTGCCACATTACAAGGGTTCCGCAGTTTGGTGTCCTTTATAATCCTAGCAGAGGCACAAGTAATATTGGAACGTTAAGGTGGGAGTGTAGGGAACGCGATAAAAGGTGGGTGTTTTTGCAATTTTTATAGTAAAACTTTTTTTAACCAAAATAAATAAGATATTTCTCCAGTAGAAATATTTAGCTTAACTTTCTTCACATGGTGATATCAACAGTTCTTTAATGACTGTCAAGGGTTTCCTAGAATATCTTTATTTCTTCATTTAAAAGTTGTCATTAAATTGTATGACAGCGTTGACAGATATTCAACAACTGTCGACATCACCATGTGAAGAAAATTAAGCTATACATTTCTACTGAAGTAACATTTGATTTATTTTGGCCTTAAAATATTTTTCTATAAAAATTACAAAAACACTAACCTTTTCTCGCGTCCTTTAAACTCATACCTTAGAGGAAATCAATACAATACCACCCATTGCGGTGGCTGCATGGTCTAAGGCGCTATTCTTGCAATAGACTGGACTTCCAATGACAGGGAGATCGTGGTTTGATCCCAGTAGGGTGTACTGGGGGTGGTTTTTCCTAAGTGGTTTCTAACTCTCTCTCTCAACGCAGATGTTGGTACACTTCCAATATATTTACTATTACTCATCCTAGGCCATTAACTTAATTAGTACATAAGCGTATGGCCCCAATGGGTAGTAAAACGCGGTGCTAGATAAAAGTATATACATAATTAAATATGTTAGAACAATCTAGGCAATTATTTATAAAAAAGTATTATAATTCTAGTTTTTTCAAGATAGCATCGGTCTCTTCGCCTGCCCTTCCCATACCTAATACATGTTGTAGTTCCATAATGCATGGTAATGTGTGTTGTGGTTCAATAATTCATGGTAATGTAATCATATTGTTACCAAGTTAAAAAAAATTTAGCTACGAGCTTTTTACTTTCTCATATCAAGAGAAAGTATTGTGATCTTGAAAATAATCTATCTCAAGATTACAACGAGTCCTTACTTTTTTTGTGAACACGAATCCAAAAGAGTGGACTTTAGAATTCTGTCTGTCCCCATGACTGTCTGTCTGTCTGTCCCTGTCCACGAATTATAAACGGTTAAATCAATTTAGTTCAAACGTGATTTAGATTTTTCAAGGCTATTTTCTGAATGTTTTCTCTATTTTGACCATATCCCTCAAATTAAGGGTAGTTTACTGATGAATGATTGTTTTGAATGACATATATTTCAAAAACTGCTTTAACGATTATGTCTAAAATTCATATCTAAGATTTTTATGACATGAAAAATAGTACTGTATAGTTGGTTCTCGGGCAAAAATTCGTTGAGGAGTAGTTCAATGAATGAATTTTTTTGAAAATACAAAATATTTTGAAAACAGCTCTAACGTTTTGTTCAAAATCTATATCTGGAGAATGATTGATATGACAAAGATTAATAATAATGTTTACTTTTTTTTTAGGTAAAAACTAATTCATGGGTATTTTACTAATGACAGATTTTTCAAAAAATTGAAATATTCCAAAAAATGGCTCAAACTATTTGGGTATCTAAGGAGTATTTGTCAAAACAAACAATACTATTTACCAATTTTTGGTGTAAAAAATCATTTATAAGTAGTTTACTGACTTGAAATAGACCTATAATAAATATGGCCCTTCCGATTTGGTTTCAAATGAGTATCTTAAGAGTGCTTGACGTAAAAAATTACCGTGTGTATTATTTTGGTTAAAAACTCATTCATTGAAATTTTACTAATGACTGATTTTTCAAAAACATTTAAATATTCTAAGAAATTGCTTAAATCATTTGTTTCCAAATGGGTATCTCTTGAATGTTTGACACGACAAAGTACTCTTTATTTGTTTATGGGGTAAAAACTCATTTATGGGTAGTTTACTGACGATTATTTTTTCAAAAACTGCTAATATTTTTAAAATGACATGATTAGGTTCTAAATACGTGTCTTGGGATTATTTGACGTGGAAAATAGACCTGTATACTTGGTTTTGAATAAAAATACGATAAAGGGTCATTTACTGATGAGTGATTTTGGAAAATTCGAATTATTAAGAAAATGGTTATAACGATTTTGTTTCAAATGTATATATGGGGAGTGTTTGACATGAAACATTACAAATAAAGCTATATCTCTGTTTTTTTCTGGAGAATTTCGGTCATGTAAGTTTTCTGATGACTTTTTTTTTAAATCTTAGTATTAAAAAAATGGCTTTAGAGATTTGGGTCAAAATGGGCATTTGTTTTTTGTATTATAAATAATTATATAAATTTGTTTTTTAAATACAAATCATTTAATAGTAGTTATCTAGTGACTGATTTTGGTAAAATTGGATTTATTCAAAAATAGCTCTAACGGTTTGGTTCAAAATTGGTATCGGTTGACTATTTTACATTATCATTAATATTATATCTTTATTATCCAAACTAGATTAATTTAATGGTAGTTTACTCACGATAATTTATATACAGTTTAAATATTTTGGAAATTGATCTTGAAAATTTAATTCAAAAGGGAAATCTTGTAATAGTATTTCATGACAAATAAGAATACGTTTTATTGTTACAAATAACAAGTAATGTTTAGGTAGCTAAAAATAATATATTTTTGAAAATTTGATTTTTTTAGATATATTTGAACAATTTGGTTTAAATTTTTATATAAATAGTGATAAATGTGACTAACAAGATGATGGGTTTGTTATTATGAGGAAAGCATAACTCAGGGTAGTCTTACTCAAAACCTATTTTTGAAAATTATCTTCGAAGCCATAATACACAATATGAGAAAGTTGGTGCGATTGTGTCACACCATTTATTTTTATATTGCATTTGACTAACCCACTGTACTACACACATTCTAGTTTAGTATTAACCCGCCTCGGTGGCTAACGCGTTAGTTTCGTGTAGAGCCAGACTGCCGAGGACGGGGATATCTAGGATCAAATCTCTTTTGGGTGAACTGGTGGTGGTTTATCCTAAATGTTTTTCCACGCAAATACGGGATAACTTCCTCTAAATATAAAATTCCAAATCCATTAGAGTAATTAGTACATAAGCGTATAACTCGAACGGGGTAGTAAGACGCGGTGCTAAATAATAAAAATTAAGCTATTGGGTTAGGGATGAAATAATTAGCCCTATTATAGATGGAGGGAGAGCAGGAAATTATTGATAATAAATCTCCTCAATCAAGAGTCTAACCCTAACCTTACCATCATCGAGCCAGGCGGTCTTAACGTGTGGTCCACGTGATACGAGCTGGATAAATTATATTAAAGTATAGTACGTATCATGTTGCTTAAGAGTGTATGGCTTGAAGATAGATTAACAATCACTCCCATGTTAGCAATCACTACACGCTGATATATAAGCCATTCAAACAGATTCATCTTAAAATTATTCAAATAAGATATCGGATTTAAATAGCCTCTCAGTGATAGTCTTATGAGATAGTCCCTCAGAGATTTACTTATGTATGAGATAGCCTCTCAACGATTGTCTTATGAGATAGCTCTCAGCGATTGCCTTAAGAGATAGTCTCTAAATGTATGCCATAAGTGCTTCTCCATTTTTAGGAATAGATTTAGAAGTCTCCAAGGAGAAGAAATATATAAAAAATAAATACTTCATGTGAGTGATGTGTTGCCTTCCTGTATTTTTAAAAGGGTCGAGGGGAAAGGGGAGAAGGGTGTAACTCGGCCTATAGTTTGGGTTGAATGTGTAGCCCAAAAGCGAGGAATGGGCCAACACACATGGTGATGTTTAAGACCAATGGATGGGGAGGAGAAATGAACGTGTGGGGTGGGGGGAAGTGACACACATGGTGATGCTCAGTGGGCGTCTCCCTCCCCTGTAACCCTAGAGGAACTGTTAGGGGGAAAGGCAGCCTGTAAGGAAATATTGGGTTCGAACCTATTCTCTATTTGGCTGTTCAACATTAGGTCTAAGACAAAGCTTACTTTCTAAATAGGTCTCAACATTAGATCCAAAACTAGGTCTACTTTCTATATAGCTGCTCAACGTTAGGGCTGAATCTACTTTTACATGGCTGCTCTACCTGCTCTACATTAGGTCTGAGCCTACTTTCTAGATAGAGACTCAACATTAGGTATGAAACTTTCTACTTTGCTACAATACATTAGGACTTAACCTTTTCTCTACACAGATAATCAAAAGATAAATATGGCAAGGCATCCTGTAAAGAAGTATTGGACTCGAATCTACTTTTTATAAGGCAAACAGAAAGATAATCGATGCCAGCTATGTTTTAGTTAAGGTAATGTACACTCCGTTTACCCTGAAAGGTAGCAATATTACCTTGAGTTAGTACACTATGAACCCAGCTTAAAGCAATAGTGAGCCCAGAAAATAAAGTTTCCTACCTATCAAGGTAAACGCAGGGTATGTAAATTAAAGGAGTAGGATGTTTAAGGACGTTGCCTACCGGTGACGTCACGGCCGATCAAGATAGGACTTCCTATGTTAATGAATTTATGTTTCACTCAGCGAGTTTTAAAGATACAACGTTAACACAAAAACCATAAATTTTTAAATAATTCTAAAATACACCTACAGTGTCACAAATTTATTATTTTTATCTTAAAGTAGATATTTTGTAAGTGTAATTTTTATAAATCCTCTATAAATTAAGCTATTTGTCTTGTTCATAAAAATGGCCTGTAGGAATCTTCCTGCCAGGATGTAGATTAAAAAAGTCCGTGGTAACATATGTATATCTAGAATAGGAAACAAGATCAAGTTAAAATTAAAAACCAAGTCAATGTTTTCAAGGCGCAAATATAAAAGTAACTGTGTAAGCTCGTCAGAGGAAGAGGGAAAGGATTATCAGCACATTAATAAAAGCGCTCTCAGCGTGGACTTATTTTCTTCCCTCTCTTTCTATTTTGTACATTGGCTTCTAAGTGTCTAGTGGTTAGACTGCATAGGTGCGTCAAGTTAAGATGCAACCCGCTTCGCAAAATAGTTTCAAAATCTACAAGTAGGCAACGTAATTAAGTGTAATATCAATAATATGTACCACAACTTGCAGATAGACCGGATGGTAAACCATACTGATATTATATCCTTAGGATTTGTAATCAAACCTGACATCTTAAGCTTAGGTAAGTAAGGTTATCCGTAAGGTCGACCTTGCTTTTGAATCTAGCTATTGAGAGAGGGGTGGTCTTTTCATTTTTTTTAAATGAGTAAAATCTATTATAAAATAATAGATTGGCCTTATTAAAAGTACAAAATGAATAATAGATTGTTGAATAAAGCAATAATAAACTCTTTTAAAGTTTTTAATCTTATCAAGTTATCTCAATAGAGGGCTTGCTATTAATTTTGTTTGATATTATTACTAGTCCTTTCTTATATTTTAAAATTAGGTTAGTCATCTGGAGAGTTCAAAGTGATGAAATTAATGTGAATTTTTGAATTTATGTTATGTTGAATTATATTTTTATTCTCACTCTTGCTAGAGATTTTTTAAATAAATGAATTAGTGTCGTTACCAATAAAGTTGGTCCGGTTTAATCGGTGACTGGAAGCTCGGGGGTCGGTTCCCATTTGATCGTATATACCTTTTGTGTTACATAGGGTTGGAAAATTAGTTAAACAGTAAAGATTTGATTTTACGGAACTTGATTCTATGGACTTTGGATTTAACGGACAATTTCTGTAATTTGCTCTTTTACGGACAGTGGCGGGTGGACAAGTCCGTAAAATCCGGGGATTGGTGGCAGAACGAAGGAGATGACTCAACCTATTTTTTTCCGTCTAATGCACACCGCAAAAAAACGGTTTCATCTGGTTTCACAAAAGTGCGTAGTATTACATTAAGTGGTTCTGCTGCTTCGTTTATTTGTCATTCCTAAGTAACTAGTCTTGTTTAGTGCACAGTATTTTTTAAAAATGTTTATATATTTGCGTTTTAATATCTTACATGTACTTATTTCGCTATTTTTACTGTATTGTGCATGTTTACAATGGCACCATCAAAGAAACTAGCCTCTCTTAGTTTGAGTACCAAACTAAAAATTATTGTAAAAATATAAAGTGGGGTATCAATGGCTAACAGTTGTGGATAGTTTTCCATTGCCAAGCAGATAAGATTAAAAGCAGTATTGCACTGTTATTTTCAATACGTATAAAATTACTTTAGCTACATCGTTGTAGTAAAAATGCATTATTAACACAAACTAATATTTTTTCTTTGTATTTCCTAAATCAGGAGTTTTTCACCCCAATTTTACGGGATTTCTGATTTTACAGACAAGTTTTACCCTAATTAGTACTAATTAGTATAATTGAAGGTTTAATGTAGTCATTAATAAAAAAGAATTGATACAAATTAGATGATATAGTATATATTTCAATTTTGATCCTGACAATTACTTGAGAAAATGATTCTTGTACCCATTTGAAAGAGAACTTTGAAAAGCCAAAATAAATACAAAAAAAAAAAAACTACTGCGACATCACAATAATTATTTATATATATAAACCATTTTAATCTAAGCGATATGAAATAAGCCTTATATATTTTAATTTAAAAGTCAGTAACTCATAGAACTGCATCTATTCACCAACTTTAATGGTTTGTTTGATGTTTACGTTTAATACGTTTTATTTAAAATAATTTAAAGAGTTAAGTCATTAGAATTTTACATCTATAATATATATGTGCATATCAGAAGCTTATGTTTTATTTAACTAAGTATTTATTGAATTTCTGGTCAGATATAGTGTTTACAATGCACTCTATCTTATGGTATGAGATAGAGAAAGTTGTTACCTTCATTGATCTGTTTCAGTCTCATTTATGGCTCTGACAAATATGAAAGTAGAAGAGGTATTAACGATAATAATAGTAAAAACATACAATATATAGACAGTCCCTGTTATGTAGTCGCTTGTAGGGTCAGTCGGTGGACTTGTCAGACTGATGTGTAAAGTACCTTCTGGGTCAATGGGAAAAGAAACGAGAAACTACATCACTCCTCACTACCCTAGTATGCTTCTGCTTAAGCTTTACAGCTGACGGTGGATTAGTTGAAGATCTAACCAACCTTTGAGTTGAATAATATTTATACATTAATGCATTTATTTCCACGATAAAATATTTAACCAAAACATAGTAAATAATCCACAATAATAGTTTTTAACCATCCTTAAGTTGTCTTGTTAATTTTATATTATGTAAACCATCGTTAGTAAAGTCACCATAACTCTGGTTTCTAAATGCTTTGGTAATCACTGGATGATCTAAAAAAAAAGCTGTTAAACAAGTCTCGTCTACTCCACTGGAGTCCTCGATATTTTGGTTACATCTCCCTCCATTCCTATTTCCTCCTAGCCCCGGTCTTCACTGGATGATGTGAAGGAAGCTGTGAGCTGATCCAGGACCAATAATTCATTTGGCAGTGTTGCCACATCTTCGTCATTATCTACACAAAATTGATTACTACTTTTTTTTTTTACATCTGCTTTAAAAAGATTTCATGGCCTTTGATGAAGGCTACACATAAAAAAAATGTGCTTACTAAAATAATTGTCATTTTGTTTAGTTTTGACCTCTGAAACCCATATATTGTGGTTGTATTTTGGGGCTAGTATGTCATGTGAATTTCACGGTTTAATGGAGTAATGGGTGTGATCATTCATCATATTATAAAGCCATGTTTCAGGACAAAATTGATGCAAACTGTTGAATGATCTAATTCTGATGTGAAGGCAGGGCTCTCTTAGTGAATCCTGGCACCCTACTTGTAGAACTATATTCGTATCGGTTACATTAGAAAGAGGAAGGGGTCGGGCTCGTAAACGTTCCGATTAACTCAAACCGGATCTAGGGTATGGGGGATTTATTTTCGGATAGTTTTTAATACCTTGTGAATAGATGTTTTCAAAATAATTATGTTGGACAGAATTCTTTGGTTGTGTGTTAATTTTAAGGCTTCTCCTTCACCAGATATGCTTGAAAGACTTTTTTTTAGTTTTTTTGGTCGGTCTTAGCAATTTGCCAAAATGAAATACAGGGGGATATCTAATTTAATCTGATCTTGAATGAGGTTATAGTTTTGAATTAGAAAACCATTTTGGTTAGTACCGGTTTATTTTAATAAGCATAATTATCTAGATTTTATCCAAGCGTAACTTTTTGTCATGGTTTTTCATGTTTTTAACATGCTTGAGTTATTTATGCCTGGAGTTTCGAGACGTTTTCTCGAAGATTCACAAATTAACATAACTTTTTTTTTAAATACACATATACAAGTTCTATTTCATATGTATTCTGATTTTTTACTACTGTCTGTACAATGTACGACTCAACAGGATAAAAAAGAGGGAAGGAACATCCATTAAAATGGTTTCTATCTAACAATGTCATTGAGAAGCTTCAAAATTTCAAGTCGTTATCCGAATCTGAATCATATTCAATTTGAAGCTACGAATCTTATGATTTGAAAGACCTTGAATAAATTTATAAATTTCAAATAGAAACAGTTCACAATATTATTATTATTATTATTATTATTATTATTATTATATATTATTATTATTAATTATTATTATTATTATTTAATTATTATTATTATTATATTATTATTTATTATTATTATTAGCACCGCGTCTTACTACCCGTTCGGGTTATACGCACTTACGCTAATGTGTGATGGTAGGGTGATTGTGAGATGAAATGGAGGACCTACAGTTTAACGTGGAATCCGAACCACGGTGGAGGCCTGGCATTCCTCACATTCACAAGTTGGGATTAATACACGTCTTGTCAGAGGTGAAGGAAGGGTTTGGCAATCAAATAAATCTGTGCCGGAACCGAGGATTGAACCCCGGACCCTCAGCACAGAAGTCTGACACCTTACCCCTAGACCACCAGGTCACCATATTCAATATAATTCAATTCCAAACTCGAATCTATAAGTAAACGTTTGAATAATTTAACTCTTTATGGGAACTAACATAGACCCGCTCCTAAAATATATCAGTATAGTAAAAAAAAAACACAAGAAACATATGTTTTAATACTTGATACATAAATATAATATACACAATACATTAATATTCGAATCTGATTCGAATTAAAGCATTTAAATTATAAAATATTCGATAGTTAACTAAAGTATGATATTAGTTTCAGAATGGGTTCAAGTTCTTAAGAAAATATTCGATTTTGATTCGAGATTTAAAATATTGGATGCTTTCGAATTAATTAATAGTTATTAGTTCATTTAAAAGAAGAGATAATAGAGGTATGTATTACAAGCCTAGATGGAAGTCATGCACACTATCCTTGCTGGGCACATCTGCCTGAAGGAGAGTGTTGGTTTATGGTCGGCACAGGAAGTTGTGGATTTGGTTCCCGAATAAACACTCTGCTCCGGTTACAGCCATTTCCAAACCACCGAAACCTGACTGATGCAACTGAGGTTTGATACTTCCGAGCGTTCAGACGAGTATGGAGAGTGTAGTACACATCCAGGAGCTTCCTTCTCTCTCTATCCGCATTATTAGTCTGATTTGTCGGTAACTGGGAGGTTGGGGTTGGAATGCCGCACAAATATAATAAGAGGCCTTTCTTTAATGATCCTCTCTTGCAAATTCCGGTACATTTCCTCTGAGTTCTAACATCTCAATCCTACCCTATAAGTGCATATAATTTATGTGGATAGCCCAGATGGGTAGCAAGACATGGTGCAAACATGATCTCTTTTATAAACATCAATAAATAAACTCTACTTGCAAGAGTGCTGTGTAAGACGCTTGTGATTTCTGAGAGATATTCTGAAAAAATGATTGTAATATATGAAATGAAAACTCAAGAAAAATAATCCTTGACAACAGTAAAAAGAAGTAAGAGAAATAATATACACCTTCTAATGATATTACACGACCTACATAAATTTTAAGTTAACAACAAAAAAAGTAAAGAAACCAATATTTAGATAGCCAGCTCACAAATAAATCTCTCTACCTTCACAACGTTTGATATAAGCATAAAACCGCTTCAGTAGCCACATGGCCTAGGGCTTCACAATCACAATAGATTAGACCACTGAGAATGGGGATATAATAAGGGTTTGAATCCCTGTTGGGTGTACTCAGGGTGTTTTTAACAAAATATCTACACTCCCTCCACATGAATGTTGGTGAACTTCATCCAAATTCAATTTTCTTCATCCCTAAAACATACATACCTAGATGCATACCTAATCACACCGCTCCCTTACGGAGTAGGCAATTAACTGTGTATATCGCTAAAAAAAAAAAAGCAACAACTATGTACTTAATCCATCCTCACTATCTCTCTCCACATTTCCTATCCTTGCATACTATCTTCGCTTCGACAACACCCATACACCGAGTCATACATGCTCTTTTAAACTTAAATTATTAATTTAATATATATCTTTTTCACACATTTGTATACAACATTAAACAAAGTCTTACATGGCCTACCCCTTCCTTTAAATACACACACTCTACCATCATATATTTCCTTCGTCACTTGATCTACACTTATCCTCTCAACATGCCCAAACAAGCGTAAGACGCTTCTTTCACATTGGACTTTTGTATTCCCTTTCTAAAAGCACTCCTTTAGAAAGGACCCCTTCATTACGAACTCTGACCATACGAGTTTTTCCACATACATTTCTTAGATATCTCATTCTAACTTCCTTCAACTTGCTTTTGTGTTTCTACTGACAAACTCACGCTTCACATCCATATAAAAATGTTGGCGTTAGCACACTTTTATCTACTACCATCTTTGTCTCTTTCAATATTACTTCATTATTTGCAATAGTTGACTTACACCCAACTACCTTCCGAGATGCATTCACCATTCTGTAGATTTCACCATCTATTCCTCCATATTAACAAAACATTCTGCATAGATTTACTAATCATTCACTTGTTCTAACAGTTTTACATTTATATTTAGGTGACAATATTTTACTGATTCATCCTCATCAAAAAATATCACCTTAGTTTTGGAAACAATTATACAAGGATCTGATCTTTTTTTCCTGTTGCCACATTCATTCAATTTAATTTAATCTGTAAGTCACTTTCATTTTATGCCATTAATACGGCGTAGTCTGCATATTGCAGCATTCTCACATTCATATTGTCCAATTCTACACCAACCGCGTCCTCACAAGTATCCACCATACATTTATCCATGAATACTTTAAACAACCATAGAGACATAACAAAACATTTTTTGACAGTCTGTTCAATGTCAAGCCATTCGCTCAAAGCTCCATCCCCAGTAACGCATGCTTTACTTCAATCAAACATTTATCCATGAATACTTTAAACAACCATAGAGACATAACAAAACCTTGTTTGACATCCAGTTCAATGTCAAACCATTCGCTCAAAGCTCCAGCCCCCCTAACGCATGCTTTACTTCAATCATACACCGTCATAATTTCAT
Organism: Timema podura; assembly: GCA_033556935.1. Lineage (NCBI taxonomy): Eukaryota > Metazoa > Arthropoda > Insecta > Phasmatodea > Timematidae > Timema > Timema podura. The sequence continues at coordinate 63,582,025 of JAVRXN010000010.1, read as the reverse complement.
ACTTTTTTTAGCACCACGTTTTACTACCCATAAATGCTAATTGCATTTACTAACCATGCATCCACAACATAATCTCTCAGAACATTCCAAAACATACTACTATTCACCCGATCGTACGCGTTCACCAGACTCTACGTTTTAGCCATACAAATTCTCAAAATACTCCCTCCATCGCTATCCTATATTGTTCTCATCCATGATCATCTCTCCATGTTCATTCAGAATCTCATATGTATTTCCTTGCACGCCTTATTTTGTTCTCTTTATCCATTTCCAGAACAACTTATATCCTTCAAAATCTCTCTGCATTCTTTCTCCTTACTATCCTTGCATTCATTTTATTTCTTTGTATATGTCTCATAACCTCATAAGTTCTCTTTCACTCTTAACAGCAATCACTCGTTTGTACCTTCTTTATTTTCTCTCAGCTTCTTTCACCTGTTCGTTCCACCATGTATTTATTTTTAAGTTTTTATCTATTGGTGTAGTAGATATAATCAGCCTCAGTACACCCATCTGGGATTCAAGCCTAGACTTCTCAACTTCCCCGTATAAAATAAACAACTAGACGAGACAGATGCCTTATTTGTCCGTGGGTGTGATGATCTGTGTTACTCAGGATGCAGCGATATTTTATTTTTTTTCTTCTTATCTGAGTTATTTTACGTGCAATTTCTGAACCAATGGATTATATCAGCTAACGAGAATGTCTTATGAGCGAGAACGAATGGTCTACCAATTCTGCCAGGAAAGGTATTCTCTCATATCATTCAGGGTTCTTTTTACATGCCACAATTGACATGGGACCGTCAGTTTTAATTCCTTTATGAAGAAAGTTCTGCTACAGACTTTATCGCTCAAGAAAAGTCCGTTGATCCCGTTTGGGTTTGAACCCTAGAACATCGGGTCTTGATGCGAGCAGTTTACCCATAGACCACGGAGTTCAATGATGCAAAGATTAAATCAGAACAATAATATAGCTTAAATCCTTTTGTAGCATTCATATGGCTACAAGCAAATGTTAGTCAACTAGTCATCAAAATATTACTTACCCAATATCACCATCCCGGCTACAGTCGAGAAAACGTAAACACATCCAGCCCCTACTTCAACCGGTCAACGACTGCCTTTGTGAAGCAAGAGTTCGGACACGCCCCGCTAGAGTTCGCTGCATATTGCCAACCTTCGCTTACCCCAGAAGAAGAGAATTTTTCGTTCGAGAATACACGAGTTCGGCTTCTCGAATAATACCGATGTTTCCATGGTCACGCACGTTCCCCCCCTTCCTTTGTGGATCCTCTCTCTTATGTTCATGAAGTGCACCGTATAAAAGACCGTCCAGAAAACTATGGCGTCACTCTTAGGCCAGGTCTGGAAGCTGACGGACGAAGCTTAGGCTTCAAGGACTTGTTCATAAAAAATGTAAGGAGAAATTCATTTTCGGCATAAGGATAATTCTGGAATTAATCAAAATTCTCTTTCGGCTTTATTTTTTTTAAATTAGGAAAGTTTGATATTATTCTTCATTGTCTTGAACATTAAATTTAAACTAAACCATTTAGCTTGTGAATTATATTTCACAATTAATTTGTTAAAGATTTACTTTGGATAATTAAGTAAGGATATTACGTTAGAATATTCTAAATTTAGTAATGTTACGCGTTAAGTATGTTTTTTGTAAACATTGAATTTAAACTGAGTTATTTAACTTATGAATTATATTTCACAATTAATTTGTTAAAGATTTACTTTGGATAATTAAGTAAGGATATTACGTTAGAATATTCTAAATTTAGTAATGTTACGCGTTAAGTATGTTTTTTGTAAACATTGAATTTAAACTGAATTATTTAACTTATGAATTATATTTCACTATTAATTTGTTAAAGATTTACTTTAGAGAATTCAGTAAGGACATTACATCAGAATATTCTAAAATTTGTAATGTTACGCGTTAAGTATGTTTTTTGTAAACATTGAATTTAAACTGAATTATTTAACTTATGAATTATATTTCACTATTAATTTGTTAAAGATTTACTTTAGAGAATTAAGTAAATTAGTAATGTTACGCGTTAAGTATGTTTTTTGTAAACATTGAATTTATACTTAATTATGTAACTTATGAATTATATTTCACAATTAATCTTGTTAAGGATCTACCTTTGGAGAGTTCAGTAAGAACATTATGTTAGAATATTCCAAATTTAATAATGTTATGCGCTAAGTATGACATTCGTAAAAGTGAGTTTAATCTGAACTATTTGACTTACGAATTATATTTCTAAATTAATGTGACAAGGATTTGTTTGAAAAAGGTCATCTATAACATTAGATTGTAATATTTTTATTATGAGTAATGTTACGCCTGAATATCTACATATTGTTAATGTTTCTAATACATATAATAAAATGTTATTTATGACTTGCAATATTTTAGTTAATCCAGGTTATCCCTAGTTTTAAGTGAACATACAACCCTGGCACCTCGCCTCCTTGTTTTCTCTTTTTTATCTAATCAAATATATATATAAATTTTGTTGTAAGGAGGACCGTGTTTCCTTTTTTATTTGGGACGTATTACAGGTCCAGCATCTTCAAAATAATTACTCTCACTGCCCACTCTAATTTACTTTTCTTAACTTATCCTTTTATTGTTTTCATTTATTTGTATTTGGGCCCCTCTAAGCCGAGAGTTTGGGCTACAAAGCTGCGCCACTCTGCTATAGAGTGCGTGCAAGTGTGCGTTCAATATAATATTAATGCTTTGACCTTTTGTTTCATGAACTTATCATCCAACATGGACACCGCACCTGGGAGCGTGGTTAACAGCAGATCAGATGTATACAGACTGAATTCAGTGGATCTTCGCCGGGAGCTCAAGGAGAGAGGCATCTCGTTCCCCCCAGAGGCTACTGTTGGTGTATTGCGGTCCCTGCTGTCAGAAAGTATCAGTAAGTCCAGCGACACTGATAATATTAATATTAGACAAAGCATTAGCCAGCCCCCTCTGGAAGATTCCGAGCCAGGCAAATCAGATCTTTTAGAGTTCAATAGGGCTCGTGAGCAAGTTACTCCCCCCAGGGCTTCTGTTAACTATCAGCAGGTTACGGCCACCTCGAAAATCAGAGTAAGGTTGCAGGTGAGCGTTTAAAGCTACTTCAAGTTTGTGACGGTCAGTCTTGTTCGGCCTTATTTAATTTCCTATTAGAGGCAAATAGAGTTGCTAAACTTAGACTAGTGGATGATGTTGAGTTCCTGACGTTATGTTTAGGGAGAACTTCGGGTTTTTTAGCACACCTAGTTTCTGAATGTTTACAATTAGGACTTCCTTGGAATATAGTAAAGGGCCGCATCCTTGAATCTTTATGCTCTAAGAGAGAGAAGGAGAGACTTTGTAAGGAAATGGTACGGCGCTTTCAGCGCCCCCAGGAACCGTTCCGGTTGTTCGTCCTGGCTATTTCAGAAGCCGCAGAGATATTAAATTTAAATCTCGCCGAGGAAGAAGTAGTAGAGATAATTTTAGAGAATGTTTCGCCGTTAACTAGGAGACACTTTGTATTTTCAAACAAACCTACCACCCTGACAGAATTATATTCTTTGGCATTTAATATCGAGGGTTCATTGTTAGCAGAAAAAGAATATCTCGAAGACTACCCAGCGCGAGTTCATAATAACTCCCCTCAAAATAGGGTGGTATCGGCTTCAGCTACTGCTCCCTCTAATGTTGATCCTTTAGCTAGGCAGTCCCGGAGGCCAATTGGTGTTATTAGAAGGGCAGATATATCTCATATTAAGTGCTTTCGTTGTGGTCGTTTTGGGCACTACCAACGTGATTGTTTAGGGGGAAACGCTTAACGCGGGGTGTTGAAAAGGGGCCCATCTCGCGTAAGGATTATAAACAGACCTGTCCCCTTCCTCCTGTTGTAGTGGTTACGATTGGGTCAAATACCGGATCGGCCCTACTGGATACTGGTTCTAGTGGATCTTTTATCAACTCTAGTTTTCTAGATATTATAATTGGGTTGAGGAAAATTCCTATTGAAAGGATAGTTACGAAGCCATTCGTTGTGGGAAATGGGGATTTGTTACTAGCTAGAAAGAAGGTAGTTTTGTCCATTAAAATTGCTGGATTTTCTTGGAAAAGAAGTTTGTTTTGTGTACCGGCCCTCCCCTACGATATAATATTGGGAAACGATTTTTTGTGGGAAACTGGAGCTATAATTAATTCGAGTCTGGGAGAATTAACTTTTGGGTTCTCCCCAAGGAATAAAATTGCTTTTTGTCGCTCCTCTAAGTTTTCTTCCATGTACATCATAAATAGGGACGAAGATATTATTAATGGTATCATTTCAAGGTTTTCTGATGTTATTACCCCCAGACTTGGTAAATGTGATGTATTACCTTATGAGATTGTGGTTGAGGACAACGTCCCTGTGAGGTCAGGTCCCTACACGTGTGCCCCCCCCAAAATGCAGATTTTCAGAGAGTTGATTGAGGATCTAGAACCCAAAGGAGTCATACGTCCGTCTAATTCTCCCTATGCCAGTCCCGCATTTATTATACCCAAGAAAGGGGATGGTTATAGATTGGTGGTAGACTATAGGAAAATAAACAAAAAAATTCAATTCGACCCTTACCCAATGCCGAGTATTGACTCAGCTTTTCAGCACCTAGGTAGAGCGAAGGTATTCAGTCTTATTGACCTTAATGCAAGTTTTTTGCAATGCGCCCTGGTCGAGTCATCAAAGAAATATACGGCATTTGTCACCCCTGGAGGCAGTATGAATTTAATCGTGTTCCCTTGGGTTGTAGTATAGGTGGACAAGCTTTGAGTCGGGTCCTTGATCACGTCCTTTCTGATATCAAGTTTAAGTACGTATTTAATTATCTAGATGATATATGTGTGTACAGCGACTCTATGAGTGATCATGTGAAGCATTTAGAGGAAGTATTAGGTCGATTGCGTAGAGTAGGCTTGACTGTTAACCCAGATAAAGTCACGTGGGCGAAGTCTTCCATTAAATATTTGGGCTATGTAATCTGTTCTGGAAATCTTCTCGTTGACCCTGAGCGCATCCGCCCTATAGTAGAATACCCCCCACCTAGGAATCTTAAGGGTGTCATGCGTTTCATCGGCATGTGCGGGTATTATGCTAGGTTCATTCCATCTTTTTCTGAGATTGCCGCGCCCCTTAACTCCTTAAAAAAGAAGGGTGTTACCTTTAGTTGGGGGGCGGAGCAGGCTCGTGCTTTCAATCTTTTAAAAGAGAAACTCATCTCACCCGAGGTATTGAGAATGCCTGACTTTTCTATGCCGTTCCTTCTTCATGTTGATGCTTCGGCGGTTGCTCTAGGGGCTGTGCTGTCCCAGAGGACTTCGGAGGGTGTCAGGCCGGTGGCGTTCGCTAGCCGGACACTCACCGAGGCCGAAAGGAGGTACAGCGCCTATGAGAAAGAATGCTTGTCCTGTGTTTATGGTATAGAACGGTTCGCTGATTATTTAGAACAGAGAAAATTTGAACTGTATACGGATAACCAGGCGCTCGCTTGGATGTGGAACCATCCAAAGCAATTAGGTAAAGTAGGAAGGTGGGTTTGGAGGTTGTCCCGATTTAGATTCTCGACCCATCACATATCCGGGAAACTCAATGTTACTGCGGATGCTCTTTCACGCATGGCGGAAGACCGTGACCCTATTGGTTCAGAGGAAGTTATGCCAGCTTCATGTGTGATCAAGTCAATCCCGAGTCCTTTGTTTCTATCAGGGATCATCAGGGAAGCGACCCATGGTGCCGTGAAATCATGGATAGGATCCAAAAAGGGGAACAAGTGGGGCAATATTCGATATGGAAGGATTTGCTTGTTATCAACCTGGCTAAAGGGAAAGGCAGGAAGGTCGTTGTTCCTGTGGCTGTACGCCCCATGTTAATGAAATATTTTCATAATTCTATATTTGGAGGTCACCTTGGTGTATTAAAGACAGTTAGGAAAATTTCTCGAGAGTTCTTTTGGCCTGGACAATATCAGGACGTTAAGGATTGGGTGAATCGTTGCGAGGATTGTCAGATGGCCAAACCAGCCCATAATTCCAGGGTTGGACTACATTCGGCCGATGTAGCCCAACGCCCCTGGGAGAAAGTGTTCGTTGATTATGTGGGGCCTATCACCCGGTCATCTCTGGGAAACACTTGTATTCTCGTTTTGGTTGACGCCTTCTCTAAATTCGTGATGTTGATTCCTCTACGTAACATGAAAGCTAGGACTACTGTTAACGCCCTGTGTCGGCGTGTGTGGGCATTCTTTGGGGCTCCCGAGCCATAGTTAGTGACAACGGACCCTGTTTTAGATCTGTCTCTTTTCATGACATGTGCTTCGAGTGGGGCATTAGACATATCACCACCAGTCCTTACCACCCGGGGCCTAACCACGTAGAACGTTTTAACAGAAATCTAGGAATAGCCTTGACGATTTTTCATAGTCAAAATCAATTGAAGTGGGATCAGGAGTTAGATTTCCTGAATATGGCATTTAATTCTGCCTACCACGAATCGACCGGATGTTCGCCATCTTCTGTGTTCCTAGGACGGGAGCTGATTCACCCCCTTTTCAATATCTGGGACATCCACCCGTTGTTAGAGGATAGTGATGAGGTATCCCTGGAGGAGAAGTGTAGAAGTGCCTTAGATCACCTTAGGAAGGCACAGAGGAGGGTGGCTAATGTATATAATAAAGGTAGGATTCCCGTTTCATTTAAAGTTGGCGACCTTGTTCTGTGTAAAAATTTTCCCTTGAGCTCCGCGGTCGACAAAAGATCAGCGAAGCTGTGTCCCAGGTGGTGTGGCCCATGGGAGCTGAATAAGTTTCTCACCCCTGTCACGGTCCTCCTCCAGAAAGTTGCCGACGCTTCCGAGACAAGACGTGCTCATGTCAGCCACATAAAGAGCGCTGACCTAAGAGTCACTAGGGATAACAGACGGCAAGTCGTGTGATTTAGGTTAAGTGTTATTGATATTTAGTTATAAGTTAGCTCGTAGGTTTAAGTTTATCCATAATGCAAGCTCGGGCCCGAGGCAAAAAATGGACATGAAATTGTGTGGGACTTCATCAAGATATCTTGGAGAAGCCAGTCCGACGACGTACAAGATGGTGGCCACAATCTCGTGCGAGATAAGCATAATGAACCCTGTGTACAAGAGGAAACCGTTTGTTGTGACTATTTTTGCAATAGTATTGTTTTCTTACATCCTCGTATGAGAGCGAGGAGGTAGTCATGTGGCCAACGAATGCAGGTAATCTTCGAGAAGATTAAGAAGACCCTGCGTTAAGACTCAAATGTGTCACTCTAAGTTTTATGAACTCTAACTTGTGTCTCTTATGTGCAGCTTCATGAACTCCTGTGTTCCGGCATCTTCCATACACCTTTTTCCTTTCTTATGTGCGTGGCCGAATGAATAGCCGAGGGGAAACAACTCTGGGACATAGAAGGAGGCATCAGCAACCTCATCTGTAGTCAGCTTGGGAGCTGAAGTACAAGTCAGCGCATTGGCGAATGACGTTCCAGTCCACTATGGGGCGGTGTCCGGCTAGAGACGCTACTTACTGATTACTGAGACCCACCAAGTATAGATGGGACTGCAATGGCCGGCGGTCAACACGACGTCTAACAAGCGATGGAAGTACTTCTGTGGACCTCCTTCAACCCATGGCGCAGGAGAGAGTCGGGGATGCCACACCCCCCCCCCCCACACACCTTCACCTGATCAAGAGGGGGAGATTTGTAGCATTCATATGGCTACAAGCAAATGTTAGTCAACTAGTCATCAAAATATTACTTACCCAATATCACCATCCCGGCTACAGTCGAGAAAACGTAAACACATCCAGCCCCTACTTCAACCGGTCAACGACTGCCTTTGTGAAGCAAGAGTTCGGACACGCCCCGCTAGAGTTCGCTGCATATTGCCAACCTTCGCTTACCCCAGAAGAAGAGAATTTTTCGTTCGAGAATACACGAGTTCGGCTTCTCGAATAATACCGATGTTTCCATGGTCACGCACGTTCCCCCCCTTCCTTTGTGGATCCTCTCTCTTATGTTCATGAAGTGCACCGTATAAAAGACCGTCCAGAAAACTATGGCGTCACTCTTAGGCCAGGTCTGGAAGCTGACGGACGAAGCTTAGGCTTCAAGGACTTGTTCATAAAAAATGTAAGGAGAAATTCATTTTCGGCATAAGGATAATTCTGGAATTAATCAAAATTCTCTTTCGGCTTTATTTTTTTTAAATTAGGAAAGTTTGATATTATTCTTCATTGTCTTGAACATTAAATTTAAACTAAACCATTTAGCTTGTGAATTATATTTCACAATTAATTTGTTAAAGATTTACTTTGGATAATTAAGTAAGGATATTACGTTAGAATATTCTAAATTTAGTAATGTTACGCGTTAAGTATGTTTTTTGTAAACATTGAATTTAAACTGAGTTATTTAACTTATGAATTATATTTCACAATTAATTTGTTAAAGATTTACTTTGGATAATTAAGTAAGGATATTACGTTAGAATATTCTAAATTTAGTAATGTTACGCGTTAAGTATGTTTTTTGTAAACATTGAATTTAAACTGAATTATTTAACTTATGAATTATATTTCACTATTAATTTGTTAAAGATTTACTTTAGAGAATTCAGTAAGGACATTACATCAGAATATTCTAAAATTTGTAATGTTACGCGTTAAGTATGTTTTTTGTAAACATTGAATTTAAACTGAATTATTTAACTTATGAATTATATTTCACTATTAATTTGTTAAAGATTTACTTTAGAGAATTAAGTAAATTAGTAATGTTACGCGTTAAGTATGTTTTTTGTAAACATTGAATTTATACTTAATTATGTAACTTATGAATTATATTTCACAATTAATCTTGTTAAGGATCTACCTTTGGAGAGTTCAGTAAGAACATTATGTTAGAATATTCCAAATTTAATAATGTTATGCGCTAAGTATGACATTCGTAAAAGTGAGTTTAATCTGAACTATTTGACTTACGAATTATATTTCTAAATTAATGTGACAAGGATTTGTTTGAAAAAGGTCATCTATAACATTAGATTGTAATATTTTTATTATGAGTAATGTTACGCCTGAATATCTACATATTGTTAATGTTTCTAATACATATAATAAAATGTTATTTATGACTTGCAATATTTTAGTTAATCCAGGTTATCCCTAGTTTTAAGTGAACATACAACCCTGGCACCTCGCCTCCTTGTTTTCTCTTTTTTATCTAATCAAATATATATATAAATTTTGTTGTAAGGAGGACCGTGTTTCCTTTTTTATTTGGGACGTATTACAGGTCCAGCATCTTCAAAATAATTACTCTCACTGCCCACTCTAATTTACTTTTCTTAACTTATCCTTTTATTGTTTTCATTTATTTGTATTTGGGCCCCTCTAAGCCGAGAGTTTGGGCTACACTTTATAGCAAAATATAATAATCGATTAAACAAATATAAAACTACTCGCATCAGTGGTATCACGGTGTCTCCAAGTACTGGATTATTATTGATAGGGATGTCAGGGCTTGAATCCAATCTGAAATTACTGAAACTAATTTTCTCATTAATTACTTTCCCCTCAAACTTTACGCAAATAAAGGTTTATTTCCTCTAAATTATCTTCTGCTTATCACTACCCGATAAGAGTAAATATGAAGATAGGCAAGACACTGTTAACATATACATGATAAATAAAATTAGGTGTCATTTTTCTCGTCAGTATTTGAGACACTTGAACCTTGCGAGTCAATACTTGTAGGTCATAATATCTGTAAAATATGGAGGATATTGAGAACAGAATACCACCCAGTCACGGTATTGTTTGCAATGTAGTGGAAAGAGAAACAATCCCCAAACATACACTATAAATTAACAGGGATTAGAACTACACACATACGAGAAATAAAAACACACGTTTTGATCATTAGTAATCCTTTCTTGTAGTAATTGAGAAAGATTCATTCTTTCTACCGATGTCTAGTTTCAGTCCCGACTAGACACAACAAGTTTGTTTAGGTGAGTAGACACGTTCTCAGGAAGTCGTGAGTCATTAAATCTTTTCTTTCATATGTGGATAAAGAAAAACCCATTTAATTTAAAAAAATGAATCATTATGCACGTAATATATTTGTTAGGATCGTTTATTCTGGTTTGTTGGTGATGGAAGGATAAGGGTTCGAATCCCGTCTGGGAATGTTGACTTTTTTTTCCCCTAAATGCTTTCCTATTTTCCCTCCACGAAAATGTGGGAACCTTTCATCTAAATTATATATCCCTTATTACTACGCCATTAGTGTGAGTGTGCAGATAGCCAGTTTGGGCAGTGAAACGTGGGGTTCAACGACTTATGGATGGCCCGGATGGGTAGTAGGATGCGAAGTAAACCAATAAGAAAATTCCAGAATAATCAAACCGATCAGAGTTTAACACATATTCTACATAATTTTTTGCTTGCACAAAATTAAAACAAAGTAATAGCTTATAAAATAAATGGTACGACACAATCGCACAAACTGTCTCATTTTATGTATAATAACTTCGAAGAAATTTTCAAAAATAGGATTTTAGTAAGCTACCCATAGGCATAAGTAAGTTTTAATCATAAAAATAAACACATAATCATGTAAGTCACAATAATCAGCGTTTATATGTAAATTTTAAACAAAATTGTTCAATTTTGAACCAAATCGCTTAAGCCATTTTTTAAAAATAATCACATTTATAAAAAAGAAACTAGTAAACTACCCATGGCCAAATATTCCCCCCAATACAAGTATACAGTTTTTTTGTCAAGTTCATGTCAAACACTCCACAGATGTACATTAAAAAAATCGTTATAGTCATTTTCAAAATAATTGGAATTTTCAAAAATCACTCCTCAGTAAAATAAAATTTATTGAATTTTTACCCAAAACAAAGTAAACAGGTTTATTTTTCATGTCAAACACTATCAAGATACCCAATAATAATAAAAATAATAATATTTAGCACCGCGTCTTACTACCCGTTCGGGTTATACGTTTAAGTACTAATTACACTAATGGATTAGGAATTGGGAGGGTTGAATTTAGAGAAAATGAACCCGCATTTGCGTGAAGGTAGAGTGGAAAAGCATTTAGGAAAAACCACCCCAGTTCACCCGACCGAGATTCGAACCTCGATCTCCCCGTCCTCGGCGGTAGAGCTCAATACGACTAGCGAGTTAGCCAACTACGCCACCGAGGCGGATCAAGATACCCATTTGGAACCAAATCGTTAAAGCCATTTTTGAAAAATTTGTCATTTGTAAACCACCCATAAATGAGTTTCTATCCCAAAAACAAATAAACAGTGCTAATTTTGATGTATAACACTACCAATATACCCATACACAACCAAATCATTAGAGCCATTTGTAAAATATTTCAATTTTTTGAAAAATCAGTCATTTATAAACTACTCATATTTGAGTTTTACTCGAAAACAAGTAGACACTGTTATTTGTCATATCAAACAAATCCTAAATATGCATTTTAAACACAATCATTAGAGGTATTTTCGATAAATTTGGAATTAAAAATAAAATTCTTCATCAGTAAAATACCCTTAATTGAAGGGCTATGGTAAAAAAAAGTTTTGTGGTATGGCCCTATAATATCCAAATATCTAAATATCAAGTTTGAACTCAATATATTAAACCACTTTGAATCCGTGACAAAGGACAGAGAGACAGTCAGACAGCCATCCAGACATGGGGACATACATAATCGTAAAATCCACTTTTTTGGGTTCGTGTTGACATAAAACCTAAACAAATTTCAAAATCTCAAGATTTTTTCACAATTACAATACTTTCTCTTGATATTAGAAAGTAAAAATAATTGTTTGCATTGTGAGAATGTAATTTGTTCGTTGTAATTCAAACTAATGGGGGTAGGGAAGATGTTTTGTGAACGGTGTGTGGTGTGATGTTCCAACTGATCAGTCTAGAGGCGTCAGTCTTCCCCCTTCTCGTCGATACACTACTGCTACTTCTCACTCGCTCACACACAAGAGAACGTCTCACTCAGTTCAATCCCACATCCGCCTGCTACACCCCTGGTCAACTTAACTTGATGTTTGCCTGATTTATCTTCCCTTTTGAGGAACGGGAAGAATGACGTAAGAGCAAATCGAAATAATTCATCGAATACAAACTTAAATAAATGGTACGGCACACCGAACAGACTTCCTCCCGCTTTTATTTTAAAATATACATTTAATAAAGACTCGTAAGATTTGTGAAACAAAATAATATGTCTAAACATTGTTGTAGAAACAAGACTAAATATCATAAATGAAATAATATACACTGTTACTTAATCTATGGCACTAGAAACTAGGAACACTGTTACAGAAAAATTGAGAATAGAGAAACACCTTTGTCCACCAAAGAACATAAGAATAAAATTAATTTTTAAAAACCTGAAATAAAAAGTGCATATATTTGCTTATAGCTCAGGTATTATTAATTTCATAGAAATATATTTCAAATAAAATATTTTTATCTTTAAGAGTACCACAGTTTTACATTGATAAGTTATTTCGTATCTCAAATAGTTGCATATAAATGATCAAAATAGAAAAATTTCCCCCAAGTAAAGTACCCTCAAAGTAGTTTCATGAGTAAATGAGACTATCCATCATATTTATAATAATAAAAAGTGTCTAGATATAGAATTTAGTCAAAACCGTTAGAGCGAATTTCAAGACAATCAATTTTATCTCTTTGTGTCCTTCAACAAACTAACCTTAAATTTAGGGTTAAATAATATCTAATTCCAAAATCTCCTAAGGGGGGATCTTATGAAAACCCCAGATATAAAGTTTCAGCCCGATTGGTAAAATATTTTCGGCTCCAGCCCGAGATACAGACAGTCAGATAGCATTGCGAAAACCACTTTTTTGGTTTCAGGGGGACATGAAAAGTCGGCATTTATCAAAATCTCGAGCTAGATTTTTTTTTTTGTTGATCACAATATTTTCTCTTCGAGGTGTTGCGAGAAAGTAAAAAGTAAAAATGGTGTATTTTCTATTTTATTTACAGCTGCATTAAGCCAAATTTAATTGTAAGTAGCAGTTTTATAACTAGATTGGATATGGTAACTCAGACGGGTGGTAGTAAAACGCTATGACGTAAAAAATAAAACAAGCCTAACTAAATTCAAACAATTTTTGTTCAAATAGATAATATTTGTAATATCTGGAACAAAGGAAGAATCTTATATAAATACATTATTCTCTTCCCGCAAATGAGGATACATTTTCTTTCATTTCTATCACTATCCCATTGAATGCGAGTAGCCCTAGTAGGTAGTAAATACGTCGTGGAAAAAAAAACCTAAAATTTTTTTTTAAAAAATACAAGTTTACTTATTGGATTTGTCTACGAATTAATAAAAATAGTAGTTCTGTTAATAATAGCATACTAAATAAAACTTTGTGAATGAATTGATTTAATTCGCAGTATTAAAACGTTACCCAAAGGAGTAATTAATATCCGTGTAGTCGTGGGGTGCTAAATGTTCAACACCTCTGCAAGGTCCCTCATGGTTTGGTGTTGACTGATGACATTAAAAATCACCTGCCTGCGATGACCGATTGAAATGAACCTCCCCTTTGTCACTCACTCCCCGTTATGAACAATTCCGTACGGGATGCAGGTGCAACCAGTTCTGACAGATGACATAGGCCTAATGACACAGTGTCAATACCTCCTACCCCCCTCTAGAACCACAACCAGACATTCCGAACACCTGCCAAACATTGGTGATTGTTCTTCTATTTTCAAACGCGTCATAATGTTTCAGCAGCACCAAAGAGTAGTAATAAAAATAAAAAAAAAACAAGTGTCGACTCAAATGTGTCGGTATTTTGTCTACGTGTCTATGACACCTATCACTCCCCTGCCATTTGAGACAGACTGGACAATCAAATCACAGCTGACCATTACTCAGACCTCCATAAAATTGTCGTTTCATTAGTTTGTTACAATTTTTTTTTTCATATAATTTATTGAAATTCTTATGTTCATAAAAATTGTGTTTTGTAAATTTAGAGGTATAATTTGGTTGTGCTTAAAAATTTGAATTAATATTTATAAAAGGATATTAACGTCAGATGTATAAAACTGTTCTTAATATATTCCGGTAAGGAGTTATATTATTTTATGAAGCTTTTGTGGTTTTGGGTAAAGCCAGAATATGAAAAACAAAGGAATAAATTTTTCTAATTTTTTACGTTTCCTGTTTCATTTGTAAGATATTTTTAGGGCTACATAACTTAATTATTTTAGAAAACGATTAAATTCCATTGTACTTTATGAAAGGTTTACGATCATTTTCAACCATCACCATCCACCATATAAGATTTTTTAAAAAACGACAATAAACACTATTTTTAAGCTCCTCTAGCCCAGTGCTTCCAAGTTCGCGGAGCAGTACAGACGTGCTTTAAACACTAAAATAACAGAGGAAACCTCGCTACATAAAGTAGTTTCGGTTGTAACGGCCTAGGCTTGTTGAGCTGAGTGGCGGATAATAGGTGATTTAATTTTTGAACCCCCAAAACAGAAAGAATTAGATGAGTGATTATTTTAAAATTATTAGCCTATACAAATCAAAGGACAGTAAGGTAGGCGTAAATGTTACAAAGAGTTGACTGCTGGCTAAATTCACTTCAAGTAACAATTATTGTTTGGTGTCTATATTTATCTAACTGAAGGTAGTTAATCATCGACATGACCTTTAAGAAGCCGAGTATCCAACATCCTTATCAGTTATATGGATTCAAAGTAGTAAGGTATTCATTTTCTATGTACGGTATCTGAGCATAAGTTTGCCTATTATATCATCCACTATATCATCTAGCTTTGGAGAAGGAGGATTCAAATATTAGATAACACGAAGGAAAGAAGAAAATTTTGGGAGCTGAAGGAGGAGGCAAAGGACAGGGCGCATTGGTGGTCTAAGTTCACTGACAAAAGAAATGGAACTGTCGTAAGATAGAACACATAATAGTAATAATAGTAGGCCTATCAATACAAGACAAATAGCCTATTGCCTACTCCTTTATAATAAAAAGACAAAGGTAGCCTATTTTTCACATCTGTATAATATACAAAATATTAAGGTGACCTATTGACCACCTCTGTACAATAAATGAAGGTAGCCTATTGTCCACTCCAGTATACTATACAAAATATTAAGGTGATTTATTGTCCACTTCTGTATAATATACCAAACATGAAGGTAGCCTAACGCCCACTCTCATATAATATACAACATATAAGCTAGCCTATTGTCCACCCCTGTATAGTATACAAGCCACGAAGGTAGCCTATTATCCACCCTTGTATAATATTAAAAAATGAAGGTAGCCTATTTTATTTTCCTGATTCATAATATGAGAGAATATGAGGCTAGTCTTTTGTCTACTCATGTTTATTATAACAAAATATGAGGGTAGCCTCTGAATGATATAGCAAAACATGAGGGTAGCATATTGTCAACCCCTGTATCAAATACCATAAAACCCGCTTTAGTGGCCGTCATGGTCTAAGGCTCTACTCTTGCAGTAGACTAGACGGACGATAACAGTGGGCCCAAGGTTCGAATCTCAGTCGAGTGTATTGAGGTGTTTTTTTCCAAAATGGTTTTCCTCTCTCCCTCCACGCAAATACGGGTAAACTTAATCTAAATATAACCTTCATATCCCCTTAAACCATTAGCGTAATTAGTATATAAGCGTACAACTCGAACGGGTAGTAAGACATGGTGCTAAAATAAACCTCTTAAGCAACTTTCTCTTCCATTATAATTCGATGATTTTGTTGCAAATGAAATAAAAATTACCTTATTTTTTGTGTCACATTCATCATTGGTTGAATGGTCTAAGAAGTTACACCCGATATAGATTGGACTGCTGATGATGTTGAGAGCAGGCTGGAATTTCGTTCGGGTGTACTGAGGGTGGCTTTTTCTAAATGGTCTTCCCCAACTCTCCCTCCGTAAAAATACGGGTAAGCTTCCTCTAAATTTCAAACTTTCTCATCCCTAATCCATTAATATAAATAATACATTTATAGCATGTATTAAACGAACGGGTAGTGAGGCGCAGTAACAAAAATAACAACTATTAAATAAAGGAAATTAGTGTAATATTTAATCAACAAAAATGTAATGTTTGTAAGGACGTTTTATTCACATATGAATGGGCTTTTAAAGATTGTTCTATGAACCAATATTTTACATTTCTTTATCTTACACCGATAGAAATTGTTTTAGAATTTAAGTTCATCCAAGCTTTTCCATACTTTGCAATAAAAGTTAAATCAGTTTTAAAATAACGAAGGAAATACAGGTGATTAAAAAACTACATTAAACCTCACAAAGAGTGCTAACTCAAAATATAGAGAATGTAATTACTAGAAAGCTTAACAACCGGAAAAGCATTAATAATTGTTTACTAAACTGTATTCTACGCTCATTTTCCAGTTTATTTTTTAAGTTTGATTAGAAGTTAATGTTGTAGTGACTCCTTGGCGAATGTAACAATGCAAATAAACATAAAAGAGAATAAAGATATGCAATAACAGGTCCAGTAATACTGTAAGGACGGCATAGAAGTGCCACTTGTGCGTAAATAAAACAACCAAAATAAGCAAGATATCATTAAGATTTTATAGCAGTGTATGTGACCGCGAATAAATAATTATTAAAACTATTTTTGTTTTGTTTTCATTTCACAAACACGCTTTCTGATCACTTCAATGATCCAACCTTTAGTAACAATGCAAAAAGTGTTGAATACAATTGAAAATAAGGCAGGTTTTCTTACTAGATTATATGGGACCACAAGTTTCTTGAAAAAGGAAATCTACATCTTCGATAGATTCAAAAGAAGTACGAGTTATATGAATGGACGAAATGAAGTAATTTCACTAAACAACAAAAATGTTAGATAATAACAAATAAGGGTCCAGGAGGAAGAGGAGAAAAGTCTCAGTACACATATATTTCAGGACATTTCTCATAAATTTTCATTTTTTCATTTATTTAACGTGCATTCTATTTAAAAAAATACTATAACAGCACATGACTTGTAAACTAACTTAAATCTAGAACAGACACAACACCTTGCCCCCGGCCGTTAATTCATCACTGTGAAAGGGTAAGCTCACATTTCACAAATTATAATTTTTTCGGCCATGCCAGGAACTGAACCTGGGACCCTTAGTTCAATAAAAAGACACGCTACCGACTTAGCTAAATTGTTGGACTTTTCGTATCTTATAACATAAATAGACCCCAGTAAATACTTAAGAAAACTTTATTTAAATATGAAAAGTAGAGGTTTTGAAAAACAAACATTGTTCAACGACAAATATAAGAATATTTTTGGGCTTTTCATTAGATTTAACGTAATTTCCCACTCATTCCTAAATGTTTGATGGTGATGAATATTCATTTTGAAAACGCGCAGTTAAACATAATATTTATAGGTATTTGACCACAAAAGTCTAATAATGCATTATGTATAGTGACTAAAGCTAAAATAAGTTATTTGTATGAACAAAATAGTTTGATCAAAATTGATCAAGTCTATATTGTTTTGAGCAACATTTTTTCTTTGGGAAATCTTTTGAATACAACTGGGGGTGGGGGAATAATCAAAAATTTGTTTTTTAGTCTTTGCTTACGCTGAAAGTAGAATGTCTACCTCGCTTGATCTTAGATTGGGATAGTTTTTACGATAGGTCCAAAGTTAAGCTATTCAAGGTAAGAAATAAACAGAGTGTACAATACCTATTATATTTTTCAATTGGTTCCTGCTATCATATTCAGAGACTATGAACATAACCTCCTCTAGGACGAAATATTTAATGTTTAGGGCTAGATTTATTTCAAACACAGTTAAACTAATAGTATATCTAACCTTTTTTTATTTTAAAGAACGTCAAAAAACTTGTAGCTTTGAATTAAATATTTTCAATCCCTCTATCAGTAATAGTAATAAAGGTCAAAGTTTGAGGAACAACTCTTTATCAATTTAGACCACGGCAATGTGGAATAGGGCACTTGTTTTGAACCTAGATTGGATGGCTAAATAGTTGTCTAGAATTATATATCTGATGGAAGGGAATGAGAGGGTAAGCGAGTGTTTTTGCAGTTTTTATGGAAAAAATTTATTTGCCAAAATAAATAAAATATTGCTCCAGTAAAAATATAGAGTTCAATTTTCTTCACAAAGTGTAATCAATATTTCTTGCATATCTTTTAAGGGTGTCCTGACATTTAGATTACAACTTTTATCTTCATTTAATAAGTTTATCATCTAATGCCACTATTCTCATGACAGATATTCTACAACTGTTGAGGTCACCATTTGAAGAAAATTAAACTAAATTTTGCACGGGAGAAATATTTTATTTATTTTGCCCAAAAAAAGTTTTGCCATCAAAACTGCAAAAACACTGGCCTTTTTCTCGCCTCCCCTTCCATCCCCCCCCTCAAAGGGTTGAATTACGTTAACTTATGTTTTATTAATAGCACGCTAGCCAAGCTATTTATTATTAGGAGTACTATGTATACATTCCATCGCTGAATCAACTGATTATATGGGGAGACTGCTTATCACTGACTTAATTTAAAACAGACACTGACACACACGTAAGCAGACATAAAGTTTAAGGCGTCAGACAAAATAAATTTTGACCCCCTTTTACCTATTAATGAACGTATTTAAGAGAAGGGGAGACTAACACCGTATTGATCCCCTTTTACCTATAAATGAATATGTTTAGAAGGAAGGGTGATTGGACACAATATTGGCCAAATTTATCTATGAATGAACATATATAGGAGGAGGGGGATCAGACAAAATATTGACTCCCTTTTATCTATGAATGAACATGTTTGGGAGGAGGGGGATCAGACACAATATGGACCCCTTTTTATCTCTGAATGAACATATATAGGAGGAGGGGGATCAGACAAAATATTGACTCCCTTTTATCTATGAATGAACATGTTTGGGAGGAGGGGGATCAGACACAATATGGACCCCTTTTTATCTCTGAATGAACATATATAGGAGGAGGGGGATCAGACACAATATGATTCCCTTTTATCTCTGAATGAACATATATAGGAGGAGGGGATCAGACACAATATGATTCCCTTTTATCTATGAATGAACATGTTTGGGAGGAGGGGGATCAGACACAATAGGGACTTCTTTTTATCTCTGAATGAACATATATAGGAGGAGGGGGATCAGACACAATATTGATTCCCTTTTATCTATGAATGAACATGTATGGGAGGAGGGGATCAGACACAATATGGACTTCTTTTTATCTCTGAATGAACATATATAGGAGGAGGGGGATCAGACACAATATTGATTCCCTTTTATCTATGAATGAACATGTATGGGAGAAGGGGGTTGAACACAATATTGACCCCCTTTTATCCATGAATGAAATTGTTTGGGAGGAGGTGGTCGGACACAATTTATACCTCCTTTTACCTTGGAATGAACATGTTTTGGATGAGGGGGATCATACACAATATTGAACCTTTTTTACCTATGAATGAACATGTTTAGGAGGTGGGACACACACAATATTGATCCCCTTTTTCCTATGAATGAAAATTTTTGTGAGGGGGGGGGGGGGGAGACACGCAAAATATTGAGCCTATTTTATCAATTAATTTTGTAGCTGTAAGGCAGTACACCAAACCATCCAACACATAGGCCTAGTACAAGAGTGGAATACACAGCGTACCAAGGTGATATGAAGGCCTTCTTCGGGCTTCCCCAAAAGCAATCGACTTGTTTGACAATCTAAATATCAATATATAATGTTATCTATATAGGTAATGTGTGTGTATTTTTAAAGTTTTGTGTATTTTTAATGCTTTTTGCTGTATATCATGTGTTACCATAGGCTAAAGAAATGAATAGTTCATGCCAATTTATTTTAAAAAAATATATAATTCGGGTCAGACAAAATGTTGCACTCCAATTGTAAGCAAAATATACGCGTATTATGTTAAAGTTAAAACAGACACATATTTTAATTTTAAATTATTTATTCATAACAATTTATATTGTAGATTAAAAATATTTAAAACTGACAGTCAAAAGGCCCTATATGTCTATACTTATGAACAACACGTTCAGTCTCCTGGCAGTAAGTTTATTGTTATGAAAGAGAAAACCAATTTAAGAGACCCATCATTTTTTCAGTCATGTTTAGAGCATAAATAATATTGATAATCAAGTAGGATGGCTTTGAATGAATGCATCCATATTAGCGTGAATAAAACATATAGTCATTATCTGTTTTAGTACCTCCACTTTACCCGCTTCGGTGGCCACATGGTCTAAAGCGCTACCCTCGCAGTAGATTAGACTATCTATGACGGGGAGATTGAGGTTCAAATCTCGGTCGAGTGTACTCAGGGTGGTTTTTCAAAATGTTTTTTCCACTCTCCCTCCCCATATATGCGGATACACTTCCTATAAATATAACCCTCTTCATTCCTAAAACCATCAGCATAACTAGTAAAAAAGTGTATAGCCCGAAAGGGCAGTAAAACACGGTACTAAAAAACTCTTCCCCTTTTCATATCAAAGCACCAGACTTGGATTAAAGCATAGAGCTTCCCTTCAATGGGGATTGGGAACCAAGTGTAATGTTGTGATCAAAACTAACATTTCAGAGAAGTCGTATATTGCTGATTTTCTCCAAATTAGTTGAACTCTACTTGTAGACTTGTGGCTTTGATGTTAGTGGTAGTTGTGTTACACTGGTCATGCTGACTTAGCTTAAATTAAATGGTAACACGTGCCCAGATAAAACCTTCTGTTTAAGAATATCATGTTAAATCTCTTTCTATTATTCTGATATTGAGTGAAATTTACGCTGTGTTGCACTGAGAGACAATGATTGGTCAACTAAAAGTCTGTATTAACTCCCATCATCTTATATTTCTCTCATAAACATAACACCTTGGGCCTTTTTTTCACTTTACCTATATTTAGAGCCTAATGCCTTAGACCGCTTGACTGCCATTGCGGGTAGCTCTAAAACCCATAAGCCTAGAAATCTGAAACTTTCAATTAATCCCAATTGTAGGATGCCAAATATTGTGAAATTGATTTTTTTTTCTAATATTATATTGCGAGTTTGAAACCCTACACAATTTGACCACCAGTTCAGATAACCCATAAACTAGGAAATACAAAAAATTGAAACTATGCTTATGCTTATACCTCAGGTTGTGCATCTAAGTTTTTTTTAACTTTTATATACATTTTGAGATTAACGCCTTAGACTGCTTGACCACTGATGTTGGTAATTCCAAAATTAAGAGAGGTAGAAATATGAAGTTTTTAAAACCTAGATAAGGAAACCTGAAAGTGTACACATTAAACGCATGTTTTGGACTTGGCCTATATATATACTACGAGTCTGATATCCTAGACCACTTAACCACCGGTTCGGTAAACTCAAAAAACAAGACACAAAAAGCTTTACCTTGGCATCAATTTACGTGTCTAAGTGAATTTTAGTGTGTGCATTTTGGCAAATTATTTTCACTCTTAGATTAAATTGTGAGTTTGAATCTTTAAACCACGTGACTAGTTATGTGAATAACTCCAAAACCAGAAAACATAGAGCGTGAAAACTTAGAATAGGTAGGCTCCAGTAGACTACTTCGGGAAACTTGAGAATGTATTGTACACAAATTAATTTTTTTTAACTTCTGCATATATTGATTACTAGCTAGCTAAGACTCGGTGACCATTACCATGGGTATCCTAAAACCCAGAAAAATAGCAATCTAAGACTTGGAATGGGCTCGAATACTCAAAGAAGCCTTAGGGTGTGCTCCCCTCTTGTGTAGTTACTTTTTTTCCCCAACATAATCGCTTAAAGCACCGTGGGCATGTGTGAGCATCATTCCAAACCCAATAAACAGACAGGTGAAACTTTTAATGTTTTTTTCAGTGAGACCTCAAAGTGTGAAAATTGGTCGTATTTTTAAAATTAAATATGGAAAGCCCAATATCTTAGACCATGGGACTGTTGGGAAGTATATCTTTAAATTAAATCAATCAAGAAAGTTTAGACTTAACATAAGTCGTTAGGGAAATCTTTAGGGCATGAACCTTATACGTCTTTTTTTTCCATCAATAGTGAGCCAGGCGTATTAGACATACAATTCGGGTATCTAAAAAAAGCGTAAAACAAAGAAAGTTGTAAGGATATTATTTTATCAAGGCCTTAAATTCATAAATAGAAAATGTATTACGCTATAATATTCAATATTTAAGAGTATTTTAAAATTCTCTTGTCTGTAGGATTGTAAGGCATATCATCACTCTTTCATCCTTTTGCCTAGACAGGCTGGAGTCTTCTTTGGAAATAAACAAATGTGGAAGGAGCAAGTGGTGGAATGCATGCTTTTTAGAAAATTCGAAGTGGTTAATGAAGGTAAGTAATACGCTTAATCCACTTTCGGTTATTTCATTGTAAATTAAATGTTCCAATTTAAATAAATCCTTGTTGAGGTGGAAAACTCAACACGTGAATTCGATCACATAATCAGTAATAATTTCAATAAACAATTGATTGATATTTCATAACTGATTTTAATTTACCGATAATATAATAAATCACACTCCCATACCTGCGAGTAAGATAGAGGATATTGTAGTATCTAAATATCAAACCCTGAGCTGTATGATCTCCAAAAGAAATGTGTACAAAGTAGAAACATATTCTTACGTACTTTGGGTGGCTTTAGTTATTGATATCAATCGATTGTGAGCCTGAAGTCTTATACTGCGTGAACGCTGGTGTGGATGGCTGTAAAAAAAAGGACCATTCAAGATTAAACTTGTTGGAGCTAATTGGGGAAATTAGCGGCTGTCTACCTCAAGCATTTATTTTACTGTTTGTGAGTCCTACGCCTTACACTGTGTGATCTTCTGTGTGGGTGATTACAAAGCCAGAAAACTGAAACTTTCTATACGTACAAAGGAAAAACTAATAGTCTACAAATCGGAACTTTTTTTATTATTTCAGGATCATTTAGCCTAGTTTGTCGGGGACACGCAGATTTGAATTCGAATCCCTGTCAGGATTACTTATTTGTTTTCCCTAAATGGTTGCCCAGCCTCCTTCCAAGCAAATATTCTACCTTTCTCCAACCTTCACCATTAGAACAATTGAAATGCGTCCAAGCAGGATGGATAATAAGATGCGGTGGAAAAAAATCAACAAAACTAGCGTAAATATATTTTTATTTGACAAAAGTTTAGTGAGAGCCTCTTAGGACTTACTTTCCTCATCCTATTTCCATTAAGTAATTACTGGTTAGTCCAAACAGGCAGTAGAACTAAACAAAAACCAAGCCCAAACTAGACTAATCCCCCTAGATGATTATCCGGGTGATAGGGCCAACCTGTATAAAAGTGGGGAATTCATTAACATGACAAATGAGTTTGAAACAGATTACCTCGAAGCTGAATACTCAGCTTGCCTAAACCAATCAACATTATGTCTTTGATGTTAACAGCAAACCTAAAATAACACGTCTTTTAGAGGATGCCACTCGAAACTGTTGACCGGAAATCTGGTGAAGTTTTGTATTGGCCAGATAATACTGCGGAAGTGATATCGATTCCAGCTGTCTGCTATGTATTTATTCACAAAGGTCTACTATTAAGAACATTTTATTGGTAAAGATAAGCATTATTTTTCTGTGGTGTTCAGCTAGTAACTGCATTAATGTAGTTTTGATAGTTAGTGCAGTAAAGTAGTTCAGCTAGTTGTATTATATTAGTGGTGTTTTTACTTTAGTTACGTATAGTATGGCTCATTAAATTCAATCACAGTGAAATTTCCCTTAATGGACACCTCCGAATATTGGATTCGTCTATATAGAAGATAGTTTAAATTTGCCTGGCGAAATAACATAGTCTTTTATGGGGAAACAACTTCCCAATAATGCAATATTTATAATGTCCGTATCCGTTATTGATAAATAATTTATCAATAACGGACACGGACACTGCTAGAGACGCATAGTTATGCATAACAATTTCTAATCAGCGGACCAAAGGTTAAAATGCCTGCCCATATATAGTACTTTACTGTAGGAATGTTCGTATTACCATTGTCACACGTAAAGTGTGAGCAGTCCCGTCTTTCTCCTTTAGTGATTTTTTTAAATTGCCTACGTAGTAATGACTATGTTACTTCAAAGTCACACCTCTTACCCCAGGGGTCCCCAATTATTTTTATGGAGGTTCGTTTTACAAACTTGACATACTTCCGTGGTCCGGCAAAACTTTAACAGTGGCTCAAGTTCAAGTCCTATAGCCTATATGACTATACTAATTCAAAAACGTGATTTTCCTTCCTTTTAGTTATTTTACTTATTTATTATTGCTGGCCTTCCATGTCTATACTGCATTCACGGTATGAATTACTCTCTGAAAGGTCTTTTTTCCTACCAAAATCCTACTATATAATAGATTTCTGGTAGGGAAAAAGGCCTTTCAGAAAAAAATTCCTACGGTGAACATATTTTACTACCACCCACCACAGAGATAGCATCATTTCTTCTGTTTATCGCTATCTCGTCAGGGTCATTAAAAAGTCTCTGCGGCACGGATGCGGACCGCGGTCCGCTATTTGGTTACCACTGTCTTACCCCTTCTGAGCAATCAGCGGGATCTATTTTAGAAGTTTTGTCTGTGTTCTTGCGCACATAGACAGTACAGAAGGTCTACTGTTCATATTTCATTTTATCTGCGTATTATTCTGTGCGTTATACAATTTGTAGAGTAAGCTATGTCCTCTTATTATTATGCAGACAATACTGCACAGTGCAGTAATTAAATTTACGAACTTAATATCAACAGTATATAGGTTCGTATGGAATAAACTGTGTGTATTAAAAAAATATATCTTTCAAAATAATGAGGCATATTTTGACCACAGGAAGTGTCTACTATTAAGATATTTCACTGTATTGGTAAAAAAATAATTAAATCAGGAGTAAATGAATAGGTTTATTGTCCTTTTTAATTATTAATTTATTAGTGAGTGTATAGTTGCATCTTTCACAATCAAGTCTTAAGATTAAATTCTACTTTATTCAATGTATCCACCGTGAGCTTTGACTACAGCAGTACACACACACTCACACGTGGTTTTCTTGTGATTGATTTCTAAAGTGGTTTTAGTTTAATCTGCTTCCACTCATCTAACAGAACTTCCCAAAAGTGATTTTGGCTATATATTTACTCTTGTCGAAAACATCAATCCACATGATCGCAAAAAATTAGATTGGATTAAATCGAGACCTTAAGGTGGCCAGATTATTTTATTTAGAATATTTTGTTGTTCTTTTGACTCAATATAACTTAATTAGTGTACAGTCGTGAGGTATATTTCGAATAAGTGTCCTGCTGAAATGTCAAACCCTATCTGAGACGATGTAGTTCCAATGGAACCACATCCTAGTACTAAAGAATGCTATTGTAAATATCTCTTTAATTTCTGAACCCACATAAAACACTACTTGTTGGTAGTTACCGTTAGCTGGTTAGTTCCCTCCATCACATTCTCTATTTGTTCTGCGTGACTGCAAATTTCTTGTAGCTCGCTACCCTCTTCTGGTCACCTTAAACTTCAAACATCAATTGGTCTACTTTCTACCCCTCAGTGCGCATAATCTCTCCAACCCCATTGGTTTTGAATCGTCTCTATAAGTCACAACTTGGTGAACTTGTCTCTCTCTCTCTCTATCATTTGCAACAAAACAAATAAAGATCTTGAATTATGAATGTGAAATCGTGATAAGTGTTGTGCAGAGATCCTTACGTATTAATTAAACCCACAGCTACTGTTCAATGAGATGTCCTCTAGCCATACAGCTATTAGGAAGACTGCACACAACAATACCATTACAACCAGATATTAATAATATTTAGCACCGCGTCTTACTACCCGTTCGGGTTATACGCTTAAGTACTAATTACGCTAATGGATTAGGAATTGGGAGGTTTGAATTTAGAGGAAGTCAACCCGCATTTGCGTGGAGGGAGAGTGGAAAACCATTTGGGAAAAACCACCCCCAGTTCACCCGACCGAGATTCGAACCTCGACCTCCCCGTCCTCGGCGGTCGAGCTCAACACGATTAGCGCGTTAGCCAACTGCGCCACCGAGGCGGGTTACAACCAGATATTAAGCATTAACTTGCTCTTAGGACATCATTCTAAAGAAGCCTTAGCAAAAGCCTGATTTTAGCTCAGTCTCTGTTTTAAAAACTTGACTGAATTGTTTCCTCTAGATATAATCTAGTTTTAATCAAATTTTCTATGTTGTTATATAAGATCGCACAAAATTTTGGTCCTCCGGGCCGGATTTCATTCTTCATGCGTTACATAAGGTACATTCATATTAATTTCATTGTGCTACAGCAGAATTAAAGTAATTTAAAAACACCTTATTATTCAATTTACCATTCACAAATAATCTCGTTTTTTTTATTATTTATTTATCTTGTACAATTTTAAGTGATATGTCATTATCAATCAAAAACTCGTATTAAACCAGTTTTAAGTGGTTGACATTTTAAGATTATTAAGTGTCTATTACCTATCACTCGTCTTACGGTGCAAACCATATTCAGTGAAAATGCCGTTCACTAGATTTCAACTCCAAAGTGGCCTAGTTAGAACTAGATTAACAACCATCAACTAATACATCGGCACTATAGAAGCATTCCCTCAAATGACAGATGTACAGTACATATACAAAGACTATATTCCAGTCAAAAGGAAATTCAGGCCAAAACTTTAGAATCTGGTACTTTACTCGAAGAGTTCTCGTCTGTAATGTGATTAATCATTAGTTTCTACCTTAACATACATTAATTTGGACTGAAACTAAACAATTTAAAGTCAAGTTATTGTATTTATTTCCAATCCTTAAGACTCATACACTTTCAACATCTCTACGCATTAATCAACGCAATCTAACGTAATCCGTTTACTGAATTTAAATTTGCCTACTTTCAATATAACTCTACAAAACTGGATGGTATTATTAACCTTTTTAAAAACCACTATACATCAAAATAAAACTTTAACCCCAATAGATAAATTTCAGGACTTAAGTTCGCTTCAGGCTGAAGCACACACGTTAATTCAAAGCCGATCCATCTCAAATGACAATTATGTAATAGCCTGGGTACTATTATAGAAACGTTATCGCTAAGTCTTTCACTTAGTATCCCTAAATATTGATCAAAATTCTAAATTTGCCAAACATCACTCACGATTCTCTGAACACCTTAAGACACTTTAGAGGAAACTATTAAAAAAAACTTCCAAGCTCTTATTGAACTAAAACCACGATCTTATCAAATAAAAACACTTAATAATAAAATTGGACCATGAAACACAAAAACGGCTTTAATGTTCTTGTGGGCATAATACATACATGCCTAATGCTCCAGATCTAATCTTGTTATTTGAAACGAATTCCTTCACATATAAAATGAAACTACAGATTCTCAAGGTCACCAAAAGAGGTCAGAGGTCTCATACTCTTCTCATGACTCTTCAAAAACTAAACTATAAAGTTTTAAAATTCAATATCCTCAGGCAATCATAACCACTCTTTTGTCTAAGCAGACAACAATTAAATATATTGTGGACTTTTTCAGCAGTTACTTCACACATATGACCAAATATACTGCATTTCAAAACAAAACTGCTCAAGAACACCTTAACTTTGTAAAATCAAGTAAATGGTGCTACAATTACCTCGGTAACGCCTACTCGTCAAGTGACTGCTGGTCGATTTGCACTTTATCACATAGTCACATAGTCACAAAAAGCACCATACATTACTAAACATCACGCCCAATTTGCAGACATAGTTAACTCCATATCACAGTACTTGCGATTTAGGATGAACACGTGACACAACCCCTTCTTAGGTTAAGACTACCTCCAATTCTTTTATTGGTATCAAAAGCCAGCCTCAGATCATGGTGCTATTAATGGCCACCCTGGTACAAATAACTACTCCATTTGGTATACCAGAAACAGTGCGAGGGTTCTAGATTCGGCAGCGCAGTTAAGCTTTATCACTGAATGCTGTGCTCAGTTGTTGAATGTCACTCAGTCGCACCTGTTGCAAGATATAAATGTTTTATCTCTCTGTCAAGTAAATACTAAAGGAATGACACAGATACATATTTCCGCTATTAACGGCACTGTACTAGCTCGTTCACATCCATTAACAGTCTAGGACAGAATTTCTTCAGATTTGCCACGAGCTCACATGGACCCTAATATCAAACAAAAACTCAAAGGTTTTGTTCTACTGATCCCTTGTTTGATATAAACTAGTCTAGTGGTGGTCACCACACTCTTGATCTTGACTTGCCAGTTGCCACTATGGGCTCCACATTCTCCTTGCTACTCTCACTCAACAATAAACCAAATCATTTTGGTGAATTTGGCGACCCTCCTCTCAATCTTGTATCTCGACCTTTATGAATTTTCAAAACGTTTTTAACAGCAGAGAACGATCATATATATCTGGACCAGCTTAGGAAGAAATATTGTGTCAAGATAATTTTTTATTTCTACTCATTCACGGGATGACACCGTACGTTATGTTGTGGGACTTGAGTTCAAAGAAACTCACCCACCTCATGAAAATTAAATGTCTGCAAATTAAAGATTTAACTCTCTCGAAAGAAAACTACAAAATCAACCTCAATTTAAAAGAATGTGTTCTGAATACATGCAAGATTAACTCGACTCCAGCCACATTAATTTGTGTGACATTCACACCCCTCCAGACTTGGCACACTACTTCTTACCTCATCACAGTGATATCAAATTAATTCAACCAAAAAGCTTTGGGTTATATTTGACGCTAGTGCTCATATCTCGACTAATGTATCTCTCAAGAATATGCTACTGCCTGAACCAAAGCTTCAAAATGATATTTAGGACGTCATTTTCCACTTTCACCGACATTCTTTTGTGTTCTCGGCTGACATTCACCAGATGTATCACCAAATCAAAGTTCAGTTGGATGATCAAAAATACCAACTCATTTATTGGAGTGATGATCCCCCAAATCCATTTTTGACTTACAAATTAACAACAGTAACTTATTTAAAGTCTAGCTCACTATTTCTGTCTCTAAGAACACCCCGCCTGCTAATTCAAGATAAAGGACATATTTACCCTCACAAATCTTCTGTATTGCAACATCAAAACTTTAGGGATAGCATTATTAGTGGTATCTTACACTGTCAAAGACGTGCTTATTTTGAAAACTGAGTGAGTTTGGAGGTCACGGGCCGTTCACACGTCACCGTGTGGACCATGAGCTCTTTTCATGATATTGGGATACGTTGTTGATCAGATAGATTTTCAACACACACGGAGTAATAAAAATAAACCAAACGCAAAAACTGATTAGGTACAATCCAAACAGTCACTAGATAATTTAAAAGATAGATGTATACAATTAAAATATAATTTAATTAAATAGACAAATTAATAACTATAAAACACATATCTTTTCAAATATTTAAAGCAGTCATTAATAATTTTCATTATCAACACAGTTCACAAGAACAATCGATGTCTACATCACTCGTGTCCTTAACGTATGTCTTCCACTGATAACGAACACTATTAGTTTACATACATCGCACTGACCTCAGATACACAAACAGCTGGACACGTTGTTATCACCCGGCATGGTGACCCGCTGCTGGACACCTCGTTGAGAACTAAGAAGTCACACTACCAGTGGTCCCAGCGCACGACACACTGCGCTGACCCACCTTACACGAGTGCTAAACTCGCTGATTCTCTCGCTGGACACACCGGCCCACTCACTGAAAACGCTCCCCACGTACGACAAACAAAGCTGTTCCACCTTACGCTAGAATCGCTGATTCACTCGCTGGACACGCTAGTCTACTCAGTGAACACGCTGCCCACTTTCAGGCAAGCTAGCCCGGACAGGCCAGTCCACTCACTTGGCCAACCTCAACTCGGACTGGAGTTCCTTTACTTATATATATAGCTTAATTGAAAGGAAAGTTAAACATACAGAAGAGTCGGGGCTAATTTACTTCGAGTCTAGTAGAGTCTGGAAATTGAGGATTCCAGACTCTTAACTATGCCCCCTATTTATACATGGTCAGTATATATAAATATATATTGTAACCTTGTAAACTAGTTTAGTTATTTTTGGTGTGTCCACAAATTAAGAACTTCAAGAAAGTACTAACGTATCAAATTAAAAATGTTCGAATTGAAATTTCGAATATCATCATAACAATATTTTAGTAGCCTTTTAGTTAAGCATAAAATAATGTTTTAATACATAAACAATATTAAGAGATTATTTTTTAACAAATCAATGAAAAACATGTTTACAAGTTCCTTATTTTTACGAGATGATAATTGGCTTGTTTAGCTTCATCAAACAATTATTATATAATTCAATTTGTAAGTTGTTTCAATTATAAATATTAATAGAAAAAAGTTTATTATTATTATATTATTATTATTATTATTATTATTATTATTATTATTATTATTATTATTATTATTATTATTATTATTATTATTATTATTAAGAGAATGAGATAAAACTATTTTGAAAGATGATAGCTACTTTTATAATTCTTTTGAGATGTGGAAGATAAAAATATACACAGTAAAACAATCTCCTTCTTAAATCATAAATAATAAATAAGTTGTGAAACTATTTAGCTTATCTCTTTTTGCATTTATTGTACAAATTTTATTTTGTTTATTTTTGAACAAATTTTTCTATGTTAGAATTTTATAATGGGAATATTAATTAAAATATACAAAGAAAAAAACCTAATTAAGAACCGAAAGAATCGGAACTTTTATTTTCTCTAATCTGAACCATAACCGGAACCTTAAAAAGTTAATTGTAAGAACCAGAACCGATAAACATTTTGGATCAACTCCCTGCTATAAAGACTGATAACCTAAAGATCAGTGACCTAATCGAGTTGATGGAGAAAAGACTGCTTTACCCTCAACACCCCCGCCCCCCATCTTCTCGTGTTGCCTCGGATGGATAAATGCCACATATCTGGGTTCCGACAGAGTTGTATGTGTTGTAAATATTCTAACTTCTTGTTTTTTTCTGAAGACCTGCAGTTTCTTCCCTCCACTAATATATTTTCTCTATCCTAGTTTCTCTTTAATTTGTGTACTCTCCCTCTTCATCTCTTCTTTTAATTGGAGCGACTATCGGATCACGAGGGCCGGTATGTTGAATAACGCTTTATTAATTGGACCCACATAAAACACTACTTGTCGGTAGTTACCCCGTTAACTGGTCATTTCCCTCCAACACTTCCCCTATTTAATCTAGCCAGCTGAAAATTTCTTAGAACTTGCTACCCTCTTCTGGTCACCTGCAACTTGCAACTTCTAACATGGGTTGGTTTGCATTTCCACCCCCCCCCCCCCCCGGTGAACTTGATCTAAGAGACCCCAATTGATTATGTATTGATACACACACCGCAAATGTTCAATGGGAGCTCCTCTAACCATAAAGTTATTAAGAATACTGCACACACCAAGACCATCACAGCTAGATATTAGGCGTCAACTTCCTCTCAAGACATCATTCAAAAGTAGACTTAGCAACAACCTAATTTTTACACCCTAATTTCAGTACTTTCTCAGTTTTAAGAACTTAACCAGAACTGCTCCTCCGAAAATTATTTGTTTTTAATCGAATGTTCTATTTTGTTAGATAAAATCGCACAGCTATGGTACTGCTTTTGATTCATTTAACCAACAATCT
The DNA here is from genome assembly GCA_033556935.1 of Timema podura. Classification (NCBI taxonomy): domain Eukaryota; kingdom Metazoa; phylum Arthropoda; class Insecta; order Phasmatodea; family Timematidae; genus Timema; species Timema podura. The sequence goes on along the minus strand of JAVRXN010000010.1, from coordinate 63,550,002 downwards.
TGTCCGATTTTGGTGTACTTTACCCTACATGCCATACAAGTTTATTTTTTCTTTTTCCTGCTGTTAAAACGTGCAATTTAATGTAAACAAACCGATGTTTAGTAACGGATGAAGACAACGGCTTGACTCTTGTTTCCAAGAGATCAACGTGTATTTAAGGTACAGTTTTAAAGCGAAGATGTCTACTACTCACTAATACAAAATAATCCTCTTGTTTTGATGTCCCTTGTGGCAGACTTGATCAAGGATGATCTCTTAAGGGTGTATAAGAGGTTGAAAAAATATACTTCCTAAAAATTAACTTTTAAATGATCAATTATGATAGAGATAACCTCCCCTCGATCCCCTACTAAACCGAATGACCCTGGCTGTGGGTAATATTGCCCTCACTTTGAGTTAGTTTTTCTTCGAGGGAGAATATAACGATCCGCTTTGAGAACTACATCATTTCTTCAGATATGTGTACTTAAGTCCTTGTTCCGGTCTAGTCTGTAGTGAGTGACATTTGTGACAGAGAGAATACTTGACTTCTTTCTCTATGCTTCTTCTTTATGCCTCCCTCCAATGGCAGGGGGGCTAGAGGGGTAAACTCAGGTATTACTATAAGCAGTTTGTTTTCAACGAATCGTTGTTGTATGAGAATCCCCTTATTATGAAAATAAATACTAATTATAATTATGTTAATATTATTTATTACATAAGCTTTTCAAACTTATTATAGCAACTTGCCCTTTATTTACCGACTAATTATATCATGAACTACCTACTAACTTACCTCTATAACAGTCACAACAACGAGACCTCCAGCAGTCATATCATCACTGCAATAGAGTGGTTTCAATTTCTTTAGTGATAATTTTATCGAAGCGTGTCAGGAATCAAACCAAGTATCCTTATCTCAGAAGGCAGATCAAATAAGGTAAGGTGTTGAAGCTTAAAGGGTCTAAATTTAGATTATCGTCACATATTACAATCTATAAAAACGAATAATTTATAAATTAGTATCAAATTATTTATGATAGGTAACTTTAGTAAATATGTTTTTAATATGGCCTAATACGTATTTTAAGGGTCTGGATAGGATAATTTCATAAAAAACTAAAATGTAGATGGCATTTTTTCGATGAAAGTGAGATGGAGGTCCATATTTCGTTCAGAGTCAATGGGGGAGGGGGTTATTCCTAGCTGTAGATTGAATGATTAAATGAGCCTTGCTTTAATAAGTATGCACTAAAAACACTTTTATTAACAAAGAGTATTCTCGAGCCTGATCGTGTATTATCCACCAATGCACGAGATCAATGATCAGTCGAGTCCCTAGAAACAAGTGTTTAAACTTTTACTTTATTTAATGTTAAATTTATTTTTGAAGTAGGTAAATAAATAATTATTGATTCCACGACATAAAGTTTGAAGGTTATATTTAATTTTCATTCGGAGGTGACCTGGTGGTCTAGGGGTAAGGTGTCAGACTTCTGTGCTAGTGGTCCGGGGTTCAAACCTCGGTCCCAGCACAGATTTATCTGAATGCCAAACCCTTCCTTCACCTCTGACAAGACATGTATTGGTCACAACTTGTGAATGTGAGGAGTGCCAGGCCTCCACCGTGGTTCGGATTCCACGTTAAACTGTAGGTCCTCCATTTCATCTTACAATCACCCTACCATTACACATTAGCGTAAGTACGTATAACCCGAACGGGTAGTAAGACGCGGTGCTAATAATAATATTTTTCACTCGTCTTTTTTACAATTTATTATAGCATAAATCCACACATTTTCTATATTGTTGGCCAAATTTGACTTTTATTTTGGACTTACAGTGCGTAAACGTGTATTTTATATCTTTATTTCTATGATCCGTATGAAGGTTCGGGAACGTGTGGCTCCTAGCCAGAAAAACTGCAACCATTTTTATGAATTGTAGCTCCTTAAATTTATAAATATCATTTGTACAAAACAAATAAAATTGGTGAAGATATTTTAGAAAGTGTCCTAAAATGTATGAGTAAGAGACCTGTTGACATCAACCGTATCGTATATTGGCCACTGCGACAGATGGAGCATCCTCAGGGCCAACGCAATCATAAGTTTTCACCCAGGTGAACCTGATTTTGGCGACCCCTCCATTATAACATATTATGACCTTGAAAGAAGATAATTATAAGATGTATGAGCTACGGATGTCCATGTCCATTGTTTTTCTTGATTATTGCTGATTGGAGTCTTGTGTAAGTTATACAAAAACATATTTATACTCTGCTGCGTCTTGAATTAATATAGAAAAGTTAATATTTGAACTCTGTAAAAATTCTGTTAAAAAAATAAAAAATAGGACCCTTGACTAACCTTTTACATTTATACTTTCTATAATTTTAGTCACTAACCATTTTGAGACAAGGAGAACATGTTTCTATTATTTAAATATAAGAAGATTAACAGGATTGACAAATTATTTTCTCTACCCACTGTTTTCCATTAGTTCTAGTGTTGTATCAATTTCGAGTAAATTTTTCAGTTTTGTAATATTTAATATTCCAACATTCAACAACAATAAAGAGGTGCGAAATAGTTCAACGTTGTCTTGGTTGCAAATCACAAAGTTATATTAACTGAAGTTTAAAAGATTTAATGACTCAATCATTACTAAAAATTACCCGCCTCGGTGGCGTAGTGGCTAACGCGCCAGTCGTGTTGAGTCAGACCACCGAGGACGGGGAGATCGAGTTCGAATCTCGGTCGGTGAACTGGGGTGGTTTTTCCTAAATGGTTTTCCACTCTCCCTCAACGCAAATGCGGGTTCACTTCCTCTAAATTCTACCTTCCAATTCCTAATCCATTAGTGTAATTAGTACTTAAGCGTATAACCCGAACGGGTAGTAAGACGCGTGCTAATATTCATTACTAAAAATTGTACTCATTCATTTTTTTTTGTAAAATAAGTCGATCACATAAAACATCAATATAAAAATAACTAGAACTTAGAATTAATATAAAGAGAAATTAAAATTACTACTGCTATAGCAAACCATTACATAATATTTCTCAGTTTTTATGTAAGAAATAAGGTACTAAGCATTGCTATAATGTCACTAAATACCCGATTCTGTAATTCAATGGCAGTAAATTGCTTTTTTTTTTAATCCCTCATCGATGCAAAATTAGTAAATCTCTCTGCCATTTTGTTTAGAATGGCCAACATTGATAGCCTATTCTGTCTCAATGAATATCTCAAATGAGTTTTGATAAGGTTTATCCTAGTAAAACTTAGCTTTCCACTGACTTCAGTGATTGGTATGGTAAGTAGGATTCGAAGGCTACCCATATAGGTGGAAACAGCCCATGCGTTTTGGTTTTACTTACATGTCTTGCTCTTTCATGTGTGATTGATAATAAATCCCAGCAATTGTGGCTAATAGCTCTTCCGACAGCTGGAATCCATCAATGTCCAATTCAGACTCCAAGATTGTATCCTTACACAGACTAGGTTCTAACTCTGAACAGAGATCCAATAGTTTATATATTTCCGGCAATTATTTTGTATTGTATAGAAATACCCATGTTTTATTGGGAAAGGAGAGCTTGGTTAAATTATTTTGTAAGGAACCCATCACGTTTTCAATAAGTGGACATAAAATGTTGTTTTTGAAATTATCTTCCATAGTTTGAGAATTTTTATCAACAGCTTCATAATAAAACATTCATCTTTTATTTCTCAGTCATCAGGTGCTTTAATTTAGCTTCAATCCCCAAATTAGAGGTTATTTATTTCTCCGTAATCATTGCAGAATAGCCTGAACTTCTATATTTCCTTATAAAGGTTATACAATTATTTAAAATTCGGGTGCACTCAAGTAGATCAACAAATGTTGATTGCATTGCTTTAAAAAGCAGATCTCACTAGACGAGAAGACTCAAAACGGAAGAAACATATTCCAAGCACAAAGAAAGTGGTTTGGCCTCTGATGACAATGTTGGATCAATAACGTTACTTCTACATACAAAAGAGCTTTATGAATCTCGACAAATTGATACCTCACAGCTTTAAGGCTGTCAACTAGGCATTCGTATCATATTTTTCAGACCTTTTTCAAAGATAAATTTTGAACGTGCTCACATAGAAAGAAGAAGTATTTTGTAAATGCTACAAAAAGAGTTTAAAGCCTTGGAGGTTTCCAAAGAGGATTTTAATGCATCTTCAACAACCATATATGGGCTAACATGGATTGAAAAACGCTCGAGTATATTAATTCAAAATTATATTTTGAACTTATTTGGTAAATGCTGACGTGTTTGCCTCATTATAGTCTCCTTGGCCTTTGCAGATATCCATCTATATATTCCGTAGATATTTAAGAATAGATAATGTCATTTATTCCTTGTCCTGAAGTGTCATTAACAGAGCTGTGGCTTTTGATTAAAACATAACAAAGGTAACGGAAACTGCAATACTAACAAAACATACAGTTTTACACAACACTGCATTAAAGAGATTCACAATTTTGTGTTTTAATATGGGAAGAAGGTGACCTGGTGGTCTAGGGGTAAGGTGTCAGACTTCTGTGCTGAGGGTCCGGGATTCAATCCTCGGTCCCGGCACAGATTTATCTGATTGCCAAACCCTTCCTTCACCTCTGACAAGACGTGTATTAATCACAACTTGTGAATGTGAGGAATGCCAGGCCTCTACCGTGGTTCGGATTCCACGTTAAACTGTAGGTCCTCCATTTCATCTCACAATCACCCTACCATTACACATTAGCGTAAGTGCGTATAACCCGAACGGGTAGTAAGACGCGGTGCTAATAATAATAATAATAATAATAATAATAATATGGGAAGAAAGTTTAAGATGTATATATATATAAGTCAGCATCAGTGGTACGACGCCCCCTAGGGTCCCAACACCCTGGGGGTTGCCCAATTCAACCAACCTTTCCTGTGGCCCTAAGCATCCTGTATGCATTTGGTAAACTGTTCACCACGAATTCTTATCACTAAATCATTCCATTTAATTGTATTCAGCAAAAAGAAGCTTTATTCGCAAAACATCAGAACTGAAAAATGTTATGAACATTGTTGCTCCAATACGTAGTTAGTTATATCCTTTAAATAGCGTTAAATAACAGGCAATTTTCAACGATGCTACAAGAAATGTGTATTAAATATAAGGATTTACGTTCATTTACAGCCGTTTGATGGTTGTCGGGAGAGATTGTGTACTAAAACGATTATCAGAGTGCTTGGAAGAAATAATAATTTTCTTAGCAACCAAGGGTTATAATATAGAACACACAAATTGTCTCACTAATTCTGAAAGGAAGGTATATTTTCTGCTTGATCTGACCTAACGTTTTAAAAAGCTAAATCTAAAGTTGCAAGTAAAAGGAGATCGGCCCTACCGAATCACAGTTAACAGATGAAGACTTTAAAGTTTTCAGTGATATTATCACTGACATTTTAAGTGTCATATAAAGTAGGCCCTAGGATTTCAAGGCTTAAAAAAAAAATTTGAAGGCTGAAATTTCTATTTTACACATGCATGGCATGGTATTCCTGGCATTTTTTTAATCAACATTTTTGTTTTATATTAATATAGACCTACCCTATCTCTTATTTCTCAGAATTCCAGTTTAGAATTCAAAGTTTTCAGAACTTTATGTTTAAAGTGGTAAATTTAACTTTATGCTAAATTCTAGTTCTATACTACTCTGGGAAGTGGCTATTTCAATTAGTATTGAACATTTTGAATACACTCTTCCCCATTTCAACGTCTCCAATGTAGTAACACCTTTGACTGCATGACAAATTTCACTGTTATACCTTACCTAATGTGATTCGTATATTTATAGCCCCTCCCCCAAATTTCCCAGATACATATTTTGAAACTTCCCATATTTAGACTTTACTGGCTGTATTGAAGGGGGAGGGGATCCCCTTTATCTTCTCGCCTCTCTACATGTATGCAAATATCCTTCAAATATGTCAATCTGGACTCCACAAACCAATCTGACCACAAGTCACCAACGACTTTAATTTATGACGTTATCATTATATGTTACCTTGAACATAGAAATAAACTAATCGTATTTGTCTACAAAAATAGAGTGTAAATAGTTGAATAATAAACTCCACGTAAATATGTTGTGAGCTTGTAATAACAGATGTTCAGCCTATAATTTAATCTTGATATTTGCAAATCTTTAGCTGATATCATTTAGCTTATTATGTTGCTATCATTTTCTAGCTTGCGATGGTAAAAATATATTAACTTAGTTAAATGTAGGCAATTTAATATTTTTTTAGTACCGCATCTTACTATCCGTTCGGCTTATATGCTTATGTACTAATTATGCTAATGGTTTTAGGGATTAGAGTGGTCATATTTATAGGAAATGTATCTGAATTTGCATGAAGGGGGATTGAATATTTTTTTAAACCACCCTCAGAAAACCCGACTAACCTCGATCTCCCTGTCATCGGCAGTCTAATCTATTGCGAGATTAGCGCGTTAGTCCATGTGGCTATCGAAGCGGATATATGAGAGTAAACGTGAGCAAAACATATATAAGGTGGTCCGAACACAAAGGCTTGAGTCTCATCTTGTCTGGTCTAGCCGATGTTGGGTTTCGAATCTCAGCTGGGTGTAGTGTGTTGTTTATTCCTAAATCATCTCCCACCACCCCTTAAAGCAAATCAGGTCACATTCCTTCTAAATTTTTACTTTCTTCATTAGTTTAAATATGTGATAGGCAGTAAGACGTGAGGCACAGGAAAATAAAAGTATCCTAAGGTTAAATTCTGTATTGTATCTAATAGAGCTCACAACTAAACAAATGTAGACCTATTCATTATAATTTTACTCTTAGTTACACCCAAACAAAGGGGAGAACCTTAATAGTCTTTATTTGCTGTGTAATCGTCATGAAACATTGCACAGTTAATGTAAAAAGGACATGAATGTTTGAGGTGTCGCCGGTCGAGGTTTCAAACTCCACGACACGGTCCACCAGTCAGTGTTGTGTTGACCCCTTCCCAATCGGTCTTGCAAGTAGGGTATCTAGCTACCCCCCCCCCCCCACCCACACCAATTCAGTAACCAACGGGCGCCAAAGTGGGAGGTAGCGCCACGCGTCCGTCCAATCGGCCAACACTTGCATTCCGTCACCCACACTCATCCCCACAAGTGACATCGAGAGACTATCAGCCCCAGATTCCCACGCCTCGCGTCTTACTACCCGTCCGGAGTTTCCTCATGTTTAGGACTACGCTGATTAAGTAGGTACGAGTAAGGTAGCCTTTAGACGATATGTACCCACACTTGGGAGGGATGAGAGAGAGTGGTAAACACATTAGTAGAAACACCCACAATCCACCCCGCTGAGATTCGAAGCCCCAACCTCCCGTCACCAGTAAACCAGACCAGATTATGTTATTTGCTTTAGCCCACGTGGCCACCTATGTGGGTCGCACTTAATTTTAAAGTTTCAATTAGATTCCTGTGTCAATATGTCATTTTCAAACGTTAGTTTAGAATTGTAATTGTGTTTTAGCAGATTAAAATTTTACATTAAACCAAAATATTGCAAAGACATTTCAAATAAACGTAGATTCTTTCTTTTTATGATGTTCAAAGAAATGGCTTGATTTGGATAATCTTACTATAATATCATTCTAAAAATGCTAAAATAATGGACAGGACTAGTTTTTAATTTAATTAGCGTAGCGAATGCAGCTCCTCTAATCAATGTCACTCAATCATAAGGGTCAACATTTTCTCTCAGTCTGTAGTCCATTTTCCTGTCGATCTAATGGATCCGGAATCGATTTATAGTTAAAGAAAAAATGTTAGGTATATCATTATCAAAATAGGTTGCTATATTTATCCAAGAAATAAATTTACAATCAGGAATCCTGTTAAGCTTTGACCTGAATAAAGCTAGATAAAGCCAGCAGTGGCGTGTCGTGGAGTGTTTCAAGGGAAGCAGACCTTGGTAAAACTGTACTTGTGATATTTTCTCACCCACTTGGGCCCTATTTGACCAATCATACATATGCTCTGCTCTGCATGCCTCACACGGAAATGTATTCCCCTCAGTAAATGACCAATGAGTGTTCTACTAAGGTGTGTGAACAATTCACAGTTACAGTTTAAACTAATGCTGCTTACCCTGGTAACACTTCACGGTACGCCACTGAAAGCCAGATAAATCTGCTGATTCAAGCCCATATAGCATTAAATATAGAGAGCATAAAACTTTGAGATGCGATTAAAATCCTTTAAGAAATTTCAATAATGCTTGATTTTGGTGTGTATTTAACTAAGGAAGCAGATTATCATACATGAGTGAGCAAAAACCCGGCAGAACCTGCTCATCTTATTTTAAAGATTATACTCTGTTCCTTTTTTCAGTAACTCTTATTCTTTAACATGCAGGCAATGTCATCAGTTTCGTTTTGCTGGTTGACCGGTGGTGAAAAGCTCGGGCTATGAATTACAGCTGGGTGTGCTAAGCACTCAAAACTTCTTTTTTTTCATGCTTTAGGATTTACCGCCTTTCCAGACTATCCACATAATATTTGCACTAAAGGTATATGGATAAGGAAGATAGAATATTAAAGGAAATAATTGAATACAACCCGAACGGGTAGTAAGACGCGGTGCTAATAATAATAATTATTATTATTATAGCTAGAGGAAATGTAAGTATATCTACATTTAAATGGTAGGAAAAAGGGAAGATATTTAGGATCAAAATATATTTCAGTACACCTGGACGAGATTCGAACTTAATTTCATTTTCATCTGCAAAACAGATAGGGAGACCAATGCCTTTATTTACGTGTATACTGTTGTGGATGATCAATGGAAAGGGGAAAAACTGAAAAATATTCTAGCGACCTTCTACACACCTTTACCACATGTCCACTCATTGTGTAGCTACTTATCGACTCAAGTATTGAACAGCACTAGAGTACTCGGCACCACTGAGAGCACTTTGAGTCCCTTTAATGTAAATTGGGCCAAGCTGGCTGCTAAACCACTAGAGAGAGAAGAATAAGGACTTGTTATTTGAGTATACACTTTGTATATCCACGCACCACAGATGGGCTTAGTTTACACTGAGCGCAATCGGTGCGTTTTTTAACACTCCTTTATAAACCAAGAACTTTACATTTACTAAAAATGCACTTTCCTTAGTATTGCATAGAATTTTTAGTGTAAGCGTTTAAGATAGCGCAAACGGACCTATTGAATCGTAGAGAGTATCTGAAAGAGACTAGGCTATACCTTGATCTTGATAGGAAGAATAGTTCCTGATAGTTACTTACTTACTCTATGGCATTAGAAACCTGAAAGTTTATTGCTGTACTCATAAAAGTAAGCCACCTATCCCGATCTTGAGCTAATTCTATCCAGTTCACCTCATCACACCCCATCTCTTCCCTGGTGCGTCTAAGTCTTTCCAATGTTCTCTTCCCGTTGGGTTTGCCAGTCAGTATCCAGAACACGTTTCTAGAATCTTATATTCACGCTGCATGTTTTGCCCACAGTAATCTACGAGACTTGATTATCCTAACAATGTCTTGTGATGAGTACAGGATATGTAGATCATCTTTATGGTAGTTACTTAAGTTATTAAAACAATTCTAATATACTCATACATCAAGTCATTTGATCTGCAGCTGTCAATTTTTATAGATATTGTCAACATCTATAAAATAACATATATAATAAAGTAAAATGTTATGAATGTTTGTCGTAAAGAAATATGTTTGAATCTTATAAAAGGTTATTTCTACCAAAATCAGGAAAAATGTTATTTTTAGGTATAATAACACCAATGCACCCAGCTGAGATTTGTACCACAATGGAGTCTGCAACAATATTGATTCTTCAGACCTCGTGACAACCAATGAAGGTGTCCAAGAACTAGACCTCACATGGTGAGTAAAGAGAAAAGGTGGGCGTTTGTGATTTGTAGCTCACTACAGGCTACGTGCGTACCTTGCCCCTAAGATCCTTATTAACGTCAAAAGCGTGTTTCTAAGAGCATAGTAGGCTATGAGTACAGCTCAACGAGAAATGGTATGACGCTGTACAAGCAGCTGCTCAGGCCATTTCTCGATTATAATTGTTCCGCATGGGGATGGCTGGCGGAAATGCACGTGGACATGATGCAGACATTCCATAGCCGGTGTCTGAAAATAATTGGGAACGCACCTTATCTAGTTTCCAAAATATATATGCATCGAGACTTGGAGATGCCATGTATCAAGGACCACTTTTAGAAGTTGGCGCCATATTTTTGAGAAAAGAAACCCGGTCCCCGATAGTAGCGCCTTAGACCATGTGGCCACAAAAGTTGGTTCCTAGAATTTATCAGGCAGCTCTGTGGCTCGTAGGCCTATTAACGTTTCACGCCACTGGATGCATGAATGGTTTTAAAATATCATCAAATATTAAGTCTATAATTATTAACTGTGACTTAAATCAGAAAAACCTAGTAGCTTTGATTTGAACAAAGCGGCTGACCTACGACACATGATTTTCGCTAATTACTTTTAATCGAAGTTAAAATTGGTTTGAATAGTCTAATTTCAAATTGGTCCCTTATGTGACGTCAACTGTGTATTATTTTCACTTCAAACCAATAATTTCTCTCAAAACTTCTTTGCCTGTATCTTCATTGAATTCTTTCTTAGGTCTGTTCCAGAGAAAAACATCTAAAATTGGACTTCAAACCAATGATCCGAAAAGAAAATAAATTTTGGAAAAATCCCTGTATATTTAACGTGTAAAATAAATTTGGATGGTTCTATTTTTGTTGGTCATGTTTAACATGGGAGGTTAATGGATTACTTTAAAAAAGAATAAGCGTATAACCTTAATGCGGTGCTAAAAAGAAAGTAGAGGCCAACCTAATAATGACACAGGTAGTGCTAACTAGGTGAAAGTGAGTAAACATTCACCAGTAATGAGGATGGAAAAAACACATTAATTGGATAACTTTTTTCAAGTGCATCCAGCTTTAGATTCAAACTCGAACCATGACCTCGTGGCAAGCCAGTTGAAAATGTTGGCAAGGAATTAACTTCGTTGGATACCCGCTATGGTGGTCACGTGATCTAACATATTAGACTAGACTGCCGATGAGGGGGAATCGAGGTTAAATCTCGGTCGGGTGTACTGAGGGTGGTTTTTACAAAATGGTTTTCCACTTTACCTTCACCAAATACGGGTACCCTTCCTATAAATATAACCTCCCTATACCCTAAAACTATTAACGTAATTAGTACATAAGAATATAGCCCAAAACGGGTAGTAGGACGCAGTGCTTGAAAAAAATCTTCTTGGGTATGGTTTAAATTAGTTCATAAATTCAAAACTCATTCTGAACATAGTGACCCAGTACATTGAACCGATATTTATGGTTAAGTATTTGGAAAGTATATTGAACTCTCCTTATATTTAAAGAGTAGTTTATAGCCCAAAATCCTTTTATTATAAATACTATATATATATATAATATGTGTGTGTGTGTGCGTAGCCCTACATGCCATCGGTGCATACGAATTGCGGAACAATTCATCCGAGCTCGGTAATACCCTTAAACCAACTGCGGGTTAAAATTAATTTCATAATGACTTTGTTCACAATGGAAAATGGAGGTTAGGTTACGTTAAGCTAGGTTAGGTTAGGCTAGGTTAAATGAGGTAAGGTTAGGCTAGGCTAGGTTAGATTATTTTAGTGGTTAGGAGTTGAATGGAATTACAAGTTGTTCCGCAATTCGTGTGGACCAGCTGACAGGTATACTTTATTCCACAATTCAAGTGGGTCCTAATTGAATGCCTGCCAACGGGTATAGTTTATTCAGCAATTTGTGTGCGCCCCATGCCACAGTTTATGTATTATGTATTTAGTCCATAGATCTACAAAATCAACAACTTTTAAAGATTATATTAATACATTTAGCACATTCATAATTTAACAACACTAATTACCTTATCTTAGCTCCTCTGTCTGAGTGGTATAGGTAGTGGTTTAAAACAGTACTAATAGAGGGAAAAACAACTGGTTCTAAACAGCACTAATAGAGTAATAGAGAAAAATACCGATGTTCACCAAGTTTGATCCAAAACGTAGTTTTCCTTTCAATACAATCAGATTATCAAACTTAGGTCTAGTGGAAAGGCTGGCTGTCTATCTGGTTAAAATCATTAATTATGACTGCTATCTGCCATCAGTCAAATGGCATTATGTACCATGGTACATCGGAGATAGGTTCAATCATTTGACCGATTATAAAGGAAATAAATCAACACGTCACGTAATGGCATAGCTATCATGGTTGACAAGGATATTTTATATTTAATCTTAAGGGGAAATCAACCACGTGTTATCAATGTCACTAACTAGATATTTTGTCTTATTCCAAAAGGTTAAATTTTTGTGTGAACATACGCGTAGGCCTTTATACCTACAACATTTAAAGTTAGTAGCTTTTTATTTAACTACTTTCAAGATTTTTATAATTTGATGATATCATTATTAAACGTTCTGACTTCGGGTGACCATCTGTTTATGTGGCCCACAGTGATGAACAAATGGGGTGATAGGGGTTGGGGGGATGGAAGTGGCCAATAAATAATCCTATATTAATTACGTCTTTGTAAACCTACCCTTCCACACAATGCGTAGCCTATATATAGGCCTAATTATATAAATTATGCTAATGTGTAGTGATGAGGAAGGTAAAACTTGAGTTAAATGTACCCACATTTTCGTGGAGGAAGAGCTAAAAGCCATTTAGGGAAAACCACACTTAGTACATCCGGCTGGAATTAGAACCCTGTTTCAGACAATATAGAATAAAATGATCTTGGCATTTAAACCGCATGCCCTTCAATGCAGGTAAAAAATTGTAGAGTTTGATAAATGAGTTACTTTATTGTTTGGCTTTAAAATTGGAATTCAATAACAGTGTCGGTTTGAAATTGATTTTACTTCAATGAAGTAGGTCTAAAGTAATTAAAACTAGACTGTCTCTGACAAGGAAATCAAGGTTCAAATCCCGGCCAGGTGTACTGAGGTTGTTTTTTTTTCAAAATGGGTTCCCAGTTTCCTTCTACGCAAAAGTGGGTACACTTTCTCTGAATTCAATCTTTCTAATTCCCAGATCATTAGAGTAGTTAGTATATATGCGTGTAACCTGAACAGTTATAAAGACGCGGTGCTAAAAATATATAGGTCTATTAAACTTTTACTATTATGTCTATGTTATGCTAGGCTTTATGTTAGGCTTAGGTCTATATCCAGGTTTAAACCTTATTCCAAGCATGCATCACTTAAATGTATTTATCTATTGCTTATTTATTTAAATAGTCTATGAAAAGATCTTTTATTTTGAATAATTTACCCTCTTACTATCTTAAAACAGTTTATATTCATTTTTAACCTGCGTGGAAATCAAAAGATTGGACTGGAATTAGCATCGCAGAAAATGGAACACACGCAAAAGAAGGTTGGCTATCGATTCACAACAAAAGCATTTAAAAGCATAAAATATATCTGCATGTGATCTGAATAATGTCACAAGTTAGGGGTAGTTGACAACCGCCGCCAATAAAACGTCAGGGTATAAGGCACGCGAAGGACTAGACCCCATTTGACAAGTAGCGATACAAGTTCCGGATAATAAAATACGCGATAGTTCGTAAAAAGGGATGAAGGGGATGGAACGGCACATATTAGTTGTTTTTTTATCATATGCGACTTCCAGCCGGAGCCAGCCCTGGAGAAAGGGTTACTGCCAACTGGAGAAGTAAAGGGGTGGAGTCAAATTCTAGCCCCGCCCACATCTGTCCCTCCCACTAATTCGTAGAAAACGCCCCGCCCATCTTCGATATCTCAGTATCTTTATCTGAAGCTGCTGCTGTCGACTATTTTTTTTTTAATCGCTACTTTATTTTTTCCTTATAATATTTCTTATAGATAAATAATTTATTAGTTTCTATCGTGTCCTTTCACATTCTAATTTATTGAATTTCAGTCTTTTGATTCTTTGTGTTAGTGTTATTTATTTATGATCCGATCTGGTCAATGGTACAAATCAGAATATGCTCGTCAGTGCGGGCAGCTGCTGCACCAGTCGCAGCACGGGGCGTTGACAAGGTGAGAAGTGAGGTGTGTTGGTGGGAAGCTCTAGCAGCTGTGGAGGGGAATGATAACCTCTGGTCTCAAATTGTGCAAGGGGAACAAACGGACACATTCATTCGTCTACATTCTTTAAAAAGTGGAAAAATTTTACTGTTTCACATTGATCAGTAATGAGCAACCCACAGCTTACAAAAAACTTATCAAGAGAAGGGTATGGATTGTTAAAGATATGCAATAACATTCGTTAGAAAAGAAGGAGAGATACGTGTACAAAGCTGCCAGTTTCTTCTTGTCCGTTTTTTCATTGATGAGTATAATATAATAATAATATTTAGCACCGCGTCTTACTACCCTTTCGGGTTATACGCTTAAGTACTAATTACACTAATGGATTAGGAATTGGGAGGGTTGAATTTTAGAGGAAGTGAACCCGCATTTGCTTGAAGGGAGAGTGTAAAACCATTTAGGAAAAACCACCCCCAGTTCACCCGACCGAGATTCAAACCTCGATCTCCCGTCCTCGGCGGTCGGGCTCAACACGACTAGCGCGTTAGCCAACTACGCCACCGAGGCGGGTTTCGTTGATGAGGTTTAGGTTCGAGTTCCAATAGGGTATTGAGGTTGATTTTTCTTGACTGACTTCCCCCTCTACCTCCACGCAAATACGGATATTTTTTAACACACTAATTTAATCATCTCCTACCTTATGGGTTTTATTAATTTGGATGAAGCGAATGAGTAGTAAGACTCTCTGCCGAAATGAAAACTATCGATGCTACAAAGTGTCTACTTATTAATGAACAGAGAACAGAGATTTGAGTGAAAAAATTACATTTTGAAACAATAAATAAAATGTATTGCTTGAATAACTAGGGCCTATATAAACTAATTTTTACTAAAGAAATTAGGCTCCTTCCTATTTTATCAAATAAGAAGTTATATCTGGGATTTACCTGTAATTAAATTTATTATTTCTTAAAGACTTGAATTACAAAGCTAAGAGTAATAATTTTTCATAAATACAACTACCTTCATGTTTTGAATTAAAAACTGTTGAAAATAGGTCAATAATACATGTTGAAATAATGAGAATGTATAATCACCAACTGTTTAACTAAGGGTTTTAGGGCATATATATTATTATATAGCTTGTCTTTACATGTAAGCTATATCTGTGATCATCTATTATGTTGTCTATTTGAACTCCAGTGGAATCTTCTCTTAGCTTACATGACGAAAAAAAATGTAGGATGTTCAAAAATAGGGTGCTTATGAAGATATTTATTCCAAAAAGGGATGAAGCTAATGGCGAGTGGAGGAGGTTACATAGTGATGAGATATATACCCTTTCTCATCACAATACATCGTTAGAATCATAAAGTCTAGTAAATTTTTGTGAACAGGACATGCAGTGTGAATGGGAGATTCTTAGAAACTTGTTCAGGATCTTGACTGGCAAATCCACTGGGAAGAGACCATTGGGAAGACGCAGATGGGAGGATAACATTAGAATGGACTTTAAAGAGATAGGTTGTAGTGAGGTGGACTGGATAGAATTATCTCAAGATAGGGTTGGTTGCATAACTTTTTAAGTGCAGCAATGAACTTTTGAGTTCTTATTGCCAAAGAGTAAATAAGTAAGCTGGACTATTTATTAATCACGTGATTCAACCTCCAAGAAAATGGATTGTATTTTCACTTTCTGATAAGAATACCCAGCGCTTAGGCCTGAATGATGATTACACAACAAATTATTGGAGCACTTGATTATAATCTACTCCAAGGCGTGGCATAAATCTACCAACTAGTTTTTTTATTATTTTTATTAAGGGTACTTAGCTTTCACTTTCTAAATTGAGTGATTACATTAGTACACGATTCACAAACAAACTTCATTCTTGAGCAGACATAACACCCAGTTACCTGGATGATTAATTCATCACTGTAAAAGGAATGCCCCAATTCAATCAACTATACTTTTTGAGCCATGCAGGGAATCTAATCCAGCCGTAGGCAGATGCGATACTGACTAAACTAAGATTTTGGGTTTGCGACCTTATAACATACGGTCTAGTTTTTATTATTATTTATTATTATTATTATTATATCACCGCGTCTTACTAACCGTTCGGGCTATACGTACTTACGGTAATGTGTAATGGTAGGGTGATTGTGAGATGAAATGGAGGACCTACAGTCTAACGTGGAATCCGAACCACGGCGGAGGCCTGGAATTCCTCACATTCACAAGTTGTGATAATGCACATCCTGTCATAGGTGAAGGAAGGGTTTGGCAATTAGATAAATCTGTGCCGGGACCGAGTATTGAACCCCGGGCCCTCAGCACAGAAGTCTGACACCTTACCCCTAGACCACCAGGTCACCTGATCTAGTTTTAAAATGTGATGGTACTCAGACATATTTCTATGAAAATCTTTTATTCTTGGTTAAGTAAAAAAATTAATTCTCCTTGTACGCAGAAAGAAATGATTTTTAATGCTTATAAAATTAATATTATTAACCGATTATCTAGATAGTATTTTCTAGTTGCTGTATAGTTTTATTTTTCTATGGTTAAACATCTCAACAAATCTCAATTTATGGAGGACAAGTTTTTTATTTGTTAAATTAAATTCAACAAAAGTATTATAGTTATTAACATATTTTTGTAGGATCAAATATTTAGTTTTGTTCAAAGTCGCTTAACGCTATGAGCGTCTCATGTGACTAAAGAATTTCAAAGACCCTCGGATGAAGACAGCCATATTAAATGTGTTTCAAGATAATTTCGTTAGTGAATTACGGGGTAAAATCAATTTTTATAAATAAAATATAGTACTTTATCTATATTATTAATAAGGGGTAGATACAATTATTAAATTATCAAAATGTGTTTCCATATACACCTGAACGTGTGTTTAAAATACTTTTCATTGTTAATTATTTATGAATATCATTATTTACCCTGACAAAGTGCTTAATATTAAATAGTATTATAAATGTAGGTTAATTAGAACAGTTTTGTTGTATTTATAGAACATGATAAATGTATATTATTATAAGACCTAGGGTAGGCCTACTTCCTATTTCTAGAGTTGATATATAATCTAATAAATTATAACCTAGTTCTTTTAAATAATCATATTTTGTATTGATAATCCGACACCTTAGCTCAGTCAGTAGCATGTCTGTCTATTGAGCTAAAGGTCCCAGGTTCGATTCCCGGCATTGCCTAAAAAACATTTTATTGGTGAATTAACGGTTGGGGACTGGATGTTGTGCCTGTCATAGTCTTAAGTTAGATTATAAGGTATATGAAGCTATCGGTAGCCTAGTTTACCTGTAGTGGAAAACATATGGCTTGAATAAAAAACTGAACCAGGCCACAGGTTGGAAACAGTAATGGATGTAATTTTTGTTTTGTATTGATGTATTTGTTATTGATAACATATATTGTAGGCTAGTAAGATTAATCTTATAGAGGTTCAGTGTTTTGACCTTATTTGCAATTACAACTTTTTATTCATAAATAAAAGTAATTATTTATGTTGAGTTCAGTGTTGAGTGATCAACCCGAATTAAAGATAAATACCATCCATGGTGTTAGTGTGTTGCGTACTATTGTTGGGGTTGATTGTGTCTTGTTTATAATTTTTTTCTGTGTTTTTATAAATAATTTATTAGACTCGTAGTAAGTCTTGGTATGCTGTGGGGTCTTTTTAATATAGTTTGTGCTGTTTGTGTTTATGTACTTTGTGTGTTGAATGTCTATGTTAAGGTGTAAAATTATATTATTGGTGTATTTTAAATTGTAGTTTATGTATATTTTTTTAGGAACTGCGTCTTACTACCCGTTTGGGTTATATGCTTGAGTACTAATTACGCTTATGAGTTAGAAATTGGGATAGTTGAATTTAGAGGAAGTGAACCCATATTTGCATGGAAGGAGAGTGGAAAACCATTTAGGGAAAACCATACCCAGTTCACCCGACTGAGATTCTAACCTCGATCTCCGCGTCCTGGTCAGTTGAGCTCAGCACGAAACTAGCGCGTTAGCTAACTACACCACCGAGGCGGGTTGGTTTATGTAGTTGTGATTGTAAGTATGTGTGTGTTTTTAGTGTGTGATCAGTTTGTTATTGTCAAATTCTTGATAGACCAGTGGCAATAAATTTGGTTTCAATTTTACTTATATCCATATTCTGTGAGTTTGCGCGCACTTTTACAAACCGTTAAAGTTAGAGTAATAATCTAAGAGATGAATATTAATATTTTCGGACCATTGCTGAAAGATAGATTATTAATAAATTAAGTGGGACTTGAAATATTTGAGAATCTAATCAACATTACCATTCAATAAGCCAATAATAATTATTGGTGTAATTATTACAAACGGCAATCAATTTCTCCATGTTTCTAAACTATTACTTTAATTTTGTATTAAATTATTTGAAATATAATTTGAAGGAAGTTAATATAACTTATCTAATTGTGCGCTATCACGCATGATTCAGTCCCAGAAGGGGATGTTTTTTTGTGTCTTTTCTCCAAAGTAATATGTCCAATCCTTTCTATATTCGATCTCACCTTTATCATTATTTGTTTAGTAACAAGTAGGCCTACACTGACACAAATAATACTAATAAAATAAATGTCAAACAGTGAATGTTAAGTCTTTACTCTATCTCTCCCTTCCTTTTCTCTACCTCAGCTCCTAGATTCCTCACTCCTGCAGGGGGAAACGGAGGGTTATCCCCTTCCATTCACCAAAACTGGCAGTGATTGTGTCCAGACCACAAACCTCCGCAACAGAGCGGTAACGGGTGTTGCATATCTCACCGCGAGGGTTCTAGACGCCCTTTTTTCACAAATCGAACATAATAAACTAACGGCCTAGCTACACATTTGAACACAAAGCATCATATGGCTATTAGATATTGCACTTGTTTGGTTGGTTTTAAAATGGGAATAAATTCATTGTAAATCAAAGATGAACAATCAAAAAATTTAATATAACAATTATTTATGATCTCACATTTTGTATGAAATTATATTTAAATGTAGCCTATTAGTTACGTATTTTTATGCACGTCTGTCCGGGATATCCATATTTAATTAAAATAGTCGTGTGGGTATAAACATAGTAAATTTTAAATCAAGCGTAACAACATTTGCTTGGAGAGAGAGTGGGAATTAGGAAACCATACAGTTAAAAACAACCTCACTACGCCCAACTGGGGCTTGAACCCCGACCTCCCTATTAACAGGGAACCACACTAGACAAGCTTGACCTTTAGTTCCCACCAACGGAGATATTTACGTTGTTAATCTAATAAGATAAAAATAAAAATTGGCTAAGAACTATTTCTTCGATTGCCTTGTGCTGTCTTTTATTTTTTGATCACTTAGTTTCAAAAAATTATTACTTAGTTCCTTATACCATTTTTAACAGCAAATGAATTGAAGCCATTGCGAAATCAGAGCTTTCATACATGGTTATTTAAAAGATAAATAGAAGTGAAAAACTGATTTTCTTCACAAACTATACAACGTTTAATAAGTCCTGCTGGATACTTATTGTTGGAGCACTGGTTGGACAACATCATCTTTATTATCGGCATTCAAACCACATCCACCGTTTGTACTCGAAAGAAATGCCTAGAAAGTGTTGTAAATCCTATTCTCATCAAATAAAGTCACAGGGTATTGTCAGTTTCAGGTATTTTTGCCTTTGGTATTTCGGTTTGCCTCCGAATATTTTAAAGGTTTTTATGTCACTTAACTCAATTAAATATAGCTTATTTGATATATTTGATCTTAATAGCCGTCAGCATTTAACAACTCTAATTAGGTAGGAATGACAGGAGGAAACGTATTTCAATTTGCGTAGAGGAAGAGTAGGTAATCATTTAGAAGAAAACCCCTCATTAGACACAAACGGGACTTGAACTCCAATCTACTCATTACGAGAAAACCAAACTAGATGAGCCTAACATTAATGAAACGAAGTAAATTCTTAAACTACTGAAATTTTTCAAGGTAATTTATATGTATCACAAGCCGATATGTGATTTTTATCCACAAGTTAAGTCCGATAGATGAATCAAATTCATGATAAACGAAAACCCGGACACGGGAATCGAACCCATGACCTTAGGAGCTGTACAAAGCCTAAAGTCCCAGGCCCGATACCTGTGTCCATGTTGTCATTTTCCCCACAACTGAATTCTAAATCTATCTTGACATAATTTTATGCATTCATTCACCGTGTCACATATTTTTGAATAGATGGTTCAAATTTTACGATTTTAACAGAAATATTAATTAAATTGATATTTTCAGTTACAAAATTTTATGTAACTTATATGAATGCAAAGGTGATAACTCTTAGAACTTTCTTTTTCGTTAACAACTGGAGACTTTTAAAGTGGTATGCCCTCGTATTTGGATAAATCTTAATCTAATGTTCATAACCGGTACTCAAACTCTAGCCTACATCAGTTGGGCATATGGTATGGACAAAAAGATAATCTGGTCTGGTTTGTCAGTGAGGGTGAGGTCAGGGTTTAATTAACAACGGAATTTTTATTTTACAAAATCGATTTCCACTATTTCTCCACACTAATGGGATTACATTTCTTCTAAATTCTAGCTTGCTCATTCCTACTCCATTAATGGAAATGAATTTCAAGAACACGGATGGGTAGTAGAACATCGTACAAAAAACAACATAAAAGATAACCAATAATGGTTTTATTCCTTAACCCTATCTAAATCTAAATAACATCAATAAAAAGACATAAGTCTTTAGATAGACTAAATGTAAGTAATTCTACATACATATATACATATATACATATATGCATAAATATATACATACATATATAAATATATACATGCATAAATATATACATGCATAAATATATACATGCATAAATATATACATACATATATACATATATACATACATACATAATACATACATACATACATATATACATATATACATATATACATACATACATATATACATACATATATATATACATACATACATACATACATACACTACATACATACATACATACATACATACATACATACATACATACATACATACATACATACATACATACATACATACATACATACATACATACATACATACATACATACATACATACATACATACATCACACACACACACACACACACACACACACACATACATACATACATACATACATACATACATACATACATACATACATACATACATACATACATACATACATACATACATACATACATACATACATACATACATACGTACATACATACGTACATACATACGTACATACATACGTACATACATACGTACATACGTACATACATACGTACATACATACGTACGTACATACGTACATACGTACATACGTACATACGTACATAGGTACATACGTACATACGTACATACGTACATACATACATACGTACATACGTACATACATACATACATACATACATACATACATACATACATACATACATACATACATACATACATACTACATACATCCATACATCCATCCATCCATCCATCCATCCATACCATCCATCCATCCTTAGTACATCCTCACTAAATTTATCCACACTTCCCTCTCCTTACATACTCCCTTCACTTCAACAAAATACAAACACCGAGTCATGCATGCTTTTTTATTCTTAAAACACTTATTGTTAATTTCTTCATACTAAAGAAAATAATTATTTGTAATATAAATTAGAAATACATATTGGCTGACCAATATTGATGTTTTTAGAAAGAGTTTTGTGGGGTGATTAATAATCAAACCAAAACTTCAAGAAGGTGACCGTTTCAAAATAATGACGTTTACTCACAATTTCATTTCCTCTAAGTGGATTGCATATGTATTTAGTAACAATGGAAAACATTTAGGTCAAACGATGCTACCCAATCCTAGAAAGATGGTAAAGAGTTACAACTAAGAGTGATCTAGACAAAACAAGCAACAGGTCTACCAGACTTTTATTACGTTGCATATTTATTGTGTTCTTGTTCAATTCCATTCAAATTTAGACATATATTTTACTTACATCGATTAACCAGACTAGCACCAGCAAAAATTGACAACTATTCATTTTATAAAACTATTGGAAACCTGATTTTTTTTCTATAACTTTTTGTTTATTTTTCGTTGGCACAAAGCTGTGATTGGTTCAATTCTCAAACATCGCTCTCCACTCCAAATCACCTTACTTGACCACTCACAGTTTTTTTCGTTACGGACCAATAGGTCACAAACGTTTAGATTCGAGGTAGGTGAGATACACTTTTTCTGAATTTAAAAAGAAGACTTACAATCCCCATACATGTTTATGTCATTGTTGCTTAGGCTAAGCAGGATTTCTTCAAATAGTACATTACAATAAATATAATTTCATAAAATATACCTTTACATCTATATTTTTGAGTAATATTTGTTGAACATGAGACCGGAGTCGATGCTTTAACCAATATAAATCCGGAATATTGGCGAGTCTTCACACACACATAATTTCCTGAGAAGTTAATGAAAAAATAAACAAAGGCACTTGTGTTTTGTATTATTCACTTACAATAATATTATTCAATGCATCTCTATGAAATTAACTAAGTGCAAAATCTATTTATATATAGATCTAATCATGCATTTGAGATTATAACACAATTCGTAATGAATACAGAAAATAGCTTGTTAAATAAACTTTATTGCATTTAATCTCTCAAATCCTAATCTGAAGCAAAGTACTCGGACAATTTCTCAATCTATAGTCTGAAGCATAGCACTAGGACAATCTCTCAAATCCTAGTCTACAACACAGCACTGGGGACAGCCCCTCAAATCCTAGTCTACAACACAGCACTAGGACAATCTCTCAAATCCTAGTCTACAACATAGCACTGGGACCATCTCTTAAATCCTAGTCTACAACACAGCACTGGGACAATCTCTTAAATCCTAGTCTACAACACAGCACTGGCACAATCTCTCAAATCCTAGTCTACAACACAGCACTGGGACAATCTTGGACATTACCTACGCTGATGGAGTTTGATTAATTAAATATCATATTTATAGTTGTGATTTTATGTGAGTTGTGCGTTAAGCGAAGTGAGCTTCGGCGAAAAGTTTTAGGAATTTTATTTGTCAACATATTAAACATTTATTACTTTGTTCATATATTACCTTACCAGTTTTTAAAATTCGATACATCGAAACGAGTGTAAGCGAAATCAAAGTGAAATATGATATCGATTAACATCTTAAAGAAATGCATTAGTGAAACTAAATATTACAATATTATTTTACTAGATAAATCAATATTCAACACTATTAGAATTATTTAAGAAAAATATGTTTGTTAATTTTAACCTTACTTTTAGAAATGGCTGTAAAACAAAAGTAGTAGATCCCACCCATTACATGGTAAACTCTCTCTTAAAGAGGACTCTACTGAGAATTGTGACTCTAGAATGATATCCCTTTTTCGTCTCTAAGAATAAAAATAAAAGAGTCTAAACGACTTACCGTGGAAATGAGACAGTCAAAATTCGAGCTTCTCCTACTTCCCTTCCCACCCACTTCTAACTCTTACTCTTCTTCTTCTTCCAAAAACACATCTTCAACTGAAATTGACAGCAGACACTACCCTGCCATATGTTTCATCCAAACTTTTTAAGGGGAGATATATTTAGAAAAGTGTTGTCGATGAGTCGAAAAACACTTGAATATTATTCTTCATGATTCTCTTAATGAGAACAGGATTTATAAACTTTATTTGAATCATCTAGTTGTTACCAGCACTGGTGGACACGTGGACTAGATAGTAGGCTTATTTAGTCTGGCTTATCGGTTCACAGGAGGTCAGGGCTTGAATCCCGATGGGATGCATTGAAACTGCTACCCACTTCTTCCATGAAAATGCGGGTGGTCCAAAAATCCTCTAGACTCTGCCTTCCTAATCCATAATCTACTAACGTTATTAAATACGTGTAGCTTGATGATATTAAGACAGGTCCTACTTCCCGCACTTAACTACACCAATGTACTAGGGATGGGAAGGTAGAGTTTAGAGGTTATGTACTCGTATTGATGTGTGGAGAGAGAGAGAGAAGCGAGAGAGAGCTAGAGAGATTAGAAAACGATTAAGAAACAACTACAATCTGTACATCCATCCGGAGCTCAAACCCTGACTTCTCCGTCATTGGCAAACAAGATTAGACGATCTTGAAGTTTAGTCTGTCCTCACGGATACACGTGACTGTAGAGTTTACAAGTTATTGTTATATTCCCAACAAGTGTAAATTTAAATTTTTTTTTGTAATGTTATTTTAATAAAACCGTCCGTGGTTTCAATAGTTGTAGAATAAGATAAACGGTAGAGTGGATCTAATTTCAAATAATGCTATGAATATTATATACCGGTACTTTTAGAAATACAAAATTTAAAATAAAAAGTGTATTTTTTTAGAGATATACAAGTTTGGTAACTATTTAGCTAATAGTAACTAGTAAGTTGGTTTCAAGCTTGACAAGTGTTACCGTGGGATGTCAAGAGAGAGCAGCAGTGCTAGTTAATCTTTCTCTTTTTTTTCAAACAATTAGAAAAGAAAAGATGAAGTGGAGAAAAGGAAGAACTGGTTGAAGCGGAAATGAGTGAGTGAGTGTGTGTGTATGTGTGTGTGTGTTTGTGTGTGGTTGGAGTAAAGTATTTTATTTAAAGCCTCTCAACTGTATGAGTCAGTCGCGGAGCGAAAAGGAGTCCGTGTCACCATTTGGCCGATTGACAACTCGGGAGTGATGCGCATGCCACCTGGCTGTTTTTTCCTCCTTCGCCTCGTATTCACTGTTAGTCAATTCTACCTCTACTTTTTTTTTTAGCACTGCGTCTTACTACCCGTTTGGGTTATACGTTTTATGTACTATTTACGCTATTGATTTAGGGATTGGGAAGGTTATATTACCCGCCTCCGTGGCGTAGTTGGCTAACGCGCCAGTCGTGTTGAGTCAGACCACCGAGGACGGGGAGATCGAGGTTCGAATCTCGGTCGGGTGAACTGGGGGTGGTTTTTCCTAAATGGTTTTCCACTCTCCCTCCACGCAAATGCGGGTTCACTTCCTCTAAGTTAAACCTTCCCATTTTCCTAATCCATTAGTGTAATTAGTACTTAAGCGTATAACCCGAACGGGTAGTAAGACGCGGTGCTAAAATTAAATTAAAAAGGTTATATTTTAGAAGAATTGTACCCGCATTCACGTGGGGGTAGAGTGTAAAACAAACAACAGTACACCCAACCAAGATTTGAACATCGATTTCCCCATCATCGGTAGTCTAGTCTACTGCAAGAGTAGCGTCTTAGACCATGCAGCCACCGAAGTGTGTCTACTATATCTCTACTCTGCCTAAACAAACAATAATTCATTGCACATCCAAAATATGGCTGATATATACCAGTGATTGATTGGTAGGTCAGTTTAAACAATGACCACTTCCATTTTATTCCTTCCTAAATCTTGTAAGAAGAGCTAGTCTGGTGTCCAAAGTTAAATCCTAATCGACTATACTATGGATGATTTTTCAACAATATTGAAACTTCTCGTTTTATATATACAAGTATATATATCCGTTTCTCAATCAATGCAGGAAAAATTAGATCAATTATTTAGAAAAATGTATTTCAAATCACAGATACAAAGATAGAGATAAATGTATTGAAATTTATAATTTGTGATAAGATTTCAATATGTATTAAATGTATATATTTATATAAATATTATAAAAAATCATATATCCTTAAAAATACCTAAATTTTTATATTTTAATATGTTCAAACAACATAACTTTTATTGGAATATCTTAACATACTTGTTTAACACTAGTAAAAGTAAATCCAAAGTGAAACAATGAAAGGATAAACCAAGCAAGTAAGCAAGTGTGAGCAAGGACACATAAAAGTGGCCCTAATAAAAATAATGAAGAAAAGCAAAGCAAATCAAAGTATTGGTGTGAGATGCTGGAGGTTGAAAGAGTAGGTCTGAGGGGTGGCTGCTATACAACAAGTCTGCAAGAAACTAGGTTAAAGAATGCGGGAAATAGGGAGGGAAAAAAAATAAACCAGGTTTTCCAGAGGGTGAAGGGAAAGAAAAGTCGGAAAGTTTCTTTTGCCAACAAAAACTTTTTTCCGACGCTTTTATAAAGGTTTCTGCGTTAAGAGCAAGACTATACTAGGACACCCATTAAAAACGGTCTATTTACAAACTCATTGGAAGATGCGACTAGCTAGCAACTATTTTTCTTTATCAAAAAATATATCATAAATGGGTTAACAATTATGATACAAAACTGGAAGAAAGCTCATCATAGAATGGTTAAGTAATCTAAAACTTTAAACATTTATATAATAGATGTTGTCATTTTCACCATGAAATTTTTTAGCTAATAAATATCTAAATACATTTTCAAAATTACACTTGAAGGTGAGAACTGCCCAAGGGTCTTTTGCCTCAATGAATTTCAGACAGTCATGATGATCGTATTCACTGTGCATCGGTAGAACATTGGCTTGATAATTGGGTTCCTTTATCATATCAGGTGTCATTTTTTCAATCACTTCTAATTAAATATATTTGGATGGCAGCAGATTCATACTAGTTGATAATATAAACATATTTCGTAATAAACGTCAGTTGTTTGTTTATCCTGTATAACTACTCGTTTCTCAAATTTAGGTAGATTGTCCCTTAGGTCTGCTATTAACTGGTTTCATAGAACTGCATCAGTGGACTCTGAACTAAGTCGATCTCCTTTAATATAGCTTGCTGGTGGCGGGCAGGTTGGAGTTGGATAATTCAAGACGGGTGTACAGAGGAAGGTTTATCCTGGATGGTTTTCCATTCTACCTTCACACAAATGTAGTAACATTTCCTCTCAATTCTACCTTCTCTATTCCTAGACTAATAATGTAAATATTCACATAGCCTGGACGGGTGGTAAGATGTTATGCAATAAATAAGTGTTCAAATATCTTCTGCATCGTCTCTAAGTATTAAAAAATGTTTGTCTAGTTAATTTGCTGTAAAATACAAATAAAGAGATGACCACATATCTACACGTTGCCTTATCTGAGGTTATACAAACGTCACTTTGTCAAGGGAAATGAAACAATTAAATTAGATAAACTAGAATTCTTAATAATATCAGCAATGACTTATATATACGTGGCCTCGCTCACATTTAAGTCGGGTGGATTAGCTTTTTCCCCCCCCAGAGAATCATCAAAACTACCAAAAACACATTTCAGACAAGTATGAGGCGAGGGAAATGTTTTAAATGTCGACGATGTCACACATTAACCACTTCCTGTAGTGGGGAACCAAAATAAATGGTTTAAACTGTTACAGTCCTTATATTAAGATTGGCACGCTTACACGAATGCATGGTTTCAATGAACACCGAAAGATATTGGTTTAAATTTGCAGTCCCTGTATCAATATTGGCTCTGTTACGTGGAGGCATTATTGCAATGAACTCCAAAAGACATGGTTTAAATTTGTGTAATCCTCGTTGCAAGACTGGCTCTCTTATATGGAGGCATTGTTGCAATGACCACAAAAGTAAATAGTTCAGATTTACTAAGAAACAAAACTAAATAAACCTAACTTATACGTAAAACGATTAAATATCTTTAAAGTACCTACATTTAAGGCACAGATGCAAGTACGCCAAGAGTGACTCCCCTTCTTGGAGGTATTATTGCAATGTTTTCCAAAATGAAAGTCTAAGTTTGTTATATACCAAACCAAAATACTTTATTTACAAACAAAATGATAAAAAAAAGTAGCTAAATTTAAGACTCAAATGTGGGCACCCTAACTGTGATTTTCCTATTTAGTGGCATTGTTGCAATTAACCCCAAAATAAATAGCATTAATTTTCTATCCAAGAATAAAGTAATTCGAAGGAAGCACTTTATAGTGAGCAAGCACCCTATCACACCAAACAGAACTGGGTGGTTAGTTTACTAGCTTAGTATCAAACCGTAAGCAAGAATATTATTCTCAGCGATAATGCATTCAACACACTTCCTACAACTTTAAATGCTATAAATGGATAAGGCCGACTCGAGAGAAGTGCCTTTTATGTTCGTACGAAGATTCCCGAAGAAACACGAGCTCGTCCCCTCAACCCCCTCTCTCCTTGCCCACTGCTAAAATTGAGTTCACTCTTTGTACCGGCATCAAGCTACTTCAACGTATTTTTACTGCTTATGCCCAGTTTTCTCGACAGGGTCATGGTATATTGCTTTCCCTATTCCGGGCAAAATAAGTAATGCTAAAGAAAAAGTCCCGCCTTAATCTAGTGTGTACCCTTTGAGTTTACTGGCAACATACAGAAATAAATATTATATATATATATATACTTATCGTTTATACTCCCAAGGAAAAATAGAAACTCTACAAAAATTCGATTGTAATGTACAGACAGACCTTTATTACCAAATAAAAATAAAAATCGATTTAATAGTACAAGAACCAATTTAATTAGGTTAATTATATATTTTAAAATACAGTATAACTAACGTTGTTTTTCGACTGAACCCTTAAGTGAAGTTTTTTTAAAGACCTTGTATAGATGAGCAAAGAGGTTAGGCCTATATCTATGTATAGAAGACAATCGATTTAAGTATTATTCACTGCATATCATTACAAATTGATCTATTTAATTATGATTTGTGCAATTTATGTTATGCACTATCTACTATTAGACTTTAATTACTACATTTAATTATAAATCATTGTATTATAATTATTAATTGTGCACTGTACGCTATGCATTGCTTACTATTAGCTAAACGTTATGTAAATGTAAGATAAAGTGAAATACACTCTACCTATGCAATTAATATTGACCAAATAATAACAAATTTTAGCTACTAGTGTTAAGAATATGAAACAAACAACTAAACCATCTATAACGGTGACTGTTCTGACCTTACTTATGTGTTGTTGGTTTTTTTGGGTAAAAGCACTACTCTTTACCTTATAATCTTTGAAAACCCATCAATTTTATTGTTTTTAAACGGCATAAATATAGCCTATGTCCGTCCTGAGAGTATAAGGAACACATTATCATTGACTCCTCTACTCACATCCTCCTTAGAGACTTTAAGACTGGTCAACATTATAGACAGCCTACCCACTGAGCCTGCGAGACCATCAAAGATGACGAGTATAGTAAAGAGCGTCGTTGATAGATTGCACTAACTCAAAGGAGAAAGATTCTTTGCCCTTTGTATAATATATATATATATATATATATATATATATATATATATATATATATATATATATATATATATATATATATATAACTACCTCCAGATGAGGGTGCGGAAAGATGGAGCTTCCAATCCAAGGACATGAAGATGTGTCTACTTGTTTCTAATGTATAAAATCCTAACTTGTTCTTATATATTAAAACTAAGGTCAAAAAACTGTATGTAATTCTCTTAAGTTACATTATTTGTGTTTGATTTGCTGTACTTATATAAAATATTTAAAATAATTATTAATCAGTTTTTCTTTATCATAAAATAGTTAATTTTGAGTATCGAATAACTTTGCAATGAAACTGACACTCTGCGATTGGTTGTTTCATTCATGTTAATAATGGGCAAAACCGTGACTTTGTAAATAGTTTATCACCATAATCGTGATTCTAGAATTTTCCTGGTTTATACCATCGGTCACTGTGACTGGTATTCACTATGATTCTCTAACTAGACTTTGTTGAAGATTTTCAAAATATTACAATCTTATCCTAGTCACTGCTCAAGTCTTTACTTAATATTCTTTTCTAATTAATATTATTTAACTGGTATATTGGTTCATTCATTTTAACAGACGTTGCACGTTTGAATAATTTGAGTCAAAAATGCTCACACTTCACAGCTCAACTAAACATATTACGTTTAAAATATTAAAAAAAGCTTTTTATTTGGTTTTTACAGATGTGTTAGTTTGGTTAAGTAAATTAGTAAGAAATCCTATTACGTGATGTTATTGTAAATACATTCTGTTTAGTCAGATAAGGCTGCACCCATTTAAAGTGATTAAGTAGCGGTGATTTATTAAATAATGTTTAATGAAACATTGCAAGCAAAGGACATGAGACCACTACTGGTTGCACCTATGAATCACTATATCACCAACTGATGTTTTATCACTAATGGCAGTGGTTTTCGATATCCAAAGCTCTCAGATGTCGCCATTCGGTGAGCGTATTGTAATACACCGATCAGTGATAATATTGAGTTTTAGTTACTGGGAGTGACGGTGATCACATAGTATTCAGACCCTTCAGCTGGCTTGCACCACAATACAAAAAGTAACCCTTAAGGTTATTTCAACCAGCATCTTAATCAGAGGCCAGTACTAAGGATCAGTATAGTCAGATTGAATAGCCCTGAAGTGCGGCACTAAACTAAATGCAGGACGACACCCACCTATACCAGAATGGAATGGGCCAGTTTCATATGTGAAGCTTGCACATTACATTCTGGCATTCTGGTCTAGATTGGTGTCCTCTTGTATGTAGTAAGGATAACGCCACACTTAACACGTACTCAGTCCAACTATGAAACTGACCCTAAGAATCTACAACTTCCTCCAGGCATGACTAGATTTTGGCCACGGGGAAAACGAAAAGTAAACCTACCATTACTTACTCCACCACAAAATCCCGGCTACACCTCGGCCACAAATTCTCTTTTCCCTCCTATGCTCATTATCTATGATCTTCAGCCTGCATACTCTAGACAGACCTCCCTACGACCATCCCCCAGTCTTTCTCTATCTCAAACTTCACCTTTCAGAGATCCCAGATCTCTTCCCGTTTGTACAAATCTTCACAACTTACAATAGAAAACATCTCTCTCCACCATATCGTAGCAGTTTCAACTCCAAGACCTGGACTCCTTTGACCTGGAACTTTGCGTCAATCCTGGCCAAGATAATTTTGTGGACTTCGAAGAGGACCTCCAAACGACCACCGTCAATCTTTCCAGAATGTATAATTATCCTAGCACTCACCCCTTCCCAAAATACTGTCAGAGTACGCAGGTTTATAGAAATAATTAGCCGGTTTTAGAATTGACAATACATGATATAATAACTACGAGCATGACTCAAGTGTTACACAGGTTCATAGGCATAGACACAGATCAGATACGACACAGTTAACAGTGGTACCAACCTAAACTAGAATATCCTTGCATAAAATTGCCTATTTTAACAAATACTTCGTTGACAGAGCGCAATACCCATTCCCCCTTTTATGTAATAAGATTCCGATGCTCGATTAACTAGCTTCCGAGGACGTAACACGTGCCAGTTCTATCTAAATTAGTTCAGATGTTTTCTAGTTTATTGCGAACATATAAACTCGAGAACTAATATCTTTATATAAGTGATAAAGATAGAAGAAACAAAATATAAATAAACCTAATTTTTATTTGGTCTTATTATTTCTTAGACTACCAGGAAAAAATAGAAACTCCACAAAATTATGAGTGTATAGTCAGATCTTGGAGCCTTATTATGCTTATAGATAAATACTTTACGACTTAACAAACCTATTTTTTAAATGTCTCAAAATTTGTTCTTTCTTTAAGATGGCAGTACAAAACTAAAAAGTTACTTTGG
Organism: Timema podura; assembly: GCA_033556935.1. NCBI lineage: Eukaryota > Metazoa > Arthropoda > Insecta > Phasmatodea > Timematidae > Timema > Timema podura. The sequence continues at coordinate 63,518,074 of JAVRXN010000010.1, read as the reverse complement.
AAACTCGAAAAAAAAAACAAAAAAAAAAACCTTGAACTTCGATTCGAAGTAAAATCATTTTTAACTTTTGAAATTCCTTAACTTTTATAAGCCACAAAATATTTTTGTCGGGTTTTTATACCATACAGAAAAGAACAAGGGAGAGGGAGTAGGTCTATTCATAAATATTGATTGTTCTCTTATTATCTATAAGCGAATATTTCTTGATGTTTGGCCATGTTCTGCCTGTTCTCTTGCGTTTTATAGTAAGTACCAGCCTTGAAACATGATAGATTTTTAATCTGTTCTAAAAAAATAAAATTCATAAGCCCCTAGTCTCAAATAATACCATAAATCTAAAAGTTTAGTTAGAATAAACCAAAGAATAAAACCCCTTTAATAGTAATATATATCTACCATTGGTGTCCGACAGGATTGGGATGTGCTTAGGCTCACTAAAATACAGTATCCAAGTGATATTAACTCTGAAACTCCCATATTACCAACAAGCTAATACTTGTGTGTTTCTTCTAAGAGTCCTCCTCTTCCATTAACTTTGGATTAGGTTTTTCATAATCTTTATTTAAAACTTAACTATTTATTCCTTATTTTTAAGATAAAACTTTTTGCAAGTAACGTCTACAGACCTTTTACTATTATTTTGAATTTTCTGAAATTCCTTCAATTTTTTTTATATTTTAAAAGTTTTGGTTCTTGGACTAAGTTTTCATTTGATAGCTTGTTGGTTTTATTTATTTATTTTTCCACCTCTTCTCACTCACTACACATTTGTGTCAACGCATATATTCTTGTTTCTTTTTTCACCGCATCCTACTACCTGTTCAGGCTATACACATTTTACGCATTTATTAGCTATGTTTATTTTGTATGGATGAGGAGGATTAGATTTCAGAAGAAATGAGCCGAAATTTCGTGGAGATTGAGTTAGAAAACCCGCTCTCGGGGCCCACCGATGCGAGAACTTAATTTATCGAGTCCAATAGATAGTTTGTTGTAATTTAGATAAACTGTAATATATTTCTTTACACAGAAATATTCTACAATTAATCATGACAAAACATCTTAGATTAATATAAATTTTTCCAAACAAAGGCCTTAACATAATTATAGCCAATATTATAAATACAATTATAGTAAAATTGGACTAATATATGATTTAAATTTAGCTAAAATTAGAGAGAGAATACTATCCAAGAAATGCCAATTTATTGAAAATATACTGTTTTTCGGCACTCGACGTGATGAATTGACTTGGGACTGCTTTATGATCCCTTTATTTATATTATGCTTCCCCAACCCGTCTAGAAACCAGTAAAGGTTGGGAAGAGTAAAGATAAAGGCTTGGGAGTGAAGGATGTGAATACATACCCGCCCTTAATTTATATATGCACACCAAGCAAAAAAACATAAAGAAGTCTACTTGAAGTCTTGATACATCTCTGATGTGTGCTGCTATCGCACATAAAATGTGACATGAAAGGAGCAGGCAATTTTCCTACCTTTCCTACCCGCATACATAGTTATTAGTAGACAGAGATACATTCCTTAGCTTTTATTCACTTCTATTTTTACTTAAACACAATGAATCCTCGTTTGTTTGCTAATCTTTGTCATTGTCACTCATAAGCTCAGTCTTTTAACATTAGAGACATAAAATTCTGAATATTGTTTCAAAGGTTTATAAAAAACAAAATAGGTATAGTAAAAATGTTCGATTCTCAACATATACATTTTTAAATAAATTAATTTAACATAAAAGTATTTTACAATTTCCCAAAAAACTTTTTCAAATCGTAATTCATTTGGATAACATGAATAAATTCAAATTACTTAATAGATATTAGTTTATACTAGCTCTTATACTTTTATTGTACCTTCTTAACGGAATCCACAGGCAATGCAGCTAAATTCTTGAAATTGTGAAGAACTGATGCCATAGGGCCTAAGAATATAAGATATATTTCCAATATTTGTTATTTTCTGTGTTATAATCTTTTTATTCGTCATGGGTGACGCCAAAGTAACATAAGAAGAAAGTCACTATTGAAGACACCCAATAAAGTCAAAACCTTTTGTCATCAACCTATAAAGGCCCATAATTCGTGAAGACACTATGTACAGATGTCATAGACCAAGATAGCGATATTTAATCTTGCCCTGACAATAGCTTCTAAATACCTTGTTCAAGAGTAAATAACCATTATGTTGACTTTCCATTCAACATTTTGTTTAATAACTTTTATCGTTTCTCGAGTAACCATATTTTCATTTGATAGCACGTAGCCTATGAGCATTAGCTTGATTTTGAAATTGTTCTTAATATTTGTTTAGGTAATTTTACATTCTGTTGAAATTGCGAGTAAACAATAAAAAAACACATTTAAAGCAAATTCTCTTAAAAAAGCTAACTTCTTATTTGAAGGTATACTTTTAAACCCTAATAAGAACAAAACTTGGTATCTAATTTAATCGAGTAGAAAATAATTGATTAAAAAAATTATGAATGATGATTACTAGGATGAAAGAAAAAGGAGAGATTTTGTTGATAACTGACCTCTCCCCCAAAGGGCTATGGTGGGGTCATTGTAAATATTAGTTAACCCATTTGATCAACATAATTATTCCTTGAGGATTTTTTTTTTCATTTTAGAATTTTAAATAACAAAAATTGGAGTTTTATGACGTTTCAATCTGACCCATCGTGTTAACTCTTTAAACAACTCAAACAACATTATTGGAACTAGCTTTTGTCAACTTAAAACACGTAGGAGAAGCCATGATATTTGATGCCCCAACCAGGAAACTACATCTTTCTCGGCCATGAATCTTCCTTGGAACATCGGGATGAAGTACAGTAGCAACGTTTGACATCGCCTTGGCAACAATAAATTCCTTAATTCCTTCTCATCTGTAATCAGCTCCTGTATTTTCTGTCTCTTTCCATTCCCCCTTCCCTCACTCTTGTTTCGCTTGTCTCTTTACACATTCCTCATCCCCTTTCGCCTTACTTCCCTTTCCACTGCTTGCACACATCTGGGGGACATATATAACACCCCCAACTAATTCGATTTCCCTTCCAAGGCTTCCCATCGTATCGTCCTTATTTCTTCTGTTCCCAACCCTTTGCGCCCTTCTTCTTTCTCTTGCTTCCCCTTCCTTGTTACTCTAGGAGACAGCCCTATTCGCTTTTCTTCACCCCTTAACAAACCTTTATTTCACCTCCTCTCCCAACTTGTATTTCCAGCCCCTATTTAAAACGTTAACAATTGAAACAGTGGATAACCCCCTGAAATGAAGATAATTAGCTTCAAAATGTACAGGCATGTGAAAGTTATTTTGCAACTATCTCCTTAACCTCGGGAATAGCACGCATAGCCCTTCAATGTCACATGTGATGTTAGTTTTTTAATCCGCAAGTGAATCTACTGATGAATGCAATTCTAGCTTGTTGAATAACTTAATTGAGACATTCCTGAGCGAGATTTACAAAATACTAAACATATAGTCAATTTCTATGTGTCGAGTTAAGTTTTATCGATTTCAAATACATATTGGATTAGATTATTAAAGTCCTTGCCATTTTCTTATTAAATTGTCACTATTAGGTCATATTTTATTATTATTATGTAGATTATTACAAACAAATATATGGCTTAGAGAGAGAATAATAATTCTGACTCACCTTGAGTAACATATTCTTTCAATTAAATATATACTTTAAAATATGAAGTGTTATTATAGCTCCAAATTATGATTTTTTTTTTGTAAATACAATGGTGGTGACCAACTCAACGTGCTTACTATGGATTAAATGGCTAGAACCTTATCGTTATTGTTTTGGACACACTCAATAAGAATGTTCTAAACGAGTCTGTATGTTTCTAACACAAAGTGTAGGCACATACGTAAACACATTACTGGTTCTAGATAAAGAAATATAACTTTCACGTCAGTTGTAGACAAAACCTTTAAACTAGTCCATCTATTTTCATGGCTAGCCATATATGTCTATGTCCATTTAACACAAAGATAATATGTAACCAGTTACAAACTAATCATCATATTTGTTAATACCCTAACAAACTAACGAACTAAAATGTTTTTTTTTAATCTATTGTCTTTAACTGAAAATGTTGTAAGTTAGGTTTTGAATTGATAAATTATTGTATATGAACTCCCCAAACAACCTTGAAATGATAGGCTGCTAAAGGAAGTTGTTTAACAACGTTCAAAAACGTGTCTGTCAGTGTTTCCGTTAAACATCGCACTTAGCAAATTTAAGAGTCACTACAACTTAGGGAAAATTGAATTCCTTTTTATCAGTATTAGAATTGTTATTATTAGTATTTTTATTATTAACAGTTATATTACTATTCAATTTATGCTCTTATTATTATTCTAGCTCACGATACCAATACATTTACATATGAAAACACATTCAGGGGGATGACATTCTTAGTTTGAATTGAGCTGTTAGCCTTTAAAAAATACAGGTTGGGCCACATGGAAAACTTATTGACTATTTCTTTTTGTATTTCCAAAAACGAGTAGTTTTGTACTCCCTATATTTAATAACGTATGCTACCCAATTCAGTAGCCACATGGTCTAGGGCGTTACTCTCGCATTAGACTAGAATGACGATGACGGGGATATCATGGTTCAATCCCGGTCAGGTTTATTGAGGGTAGTTTTTTCTAAATGGTTTCACCCATCTCCACGCAAATGCTGGTACACTTAATCTAAATTCAACATTCATCATCCCTAACACGTTAGCATTATTAGTACATAAGCGTGCAATCCGATTGTGTAGTAATAAGTGGTGCTAAAAAAAAATTTACTTTTGCAGAAGAAAGGTGGACTTTAAAACCCAAATAAATGAATAAATACTATTTTTAGCTTTAAGGAAACCATTTACCATGGATAATCTATCGTTGAGTTTTTGAAAATATTGCTATATTTCAAGGGCACCAAATAGTCATTACCTTACCTGAACTGTGAATACTTTCGGTAATTTACTATTAAGGTAAACTGGATAGAACTAGCTAAGAGAGGGGTAGGTGGCGTAATTTCGTAAGTGCGGCAATGAGATTTTGAGTTCCTAATAAATAATATTTACTACTATCGTTTATATACCCAAGGAAAAATAGAAACTCTATAAAAATTGATTGTATTGTTCAGAGATAGCTTTATTAACGAATAAAAATTAAAATTGGCTTAATGTTATAGAGTAAGAAAGTTAAATTAAAAAAATTTCTACCTTTCATATTTTCTTAAAATTTGAAATAGTAGTTCGGCACGTATTCATGTTTTGATCAGATACAAACGGCTAAAGAAGTTTCATATTTTTTTCGCGCCTCAAACTATCCCCTTCATCCTTTCAAAATATATAAAATATAGGGGGGATGGTAATAAAGTTAGAATTTTAAAGAAATTTACCCTATTAACATGGAAGGAGAGTGGAAAGCCATTTAATAAAAATCATCCTTAATATACCTGGCCAAATTCAATCTCTAGCATCATCACCAGCATTATAATTTAGACTAGGTTGACGCATTAGCCCAAGAACTAGCCAATGTATGTCATATTATATAAGATTAAAATAGAAAAAAATATTCTAAGAGTTGAGGGAAGAATCTGTAAACATTTTTTTTTTTAGTATTTGTTAACCTAGACAAAAATTAATTTACTGAAAAAATAACTACTAAAACAATTCCCTCTATTTGATTAAATTGATGATAAATTAGTTGTAGTGATGTGCTCACAGTGAACTCACCGAGTTAACGTTGGAATATATTGCACTAGTCATACAAGTCAACTACCTAGGTCCAGCAAGCAAGTCTACTTTTAGATCTTCCGCTCCACACTTCACCTCTAAAATCCTGGCCTAGTGAGGCCTTTCTATCTTAAAGAGTGAAAAACCATTAGGGTAAGAACTTCCTATACCATGCAACCATTGATGTGAGTTGGTGGGTGGTTAGAATAATCGAATTTGTCTTTATAAAAAAATAAAAGTGTAAAATGTAGCAAAAACGTGGATTTTTAACCATAATAACATAATGAAATAATGTTGGTTTCTAGCCTTGCCGTTACCTTTGTCGCGTATGGAACCAACGTCCTATTCTAGAGCCGTTATTTTGATTACGAAACAGCAAATTGTTAAAAGCTTCAGTAGAATAAAAAAAGAGGTAATTTCCTAAAGCTCAAACGAAACTAAAATAAAAAATACAGCAATAAATTAAGTGAAATGTAATTTATTCCATGCAAATAGGTTTAGTAGTATAAAAACAACACTTTTTTTAAAAAAACAAACCCTTTTATTTTAGATTTTAACGAGAAAATATACCTAGAAACAATTTTGTTTGACATGTGATGGAAATGGGATTTAACTGTGATGGTTTTATATGAGGTATTTTGTTCCTCTGAATCTGTGCGCCTACCCTCCTCTTCTCTTCTTACCCCTAGAACCACCAATGTTTACCTCCCTCCTTCGATTTCCCCTCCTCCCTCCTTTTATCATCCTTTCCCCTAATTTCCCAAGAAGTATTCAGCGAACAAGCACATAAGTTTAGTAGATCATTGTCTTCCGAAATTTGAAACAAACACCTGTGCAGTCATCCATCCAGAGAAATTGAAGCGCGTCGGTACGCAATTTAGTGATTCCTCGCAGTGGCATCTGCTACAGCGACGACGACTATTAGCAGAGCCAGGGATAGTCACAACGTCATCCAAGTAGGGCCTGGAGACACCATAATTCCGTCTTAATGAGGCCGGGCTTCGATTCCAACCGTTGGTAAGATTATGTCTTTATTTTTGCAAGGTTGTAGCTGCATCGATAGAAACAACGATTAACGTTAATATCACCTGGTCTAATTTTATGTTTATGGGAATGTTCGAGTTTAAATCCTGGTCTGGTGGTCTACTGGTTTCATACTCTCCCTCGTAAATGAGGGTACATTGCCTCTCAATTTTACCTTAATCATTCCTACCTTATTTGTGAAGTTAAATATAGATAGTCAAAACGGTAGTAAAAATTGAGTTCAAAAATATTATAGATAATTAATTAAAAATGTAAAGATAAAATGAAGGTGCATTACAAGTAGCCTACAAACTAACCCACTTGCTTCAAATGGCTATTAACATGTCTTGAAGTTTTTTCTTTTGCTATCGTTTAGTTATTGTCTTCAATAAAATAAATTAGAATAAGCATAATACAATAACAAGAATTTAAAAATCTAAGTTATTTGACATGTTTTAGTTTATTTCTGGACACGTCTGTGTACTGGTAGAATACTAGCATTGTATGATGTGGAACTGAACTAAAAGCTCAAGGCAAGTTTAAAGTAAACTCTTAACTCTAAAGTCAATAATGCCCTTACTGGTTTAAACATTATCAAAGAGTAATCGTTTCAGGGAGAACCTTAACTTGAATAAACTTCCTTGAATCTTCAGCTAATAGTCCTCATAAATGAACAAAATAATTATTCTGTTTATGTAAACTTCTATAAAATATAGGCCTGATTTCAGATATAATAAAATACAAATAATACATCGAGAAATAGTAAATTAAAACTTGTCTAATTAAACTTGATACGTTAGAGCTATTATATATATATAATATATAAATATATATATATATATATATATAATAATATATATATATATATATATAAAATTAAAGCAAAGTGGTAGCTCAATTATAAAATTGTTAGGAATGACTGCTAAGGTTAGTTTGAAGCCAACGTGTTTGACTGACATGAACATTTCTAATTCTGTAGCCCATGAATAAGTTTGAATCCCAGCAGGGTGCAATGGGAATTACTCTAAATTGTGCTTTTCAATGTTGTCTCCTATATGAGTTGAAAGCTATTATATTTTATGCATTTTTCTCTTCATCATATCATTAACATTTAATCAGTTTAAGCTACGAATGGTACAAAGAAGCATGATAACCAATGCCTAAAATTAAACACTAAATTGAGTTTTAAATAATCTTTTAGTCAAGTATATTTAGCCAGGTTTCCTATTATTAGAGTCATACTTAAAAATAGTAATATATTTTTATTATATATATATTTGGGTTTCAAATGAAAACTATTTATTTGATTAAATTGAAAAACACTGAGTATATTTAAGTTTGAATATTTTTAAAGCTATCTATTCTTTTAGTGAATCATGTCCATCACACATCAAGGCATATACTAGGGCGAACAAAAGTTCATAATAACGTGTTATTAATGATTACAAATCCAAAACTATTTCATAGTTTTTTAAACGGAAAATAAGATTTCACTGTAACAAACCATCTTTAAAAGTTAAAAAAATCTAATATTGATTTTTCATTAAAAAAACTAAGAATTATTAAATCAAGTCATATTATTAATAGAGTAATCCCAGGTCCACTGGTATGATAGTCGATAGAATACCTTTGACGATATAAGATCATAATCTCACAAACAGACGCTATATATTAGCCTAACACTGATGATGACAATTTAATGTCCTTTAAATTATAAATACCTTCAGCTTAAGAAGAAGGGTGTGTGTTCACATAAAATAGACTTTCATGAAGGTTCAATCAATCAATGATTTCGTTAGCTTTGCACCCAATCAGACAATAACCAGACAAGACATCTGAACCACACCTTACTCTCTCTTTCAGCTATCCTATTTAATTACTCCAATAGGATAGGGATGAGAAAGGTAAAATTTAGAATAAAGTGTATATACATTTGCGTGGATAAAAAGTTAATAGCCATTTATAAAAAAACTCAATAAAACCGACAGAAATACTAAGCACACAAACAATTGAGCTTAGACGTGCCTGAAGTTTAGTCCACGCGCCCACTGATACAGAGTTTAATCTTACTTATCTTAAATAAATAGACTTTCACATTATAACAAACGAAGGCAGGATTATGAATACAATCTTAAAATAGGTATTCACTAGAGAGAACATATATGTTAGAGATAAAGATCTAGTAAATTATCTTGTCACAAAATGAATCATATTTATGAAGGATACAAGGAAAAAAGGAGGAAAGTCACATTACATACATTTTCCAGGACTTTATGTTTTACATCTCAAAACCCATTAGAACCCTAGCAAATATTAAAAAAAAACTAATTTAAATATCAAAGATATCGCTTTTAATCATAATCTAAAGTGCACAAGAAAAGTTTCATACTTATCTAACAGATAGCATCACTCACTCAATTTGAGATAAAATTGGACTCTCCCTTTACCTTGCATACAGGCCTATAATTTATATATATATATATATATGTGTTGTGTTTAGTTATAAAAGGCTTGACAAATTTAATAACACCAGATTAATTTTACATGAACGTGGTTACGGTTAGATTCAAAATAAATTATTTGCTTTTCTATAGTTGATTATGATTTGCTACCACTGTGATCGATGAAAAAAATGTAAATCAAGTGTTCATAACAAAGGTGGATTACCCATTTAGGGAATGAATGGGAACAAACAATTTGGTAAAATCAAACATATTCATAGAGGTTTCAAACCCCGGTCTCTAAGATGAGAGTCAAGAGTGCTGGCTTGAGATTTATTGCTGTTAGAACAATCGACTGCTCACGTCAGTAAATAAGAAATCAGTAGATTAGTAATAGTAATACGTAGCACCGCGTCTTCCTAACCATTCAGGTTATAAGCTTAAGTGATAATTACACTAATAGGTTGAGAATCGGGAAGTTGAATATAGAGATGTGAGCCCACATTTTCGTGGAGGGAGAGTGGAAAACCAGTTAGGAAAACTACCCCTAGTTCGCCCGAGAGATATTTGAACCTAGATCTCCCCGTCCTTGTCAGTATAGCTCAACACGAAACTGTCGCGTTAGCTAACTACGTCACCGAGGTGGGTAGTAGTAGTTTAGTAGAGGTCATATATATATATAATTATATAGTACCATGTGTTACTATATATATACATGGTACCGTGTGTTACTAACTATTCTGGCTATACGCATATGTACTAGCTACGCTAGTGAATTAAGAATGGAGAAGATTGAAATCAGGGTAAGTGTATCCAAATTCGCGTGGAGGGAGATTTGAAAACTATTTAAAAAAATAAACCCTCAGTACACCCGACCAGGATTCGATCCCCGATATCCCTGTCATCAGCAATCTAGTCTAACACTAGAGTAACGCCTTAGACCATGTAGACACCTAGCTACCATATTAATCCTGGCTCTATCCTGAAATATTCACTCGGTCCAAGCGAGAATGGAAGTTCTCTACAGCACTCCTGTCTCATCCTGAATCATTTCATATTTAATTTTAGTGAAGTTCATGCACTTTCGATCTATTTGAAATCCACCCGATGGGAAATGCTTATTTAAATGATTAAATTCCTCCATTGCCAGAACACAAACTAGAGGGGTGCTATTCTACTCCAACCACAGCCTGCTCCATACTGAATCAGATTCCCGTATAAGTATCCATGTGAACTAAAGCATCAGTCTCCTCTAGTCTTGTCTAGGATGATGTGACGTTGAAGCTTCTAATCATGACAGGGTGTACTGAGGATGTAATCTCCTAAATGGTTTACCTCTCTCCCTCCAACAAGGTAGAGTACATTTCTTATAAACTCTACTTAACTTATTTTTACCCCATTAGTGTAAATATGGTAATAGACGCCATATGAGTGGTAAAACAGTGTACACAAACACTAGGATTTTATTCAAATTTTGGCTAGATTCCAAATTATTTTTTCCTCCGATAGTTTAAATAGCCATTTTTTAATGAAATAAATATATTTAGATGCCATCCCAACTAAGTATTTCTGATTTACAACTAGTTTTTTTTTCTGATTCCAATGTCTGAATCCAGTTTTACAGGGTACAAGTGCATGCATGTATTAATGAATTGTAATACTCTGGAAATGCTTCAATTTTTTTTTTAGTTTTCAATAATACAAGTTGAATCACACTGCTGTATAATGTAATGGTGAGAACAGCCTAATAAGTTCCAAGATCAAGAATGCTGTATATCATGTTAAATGTCAGCCTCCAGGCGAACAGTTTTATCCTTTTAACTAACATCGAGGTTTGGTCCTTATGTCCCACTTTTATAATTAAATTCAATAATTCCACGCGTGATTAATCACTGTGATCTTCTCCTATCATATTTAGAAACTTGAGAGGGTACAATCATTACAAATATTTAATAAAATGCCAGCCAACATTCGCTACCCTAGCACTTTAAGTAAAGAAAATGAAATTAAGATCTAAATTAAAACGTTTATGAATCTTATATGAATCTTAAAAAACAATTATTTCAAGCTTTCAGTAAACGGACACATACCTTAACCCCTTTAGTGCCACGAGCCGATCTAATTGGCTGCACCTTCTAACGTTTAAAGTACCGTGAGCCGATCTGATCTACTGTGCTTTCTATCGACAAAAGTGCCATGAGCCGATCTGATCGGCTAAGCCATCTACCATTAAAAATGCCATGGGACGATCTGATCGGTTGCACCTTCTACCATTAAAAGGGCCATGAGTTGATCTGATCGGGTGCGCCTTCTACCGTTAAAAGTGCCTCAGAGAGTTGAACCAAAATGTTTGATCAGTTATAGTTCTTGTTCCGTTTCTACAACAAACGTTCTAAGTTTACGGTTGAATAAAAATAAACGTTTCTCTTCTTTATAGTTCTTAATCATTGGGTTCGAGTTCTTTTAAATTTATATTTAACAGCTATACTTATATTTATTAGATCATTAAATATAAATATATTAAAAATTGGTTCACACCAAAACTTATGTTATTTATATAAAAAAAAGTTCTGGAATTAGATAATTACAAAATGTATTTATATTTTATAATTTCTATTGAAGAGAAAATTATTTAATATTTTTTTTACCGCAACTCAAAGTAATTTTGAAAATGGGTATAATATTTGAAAAACTTAATTTAATTTCCAAATAAACATCTGAAAAACATGTTCCTATGCATATTTCCATTTAAGAAAGAAATGTGAATAGATTACAATATCTAGTGATTGTTTGATTCAGCAAAACCAGCAAATTACAATGTCAGGATCACAAGGAAAACCTCTCTATAATTTTATTTTATTTTTATAAAAAAATTAAATAAAATATTTTATCTGTCTCTCAGTTTGTTTATGTATAAAAACATTATTTTGAGCTTCACTAATATTCCAAATAATGCTATGGCAAAATTCTCGATTTATATTTGAAAGTTTAAAATTTAAAACGTTAGTAATTTATCTAATTTGTAAAGACACCAAACTATATAAATTAGTTTGGAGGCTTAAATTCTATGGTTTTTAAAATAATTAAACTTAAGATCCATACCAATAATAATCTTGATGTATCACTGTCCATTTCATATTTAAATAAATTCCATACTGTATAATTTTGTTTTGCTCTGTCTATCAAATAATGTAAGCAATCAATTATTAATAAAATATTTCTGCACTGCACACAATGAACTAATTCTCTGGATTACTTCTTACTTAATATTTGGAGTATTGACGACAGAGAGAGAAAATATTTAGTTAGCGAAACTCCACATCACCCTTCCCCCTCCATGTACGACAACTCTCCATACAACAACCACATAAATGGAATAAAGTTTTTAGGTTAATTTCTTCGTATCCAACATACACTACTTGTACAATATTTATCAGTAATTAGCTACCCCTCTTGGATATGTTTGCTAGCACTCAAAGCAAAATTCATTTTCCTAAGCTCTTAACTTAAATATTTAAATGAGAAAACATATTTTGGCACTAATATTTCTTGAATAATCTGAAACACTGAATGTTCAGTTTTAAGTACTCATTGGAATCTTTATAATCTCCTTAAAAATTAAACACACACAAATTCCCAAGAAAAGAAAAATATAATATTTCGAAATAAAATTAAGTTAAAGAAAGAAGGACATAAAATACAATTATATATTAGAAAAAAACTGTAGATCTACCGATAAGAAACTTTATGAACCTAAGAGTTTGTATCGATTCCGATTACGGTTCCGGTTTTTAAGCAAATGGTTTTTAAGTTTACAGTTTTGTTTGTGGTTCATTAAAAAACTGCTAGTTTTAGTTGTTATTAAGTTAAGGTTCCAGTTCGTGTTTGACTTCCTGGTTAAAAGTATTACACCCGCTTCGGTGCCCACGTGGTCTAATACTCTATTATCACAGTAGACTAGACTGCCAATAACGGTCAGATCAAGGTTCGAATCTCTGTTGGGTGTACTCAGGGTGGTTTTATCAAAATAATTTTCCACTCTCCATCCAAGAGATGAGAGTACACTTCATATAAATGTAACCTTCCTAATCCCTAGGATCATTAGTGTAATTAGTACATAAGCGTATAACCAAATTGGGTAGTAAGACGTAATGGTAAAAAGAAAATACTACGAGATGATCTGATTGAATTTACCCTCTACTGTTAAAAGTGCATTGAGCCAATCTTATCAACTCATCCCTCTACCTTTAAAAGTGCATTGAGCCAATCTTATCAACTCATCCCTCTACCTTTAAAAGTGCAATGCGCCGATCTTTCCAACTACGCCTTTTACCGGTAAAAGTGCAATGAGCCGATCTATCCAACTACGCCTTTTACCATTAAAAGTACAAGAAGCCGATCTTATCAACAACGCCTTTTATCTTTAGAGGTGTCAGAGACGATGAGATCAACTCTCCAGATTGGTTCTTGTTCTGGCCTTACCCAATATGTAGGGTGGAAGTATATAATTTCACTTAAACATTTCCCCCTATGATTGAGCAGTATATGAAGATAAATATAAACGAACAAACTGAAAATCTCTTAATAAATAAAAGTTTGAAGATTTTCCTTGTACAACTTTAAAAAAAAAAATGCCGTTGAATTCTTAGCAAACATAAAACTTTAAACATACTTGATTGACAACTTTCTCAAACGAGTCAAGTATAAGCGTGGAACTAAAAGGGTTAAATAGGAATAAATTTCGTTTCCTTATTATTTATAACGACTGTCCTTTACTTTCGTAAGGTAGAATGCCGCTAGCGAGTAGCGAGACTAGTGTCTGAGCTTCTAGGACTCAATACACTTCGCAAGCACTAATCCACGAAGGGCCTGTGTTGCGTTCCTACCCCCTCCACCTCGCGCTTCTTTCCCGACAAGCACCAAGCTTAATACCAGAAGGTGTCATTCCTACCAATTCACGCATCGTTTCCTTCCAAGCTTTCCCGCCCACCCTCTCGTTCTATCTCTTTACCCGTTTCATCACATTCCGTTTCGTTCCACTATTTCTACACCAATATAAACGAGAGTCCTCCCCTCCCTTCCCCTTAGCAGTCCTACCTTTCTAAACTAAACAATGACACTATTGAAGAATGTCGAATTGCTAACAAGAATCAAATCTAGGGATTAATATAACGCAAAATCACAATTGTGCATGGAGAAAATAGAATCGGATAAAATCACTGAAAATTTAAAAATCTATTTATTCACTGATTTTGAATTAAAAAAATTCTATGTAGCAAGGCAAAACACTAAAGGACATGTTAGAGAAGTTTTTTTGTATTACACATAGATTGGTACATGGAGAAATTATCAGGCTCGTTTAACCTAGTTTGCCAGGGACAAGGAGGACAGGGTTTGAATTCTGACCGAGTGAACTGAGGGTGGTTTTACCTAAATGTTTTACTATTCTCATTCCAGTCAAATGGTGGTACATTAACTCCAAAATATAACTACACTATCCCTACCACATTAGTGTAAATATGTATATATCCCAGACTGGCAGTAAGACATAAAAAGTACATACATTTTTCTTCTACACATATTTACGATTTTAAGGAACTAACCCTTACGCCTATATGGAATCATATTTTAATTTCATCCTTTTCAATTTGAGGGTTTTTTAAACAACTTTACCCAAGAACTTGACACATTCAGGAAATTGATAAAAGAAGCACTCAAACTAATTTTACTCTGCATTTTTCTAATAGAATATGCGAAATTGAATTTAACAGTAACGTTATCCATCCTTTTTTTTTTTCATGTTTTAAAAACAAACAAATTTTTACTAGAATTAGGAGGCATGAATCTTCTACCCACAACTAATAGGAATAATAAAAAATAGATAACATTTTAATACAATTTGGCTTTCAACCAAACTTTATGAAGAGTAAATTTAATCGTAGTTAAGAGTGAGGCTTAGTTTCATCAAATTGTTAGTGACCTCAAGATTTAAAGGTTACACGTAAATTGTGGTTAGTTTTTTTTTCCTGAAAGCTTATAAGCTACACACCCCAACACATTTTAGAACTTAACTAAAGGGGAGTTGGGTTGAACATTCAAAATAAATTCCCTACTTCCCTATTTCCCTACTATGAACTACTTAACACGCGTTTCAATTAAATTGACGAATTATTCATTAGTAGAATCTTCTAAGAAAATGTATTTATTGTTGATAGTAATTTATAAAAATAAACGCGTATTGAAAATTAATATTATTTAATGCTAATATGCAACTACGGCCCACTTTAGTGGCCGAATGGTCTAAGGTGTCACTCTTGTGCTAGACTGGCCTGATGATGACGGGGAAATTGGTGTTATAATCCCATTCGAGAGGGTGGTTTCTACCAAATGGTTTCCCACTCTCCTTCTATGCAAACGCGGGGAGATTTGCTCTAAAAAGGTTTCCTTCCTTATCCGTAACCATATATAATATAGGCGTATAGCCTGAACACCATAGACAAAATTAAACTCTGCGTTTGTACTGGAGCAATATTTGATTTATTTTTGCCAAAAGATTTTTTTCTATAAAGAAACTTAAAAAACACTGGTCTCACATTCTCTACATCTCCACTTAAAAATAAACATTTAAAAACAAAACTTTTTCCAAAGTGATATACATTTTTAAAGTCAATAAAATTTCGAAAGCCATGTCATTCAATGTCATGTCACAATAAACTTTGTTAAGTCAACGATTTTAAATCGTCCTGGCTCGTACTTAAGTGCATCTTGTGTGCTGTTGAAGACAAGCTATTTCCCGAACATAAATATCTTAGCTAGCAAAATATAACAACACATTTCAAAATACTATACAAAAGATAATGTATGTTTTTTAAGATTAACGTAGCTTTTTAGGTATTTATCTTTTTTCACCTAAGGATTTACTTTCAATGTATTTTATTTAAGTTATTAAAATAATATTGTCTACCTACAAAATTTTACAATTTAATAAATTTTCGTTCTTTAAAATGTAAGCATTATTAAAATAGTTACAAATTGATTTGAGTCCTTAATTACATTTCTTAATATTAGCATATTTAATTATTAATAAAAATCAAAATTATTTTTTATTTTTAAATAATCATATTAATAAAACATAAATAAGCGATGGCACACTAAACCGGTTCCAAATTTAATTAATCCTTAGTTGGCAATCTATTCAGAAAAGTTTTGCCCTCCCTGTCATAAGAGATTCGCCCAATGAAGAAGATTTTTTTGAATTTTAGCTCATTATTATTCACTTGTTGTTATGAGTCCCAGATATTATGGATGCCTGATAAACATACTTACTATGTATGGTCTAGCTTTTATGGGCATCATATAAGTCAACCTCGTTGGTCTTGGGGTAAAATGCTCGCCTCAGAACCTGACGTTCGTAGGTTCAAACTCAGTCTTAGTTGACAGAATTTTCTTGAATGACAATAATCCGTAGACCTCCCTTTAGTGTATTAAGTTAAATTAATTTTAACTTTACAAAACTTCAGACACTCTTGACCTGACACCATCTGACCTTAAAGTGCAAAATTGTTGTTGAGGTCGAACAAATTCGATATTAAAAAAAGAATTGTTCATCCTTTTCACTACTTTGGCTTATTTAAATATGTTGATGATAACTTCACCTAATTTTTTTAAATGACATGTGAGTTTTGATAATGTAATAATATACCCTAGGATACTTTTTAAGCACCCAAATAAACCAAATCATTAAGTTCGAAAAAAAAAAATTACAACTATAGTCTGAAAATGTTGAGCTATGTAAAATAAAATGCCTTTAATTAAGGGCTAAAAGTTTGGGTGTGAGCAATCGATTCCTTTAACAGTTATTTTCAGAACACTCAAACAGACACGATCGTTGTATTAGTTTAAGAATGTGTTGATAATGTCCATGTAGATTACATGTGAAACAAAGCTTCCATAAGTTAGTAAGTATTTTGAGATCATTTAACAAATAAGTGGGCGCTTATGTGTGAAGTGAAATAAAGAAACACTCAGATTTAATATTTTAAAGAGGATAATTTCTAAAATAATTTAATTATTAAATATACAAACTAGATATCTACACGGCACATCCAAAAGAAGTACACTATGTAGATGAAAATTAAAAATTTTGATTCTGCAAAACGTTCATTTTTTTCAAAATTTCTTATTTATATTTGATAGCACAAAGTATGTGTACTTTTCAATTAGATAATGTAATTTAGTAATTGTACTTACACTTTCCCACAGAGAACGTCCAAGATAGTTTACATCACAATTTGGATTATTATCCGGAAAAGTCAAAGATCGAAAAGCCGAATCATTCATATTTCAAGGAGAATTGGTGTCGATCATATTTGCAGAACGTTACAGATTATTGAACACAAGAAATGAAAATCTTTTTACATTACATAAGACGTTGATTCTTCTTTCAATTTTATCCAAGATGGCTGGCTATTTTATGTATGAATACACTTTATGTGTAATTAATTGATCTTCTATGTGAGTTTTTCTTGATTTGGAATGATGGCCGTTTTCAGTTAATTGTACTAAGTAAATATGATCGTGTCGATGTCAAATTAAACTTTCTGTGTCTGATTTAACTTAAATATTATGGCAGTAATTAATATATATTCAAAATAGGCAGCTTCAACACAGGTTTTCAAAATGTGATGTGCTTTGCTCATTTTTCAAATGCTAGCAATTATTTTTGATCATTAATTAATTTTACCAGTATATACTTATTTTCATGGATGACGTTTTGTCTTTCAAAGCACATTCTTGTCCAATCAATTCTCGTGCACAAGGTATCAAATATATTGATTAGGTCTTATTAAGTGTTTGAGATGGATGTGTAGAAATGTCACTATTTAAATGCTCAATAATATCACAATATCAAATATTTATGCTTACTCATATCGTCAATTAACTTCAGACTAATTATTAATCATCTTACCGACAAGCTGCATATTAACAGAGATGAATATAATATAAAAAATTTATCTACTATTAGATTACTTCTATCTACCTAATCAGTGGTATATAGAGTAAGGAAAACTGAGCTAACATTATTTTAAGTTGTTTTTAAGATTTCTTGTCCTAGATAACTATTTATCAAACCTTAACTTGCAAAGCTTTAAAAATTCTTGATTAGTATAGAACTAAAAGTGAATGTAAGCAACTTATTTTATAACAGAACCATTATATCCAGCCTTTATAACGATAATTGTTGTAAATTTTATTGTTTTCAGAACAGCTGCCACAGGTAATTATTTGAAATGTTTAGTAATGCTTGGGTGCATTTGCCTGTGATAAGTATAAGCTATAATCTTGAATATAATTAAATGCAAATATATACATTTAAAGCATGGTTAATATTATATCACGGGCTTCTCAAATTTAAAATATTTGCAGATTTTCATCTTTTAAACAGTATTAATCACTAATAAATAATATGGAATTGCCATACCTGCCAATTTTGGGAGGGTTCTTGGTTTTCTGATTGAACATTTCAATGTGTCATTGATTCATTAATGAATACAAAATCTTTAAGCAATGGTTTATTTATCAATTATCTTGATGTCATAATTGTAGGATTCCAGAAATATTTAAACATTAGTATGACACTCCACTGATTAACTAAAGTGCTACATTCTTGTGATTAAATAGTTAGTCCGTAAGTATTGTCAGATATTATTAATTAATTGCTTAGTATTGCAAGTTTATTCTGACATACAATTACTTTTTATTTATATAGCAATCAATTGTGCATATATGTGACGTGACCAATATTCATCTAGTGGAATATAAAGGCGTTTACAGTGGCAGGCTAGGTTTCTTGAATGAATAATTGTAGCACGTAATAATCACGTAAAAATATATTGTATTTAGTTAGTTCAATCTGCTTGCAAATATTTTTCTAAATAATCAATAAGATTGATTGAAAATATGGCTTATAATATTAAATAAGTTTTCTGAGAGCTCGGTTGACCCATTTTTAAATAGGTGCTTTCTTGTGAATCTAATTAAATAAAATTTTATATTCACCGTCAGTTTAGATCTTAATTTTTTTATTAACAACTTTAAAATTCCATTCTTGAACAGCCACAAATTTGAATTTTATGGACTAGATGATAATTAATTTGATTTAAATTATATTTATCAGTAATAAAACACTTGATTCTAGAAGATAAATATTATTCTCATAGCATAAGTAGTATTTTCAAAGCTTTGGTTTTATGTAAGAACACATATTCCCTAAGAATTTTGCATATATATCTATATAAATGAACCGTGTGGTAATTTTTAAAATCGTATACAGCTATTTATCAATAATAATGATGCGAAAATTTATTATAGAAATAATCAAGGTTTCCTTTATGATATATTAATCATATACCGATCATTTAAGATATGTTTTGTATTATTTTCAGTCATGTGCTGTTTAAAACGTAATAAGTAAGTCAAGACTATTAATTTGGTATTTATCTTTTAAAAGTGTAAACGCAGTGAAATAATTTTAGATGTTATATATGCATTCAAAATATGTATTCCAATTCTTTGACTTTCCAGGCAATAACTTCATTTTGTAATCTTGACTATCATGGGTGTCCACCTTAGGATAAGTGCAAGGCTCATTGTGCATAGAGGCCATTGATCTGAAACAAAAGGAAAGCGCAAATGAAGTTTTCCTCGAATAAATGAAAAAAAAAAGGATATGTTACATTATTTTTAAATGACTTCTTGAATTGATTACATTTCAATGGTTTGCCCATTCATCACACATCGGTAAATTTATTTTGTACGTCAACTATCACTGGAACATGTTTCAATTAAAAAATGTTATCTCCGAAAAAATAGATTCAGCTAAGAAATTATGCTGGTGCGGTGCTAAAATGTTTGGTGTTTTATTATCACTTGAAAGTATCCCATAAGAAAATGATCATCATCCTTTGCCGAGTTGATGAGATCATCATTTAGCTTACATGAGTCATGCAATATCTGTACAAATTAAAATTACTGTACCATGTATTAAAGTGCTGATAGAAAATGTTGATATATTTATTTAAAAAAAACCTTAAAGATAATCGAAGTCCCACTATAGGGTGTATGCCTTACACGCTTCTCTAAATAATGTACCTTTATTTGCGTGGAGGAAGAGTGAGTGAGAAGCATCTTAGGAAAGAGCACCATAGTATTCTAGGCCGGGATTTGAACCTCGACTTACCTGTCACCGGAAAACCAAACTAGACGATACTTACGCCTTTGTACATGGGGTCACCGATTCGATTAATGAGATGCCAAGTAGAAAAAAATTATATTTCACTTAAAATATTCGTATCTCGGTATTCCCTTTAATTTGATCCGTTTATTTGGTATTTGGTTGGATTTTTCATTTTAATAATAGAAACAATTTTCATTATAAATACCAAAAATATTTAAATAAATATTTAAAATCACCCTTGGGTGCTGAAACGTGCCTATAAAGAGTAGGGCTGAAGAGCATCGCGACACCATGTACAAGGACGACTAAATTCCAGTGGCAGTCCTAAGTAGCTAAGCCGGAATATGAACCTTGGACTCTCCCCCATTGGCATTTAAAAGGAATTAGATTATATGTTATATCCGAAATGGCTGAACTATAGTTTGCCTTAGGAATCTAGCTTCAGGTTAAACATTGTCGAGCTATTTTTTATCTCTAATACAATCATATTTAAGGTTTGATTATAAAATAGAGGGAGCTTAATATAATCCAAGTATACAATCAAGCTCTTTATTAAGTAATATTTTGGATGAAAGTAAAATTCAGGTGAAGAAACAAAGAGTAGAACATGCTAAGTAGCCTGAAGTGGCATTTTGCAATATTGTGACCCAGCCTGTAGGCTATTTTGTATGTAGACACTGGCAGGACTGTTCAAGGGAAGAAGAGGGTTTGAGACGCAAGGGAAAGGCTGGCCATTTCACTGAGAGGGTGACTCACAGAGAGTGCTGAAGGATTGTACGAATGGGGGTAAGGGAAAACGGGAAAGGGTTGACGGTTGCTTCATCTAGAAGCATATATATACAGTATTATTGATTAACTCCTTTCTATCTGAGCGGCCCCACCTTTCTCTTTCCTCTCCTTTGCCCCCCTCCCCCCTACTTTCCCCTAGGGGTGTCGGGGGGTCTAAGCCTTCTGCTATACCCCCCTCCCCCACCTATACATATACCCCTCACAGTTCTCCCTCTTTTCAACTGGTCAGCAACCACAACTCGATATGGAAAACTGCTTGCATGCTTCTCTAAGAAAATAATATTTTATGTTTATTTCTTTACTTTTTATGATTTAAGAGAATCGTTTGATGATATGATTATAGCAGATTCCACGTGGATTTTTAATACTAAAAGTAATGTGTTTAGTGAAAGAAAAAGAAATGATCTTAAGACTGTTCCAATTCCTAAAACATATTTTACCTTAACCCTTTCCTACTAGTCAGAACAAGGCAATAAAATGGGTCTGGCTAGCTGATGCTTGTTGAAATACTTATCTTTTGACAAATTCTATTCTCTCCATCCTGTCACTTACATGACATAGATATAGTTCAACAATCGAGTTAATGAGAACAATGTGTAAATTGTTTTAACTCAATGGTTTTTTGTTTGAAACACAAATCATATTGGAGCTATTGCTTTATTTGTTGATCCGGACGTACTTTTAAAAGTTAATAAACTGTTTGAACCTCAGTATTCGTGTCCGGGGTGGTTTTTATAATCTGTTACGTTAGCGCTGGGGACTTTAATTCTAATGCAGTTTCCCGTCAAGTAATAGTAAATAAGTTCAATACAACAGCAATTTTATATTTCTCTCTCTCTCTTTTGTATTTCATCTCTCTTTATCTGTTAGTCCCGTCAATATCGTAGAGCTTACACTCATTCGATATCTCTCAAATACAGATCAATAAGCAAACACGTGTAGAGCCACTAACCAATGTGAACGAAGAAAGATCATCTTTGAACTGTACTGTACATTTAGAATAACATAGTTGGAGCTCAACAATTAAACAACATTTAGGTATTTTTTTAAAAAAAAACCAAATTCCTTCCAAAAAATAACTATATACCTATATAATTTTGCAACCCTAATATCTATGAAGATTGTGTTTACTTAATATTTAGCACATTATGATATCAGATGTAAAATAAACCATTGGCCTATACTATTTTTCTTAATAAATGATTGTAAATCGTTTTCATATCACCACCACGTCTTACTACTCCCCCCCCCCCCCCCCACCAGTGGCGTGTCATGGAGTGTTTCAAGAGAAGCAGACCTTGTTAAAACTGCACCTGTGATATGTTCTCGCCAACTTGGTCCCTATTTGACCAATAATACACATGAGCTACTCTGCATGCATCACACAGGAATGCATTCCCATCAATGACTGACCAATGAGAGTTCTACTGAGGAGTGTGAACAATTCACAGGTACAGTTTAAACTCATACTGCTTACCCGGTCAACACTTCAAGACACGCCACTGCCCCCCACCCATACTCTTTAATAACGCCAGTGAGATAAAAATAAGGGACGTATAATTTAGAGGAAATGCACTCACATTTTCGAACGTTTAAGAAAAAACTCAATCACTATACCCTTAAAGAATTTTAATTCTGTCCTCCCATCAAAGGCAGATTAGTTGAACCTGACATTATTTCGCGCGTTTATTGATGCAGGTTGCCTTTGAAGTGTATTTGTGAAAATAATATATTTTTTCTAATGAATTATAATTCACTTAACACTTATGTTAATATGAGAGAATGTTCTAATATGTCTGTATAGCGAAAAAATGTTTTTCTTGCTGGTACGCTTTAATACAGTGTACAGTATTTGAATCATAAAACAACTACCTACTTAATGATACCCATAAATCTAATTAAATTTGTAATGTGTAATAAAAAATAAAGTACAACAGGTTTATCATGCTTATAAAACCTCAATAGGCTTATTTGATTTAGAAGGTTTTTAAAAATATAATTATTAATTAAAATACATATAAAAGTTTCCATTGAAACTAAACAGAAATAAACTTTGTAACTAAAATATTTGTTTGGGTCAAGTGAATAAAAACAAATCATAATAAGTAAGCTACATATATTTAAAAGTTGAACACACTTATTGTTATTTATATTTAGTTGGCATCAAGCTAAAAACGCTATGCTATGTATATCAAGCGGAGCCAAAGCCTTTCCAGGAATATAAAAGAATTAACCATGAGTTGAAAGCTTTGTATAAACATGACATTGCAAAATTATGTTAAAAAGTTTAACGAGTTATGTGTTTTAGACCCTAATTAATGATGGGAGTTTCACCATAATTTTTTCAGCCAGTGACATGTAAAATATACTGGATACTTTCGTGTTGAATAATTGACGGCAGTCGGTAAACTGGGATGGCCATCGCAGTTAAAAGCTTTGATATAGGCTTAATTTTAGGGTGATAAATATGATAAATTTACAGTCTTATTATTATATTCAAGATAAATAAATATATAGTGAATTGGTTTTAAGCTTTAAGATGCCCACATGGGCTCAAGTAATATCAACATAATTATTCTCTTCTCTATTATTTAAAGTCTTATTATAGAAATTTACTGTTCACCTAAAAATGTGGTAAATGACTTGTAACAAAGGTAGCCTAAAACAGCAGACAACTCAGTAAATGGTGACCCTAGCATAGAGAGTTCATAGAATTTAGTTCTAGAAACCTACCCATACACTAATATTAAATTCTTTATGATATGCTGGATTTTTTTGCTACCATTTGGGATATCTTGTGTTTGTGTGAAGATTGGGAAACCATTGAAGTGAAAATAACCTCATTACACTCATCCAGGATTCGAGCTTTGACCTCCCGTAACAAGAAAACCAGACTGTGTGATTACCGTGCTGGTTTTTAAATTATCCATTTAGTACAATCCAGGTAAATTCGAATCCTTTAGTTGGTTTCCCTAATCACTTTATCTCGGAAACTTAAACAAAAACCAGTCAATAAAGTCCTCTCTAAGAAATCATGCCTCCTCTGTCTTCTCAACAGGACTTGTTTATTCAACTCGTGAGAACGAGCCCGAAGATCACAAAGAGAACATGTTATTCTTTTAGACTTGATGAGAAAATACTCGAAAATGTTCCATACACATGTTTCATGTTCTCTAACTCTCGAATCTAGTTTGGCTAGAGTTCAACCTTGACAGTGCTTTATTGACAAATGGAAAGTTTTTTTTTTTAAGGGAAAAATTTATATCGATAACTTTCATGCATACTTTTGGAAGGGTAACAAAAAAAACAACTAGTGGTCTAATATGTAGGCACTTATATATCAGTATCGACAATATGTG
This sequence comes from Timema podura, assembly GCA_033556935.1. Taxonomy (NCBI): domain Eukaryota; kingdom Metazoa; phylum Arthropoda; class Insecta; order Phasmatodea; family Timematidae; genus Timema; species Timema podura. The sequence continues at coordinate 63,493,452 of JAVRXN010000010.1, read as the reverse complement.
ACTCTGACAAGCTAGTACCTGTATCGCACTTGGTCACCATTGAAGGGTAGGTTGAGACTAGAATATTACCAGAGGGCATAGAGATGAATTTTAAATGTGATTTTCCCATCTTCTATCCAAGCTACATCGGGTGAATTTCATTTGGGTAGTCATACTCATTACAACCCCTTTAGTCATTTCTAGATCTTGTGTTGACCTTACAAATAAATAGTGACTGTTTTAAACTAATAATCCATTACAAAGAAGTGAATATTAATTAAACTAACGAGCATTTAACTTAAAGAGATATTGAACGAGTCACAATATTCGTGCGGCCAATCATAGACATGATCAAGTATACCATACAATGATTAGGCATAGGTGGGATTTAAAAAAAGAATTTATTTGAGGTATTTAACTTCTGCTTTCTGAACTGAATGATTATTTCAGCACACAATAAATTCTATGAGTGAGAGTGAAATGTCCTACCAATTTTGCTACGAGAGGTATCTACACATATCTTTCATTGTTCTTTTACATGCCACAATCAACATGGGACCGACGGCTTTACTTCCCCTCCGAAGGAAATAGTGCTACGGATTTTTATGGCTCAAGAAAAACCCGTCGATCTCAAGTGGATTTGAACTCATGAGTATTGGGTCATGAGGCAAGCACTTTGCCAAAATACCACCGAGATGGACTCCGTGGAATAAACACTAGGTTCATATTGTCTAGTTTCTACATGATGTGGAGGTTGGTGTTTGAATTCACTTGGGTCTACTGAAAGTGGTTATTCTTAAATAATGTATTATTCTTCCTGCACGAAAATTGGTTTACACTTCGTATACATACCAATTTCCTCATCCCTGACACATTGGCGTAATTGATATATATGCGGATAGTCCAAACGGGTATTTAGACATGACATAAGACTAAATTGTGCGTAGATCAATTTTCCCCTATTTATTATAGCCACTAAAAAGTTGAGCTATTAGGAAGTGCACTCCTATGAATATAATCAATAAGATTTTTATAAGAACAATTTCTAGATATTTGAAAACGTTAAAAACTGTCTAGAAAAATTAAGATGTATGTTACCTGAACTTGAAGATAAATATGACTTATGATAGTTTGTTCATCACTTAATTGTATAATGAGATTTCCTCTAGTCTCTTAGATCTACGGAACAATAAAAGTAAATTATAAAAATTAGATATTTCAATGCTTTTACATTAAAATTTAAGAAAGTCTTCGACTATGTAATTTATCATTATGGTCTTTATTCACAAACATGTCCTAGGTGTCAGGCTCACAAAACACTGTATTGCTGGATCTCAGACATCAAGCTCACAATACACTGGATTGGTATGTCTCAGACGTCAGGCTCACAGTAAACAGGATTGATAGGTCTCAGACGTCAGGCTCACAATACAATTGATTGACAAATCTCAGGCGTCAGGCTCAGCATATATCGAGTTTCTGATGATAAACAGCTAAAATTTCGAGTATCTTCTGGATGATAGGAAAGTGTTTTCAATATTTTATTTATCATCGTTTTTATTCTCTTTCCCCGCTAATTCAAATGCATTTCCTTTAAGGCTGCCCTATTACACAACTATGAGAGTGTCCAGAGAGGGGATTTATATAAAAAAAAATCAAATCAATTATTGATCTATTTTTATGCATTCATTAGTGAAGCACTTTGTTTAAAGCTGACGCATTTGGAACACCAACGGCGGTTCGAAAAGGGCCTGATTTGATCCCAGAACGTAAAACCTTTTTTTAAAATTTGAGATAAGTTTTTACCTAGAGCTCATATCACAGGTTTTAGATTCCGGCCTAAAGTACTAAGGTCGCTACCAAAGTTTTAATTGGTATCCAGGCCATTTAATTATAATGGCAGCAGTGGTCACACTGTCTAGGCATCAAGCTCGCAACTAATTTGATCATTGAAGACGAGGCGGAAGAAGTGTCTTGGCTGTGTGCACAAAAGATAGTCTTCACATGTGATTGATCACGATGGTTTTCCCATGTCCTCTTCATGCTGGTATGAGTGAATTACTTATAAGTTGCTCTACTAAAACAAGACGTTAAAAATAACGCTGTTGAACCTACTAGCAAACAAACAATAACATGTGTACTGATATAAAAATAAAATACTAACTATATCTACATCTAGATAGCATAAATACTCGTATATTCAAATACATGTAGGCCTAGTGCCATTAACATTTAGAAAGTTTCAGTGAAAATTATACTAACAATATTAATATTTTTTAAATTTATTTATCACCGCGTCTTACTACCCGTTCGAGTTATACGCTAACAATATTAATAGTGCAAGTAAAATTATCACTTAAGCTTTATTAGTATAATTGAGAATTTTCAGGATTTGACTTGAAGCAACGAAACAAATCGATATTATAAACAAATAGAGGCAATGCATTTCTAAACAATAATTGAAAATTAAGAATTTTGATGATTAAAAAAGAGATATTAATTTTCTTGTACACTTAGCTAGTCTTTGTTAATTTAGGTATTAGAAGCTTAGTAATATATATAATATATGGCACCGTGTTGTATAGCACAAAAGTTTCAAATAGTGGCAAAGTTATTATGAAATATGACTGTTGACAAGTAGGCTACAAACGGAAAAAAACATGTCGAGGTGGCATTGTTCATTTAAATAGATTGATACTTTTACACACATTCAATTGTTGTTGTTATTTGATCAAACAACATATAGGCCTATCTATCAAAGTGTCGAAATTTTATCGATTAATATTTTTAAGGCAGAAATAAAAGTAGCCGGACACCATATCGAGTCCCACACGAGAAATAAAGCTATATCAAACCTATATTATATCGTCGTACGCCAAAACAGAATAAGACCTGTCAGTAATTTAAAGGTGGGAATAGAATGAATTGTTGGTGGGATGAAGGAGATAGACGTGATTGTCATATAGGTGGATAGCTTATCAAATATTGTGATCAACAACCATTGTTGTTAAAACACATACATAAATTATTTACGTAATGGGAACATGGAGATGATGGGAAATTTTAATTTTAGTTTATGAGTCCATCCACTTCTCAATCATATTACCGACTCGACAAACATCTCAAACTGTAAAGTAATCTAAATATTCAAAATTTGTTGGCTATTTATTTGATTGGCGACGTTATTTATTAATAGCTTACTTGAGAGAACATCATGATGAACAAATGGAAGAAACTGTTCCTTCTAACATCTGGGAAAATAAATGTCTAGAGTGCAGCGGTCATAGATTGAATCACGACCTCCTAGTATGAACAAAATGTGTGAGCCCCTCATCTAACTTTTACGATATGTGGGTGTTGGCCCAAGAAATTTTCAATGGAGTTGGCGGAATTCATAATTGAATTGTACAAATAACCGGTAGTCTAATTGAAGTGATTTTTCTATCTCGTCTACTACCGTCTGGACTATACGCATTTAATTGCTTTAACTGGGTAGGAGGGAGGAGGTCCAGTTTTGAAGAACTGCACCTACAATGACATGGAGGGAGAATAAGAAAACATTTAAGAAAACCCTGCTTCAGTCCAAATGGTCAGCTGTCATGCCCCGATCTTGCCATCACCGGTAAGCCAGACTGGATAAGTATTGCATTTAGTCCTCATGCTAACCGATACTGGAGTAATTTGAGGATGCTTCTGGGTGTATTTAGAGTGTCAACGTTTCGAGTGTTCTTTATGTGATTGATATAGTCACGTTACCAAAAGTAACAAATGAGCATTAGTGGTCAACGATGAACAAAGTTAATATAACTTGGCATCTGTCACAGGGGCAATCGCACAGCATAAATCACTTGGTGTATGACCTCAGGAAAGTAAATGTGAACTTAACCAAAGTTTTAACCAGATAATTTCAGAGTTTATCAATTAAAGTAAAGGACACTTCACACTTTAATGTTAGTACTCGCTACTAGTCTAACACTATCCAAACTAAGGGAAAATGATGAGTAAGGTGAAACTAAAATAGATAAACCTGATCTAGAAATACGATAAAAAGCCAAAACATCAACAGAAAATTTACTTCAATTCACTCGATCTGGGTTCGAGCTTTTTTTTTTACCTTCTGAATCTAACCTAGCCGTCCCATGAGACTAACGACATGTCATATATTAGAAAATGTAATGTGAAAAACTAATCAAGTTGGAACAGCTATTTGTATCAAGTGGATCATCTCCCGATGAACTCCCTCCCTTAGTGTGTTGCGCGTCCCCACCACGCGTATAATGCGCGAAGGCTGGATAGTGCTACAACCTGCCGGAGTAATGGTGAAACTGATCCCCTCCGAGAAGAGCCGGCCGGCATGATGAAAGCAACTCTCTCTCCAATCCTTAAAACAACCTTCCAACAATACACAGTTTGTCCCTGCTCTGGTAAAGCCACATGTACGCAACTATTTGGGTAAATAGTGAGTCACTTCGACAGGACACAATGTATCTCAAAGCTTCCAGGTTTATGTTTGCTGGGACCGAGAACACTTCTCATTACTATTAAATTCATAGAAAGAATAAAATTACTCATTCAACTTTATCAGCAAAATATTTTCAAAATGTAATACTCTTCAACGAACACATTTCTGCATAAAAGATTGGAAAACGTTCGTAAGTATAATAAAACCTACGATTTAATTTAACAATTTTATACCAATAAGAGAATTAGTGACTAAAATCTTGATAGACAAATAAATATGATTTTTAAATAATTGTTTTTATTTTCAGTAAGAATATATCAAGTGCACGCGGACTAAGCATTAAACTCATCTAACTCAGCTTGTCGGTAATGGGAGGAGAGCAGGGTACAAATCTCAACAAGATATACTGGGGGTAATTTTTACTAAATAGTTTCTCATTCGCCCTCTTAAAAGACGAGAGTAAATTTTCACTAAATTCTACCTTCCTCGGCCCTACCTTATTAGCATGGTTAAATTAAGATAGCCTAGGTGAGTAGTAAGCTGCGGTGCAAATAAACGTTAGAAAACAATAATGATATCGCTTTATCTTAGGTTTAGTCGTTTTTTAAGTAGAGGCCTACATAATATGTGTGAATGTAAGACGATAATAAATACATGCAAGAAGAAAGGAGAAGAGCATGAACAACGACTTGGGTATCATCGACTGAAATGAAATGAGCTTCACTCACCAAGAGAAGAGTTAAAATAGAACACGAAATCAAAAGAAAATACATTCCTGGTGTTTCAGGTTGTGATTGAAACCGGATCTTTTGCATCAAAGTCAATTCTTCAATATACTTTGTGCCCTTCCGACACTTTTGTGAATAGAAGTGGATATTAAGAGAATGCAAGTGGATCGTAAAATAAAGCTAGTTTATTGAAAGAGAATGACAATGGAAGGTGAAATAACGCAAAAGGATTGCAAAAGAATGCCAGTAGATTATAAGAGAATGCCAGTTGATTGCAAGAGAATGCCCGTGGATTGTTAAATAATGCTAGTGGATTGCCAGATAATACCAATGGATTGGAAGAAAGTGCTAATTCATTGCAAGAAAATGCCAATGGATTATAAAATAATGATAGTGATTTGCAATGGAGTGCCAGCGAATGGTAAAATAATGTTATTTGATTGCAAGAAAATTTCATTGGATTGCAAGAGAGTGCCAGGTAATAGTAAGAGGATATCAATTGATAGCAAAAGAGTGCTAGTGGATAGTAAGAGAGATATAGTGGATAGTATGTTTGTGTGATAAATCTAGCCGATTGAAGATTTGTATGAGTTTGAATAAATGTTAGATTTTGTTTTAAGATGGTTTCAATAGGGAAGGTAGATAGAATGTAAAATGTCATTAAAGAAAGTGAACCTTTTTAACATGCACCGCATCTAACTAACTATCCAAGCAACACGCACATTTATATCCATGGGAGGGATGAGGATGTTAAAATTTAGAACAAATGTATCCACATTTGTGTGTAGGAGGAGTGGAAAACCATTTTGGTAAATAAACTTTAGTGCACCCGCCTGATATTCAAGCCCCTACCTTCCTTTCACTTTTATACCAGACAAGACAAGACTAGTTCGTGCCCCCGTGTCCTTATGGGTGCGGTGAACTGATGTGTCTCAATGAATGTGCTCATTTTGTAAAGAGCCATTCCTTAATTCAGCAAAAACAATAGAATCAAACAAATAATGTGGTCGTCGTAGGAAGGTGGATTTTAAAATACAAAGATATTTATATTTATTTTCAACACTGAAAAAAAGTTTCGCCATTGATAAGTTCTACTATACTTTAAGGGTGATAGTTAAAAATAATTTAATATGGCGTGGATTCAGTAATGTTCTATCCTGTTCATACCCTAAGTCTTCGAGATTCACAATCTAATTACTTTTCATTTCAGAAAAAATAATACATACAAAGATATAATTTTGTTCACTATGTCTTAGGGTCCATTTGGGTTGGAAGCGTATATTAAAGACAATGATTGATTAGGGATGAGGAAGGCAGAATATTAGATAATATGTACTCGCATTTGCGTAGAGGAAGAGAGGAGAACAATATATTAAAAATCACCTCTGTATATCAGACCATGATTTACGCCCCGACTACCCCATCACTGGAAAACAAGTCTAGTACAAGTGACTCCTTAGACCATGCGACCGACCTCCTTCGACCTGCTTTATAAAACTACAAGTCTACAATCCACAATGTCCAAGCTTATTTAGCACCACATCTTACTACCCACTCGAGTTATACGCTTATGTACCAATTACGCTAATAGTTTTAGGGATTAGGAAGGCTATATTAATAGGAAGTATACCTGCATTTGCGTGGAGGGAGAGTGGAAAACCATCGTGGAGAAATACTATCAGTAAGCCTGATCTAGATTCGAACCTCGATCTCCACGTCATCGGCAGTCTATTCTACTGCGAGAGTTGCGAGTTAGACCACGTGACCACTGGAGCGGGTAATTTACAAGCTATGTTTTGTTTTGTAATTAAATAGAATTTCCTTGAGGAAATATTCTGCCTTGTAGAAATGATTGAATTTGTAGAAAATATGTACGAGTCAGCTGTTTTATTTACAAGTGAAATATTAGTATGCATCCTATTTATTCGCCATTGTTACAGCCACACAAATTACAAAAAAAAATTTAAATTTATTTTGTGGCCGATGGGGCTAAATATTAAATATCAGTTATTACAAAAATATATTTTGTTTGGAGCTTCTGAAATTAGAACTTAGAAATATATTAAAATTATGGAGTGAGGTACATTATATTAATTTTCTTTGTATTTGAGTATCAATATTACTATAGAACACTGCATAGTTTATTTTTTCTTGAACTAAGACCGTTGCTGATAATAACCTATAGCTAGTAATAGTTTGTTCATTTTCAATTAACTCTCTTTATACCGTTCATACGTTGCCGTATCCTAACCTCAATAAAAACCTTGTCTACAACCTCTTCGTAGGTCTATAAACATATTACATATGTTACATAAAATGTTTATAAGCCTGCATGTGATTTATTCATTAAAATATAATACTGAACTAGTTATGTACAAATAATCCATTAAAATTACACTCGTAAAGTGTTTTACCTATGTGCCAAGACTTGTAAATCGTACTCCTTGATTTTCAAGTATTTGTAATCTACAAGTAGCTTTAAGAAACCAACCTTTACACTTAATTGTAAAAAAACAGTTATTGATTGTAATATTTAGCTTGTTATTACAACTGTTAACTTGTAGCTTTGTGAAAATTAATTTTCACATTTATTACATGTGAATCACCTTGTAAATTGTAGACTTTTAGCTTTATGAAACAGATCCATGATGTGGGTTGGAAAAACAAAATTCTACATTTTCAATAAATAGTAGGCTATCCCTTCCCCTATTATGGCGTGTAAAGTTTTACAAAAATACCTCATGATATCATACTTAAAGTACAGCTCACCTAAAAATAGCCATCCATCGATCTACTTCTGAGATAAGGTGAACTGGATGGTTATACAACAGGTTTTAGGTTTTTATATTGCACCGCGAATGTCTCTATTTATTGCTCTATTCGCATCCTCATTTATATGGACTATTTATAAGACGAGTTGTGTAGCTGTAATCAAATTGAAAATGATATCAATAGCCGTTTTAGTTCTTAAAAAGCATCGACTGTATAATATAATACAATATGTTCAAAGAAATTAGCTTTAAATAAACATTGTGCTCATATACTTTGGTGGACGAGATTTGATCAATACGCAGCGTTGTAAAATTGTTTGATTACATTTTGTTTAACTCCTCCATTTATTTTAGCTAAACTACTATTTTTGGAGTAAAAATATATTTTTTCAGAGCAATATAAAATAGAACCTTTATTTCTCTAAACAATTATAATCAAATTCTATGTAAAAGTAAATTAATATATTAATCATATCCTTTTGCTTTTGCTATAATATATGCATTCAGTCTAACATCAAATCATAACTTTATTACGAAATTTGATAGCAACTTTGTACACAAGGTTTATGATACAGGTGGTGACACCTGGCAAAAGCTACTCTAAATACATCGTACCCGCCTTAGTTCGTACCACACTCAGACAACTGGAACAATACACAATTCACATTTTATGTTCTCTTTCACTTATCACTCACTATCCATTCAATTTATACCTTACCTAATTACTCACTCTATGGCATTGGGAACTCGAAAGTTCATTGCCGCACTTACAAAAGTACGCCGACTATCCCTATCTTGAGATAGTTCTACCCAGTCTACCTCATTAAACCCTACCCATTTCAGGTCCATTCTAGTGTTATCCTCCCACCTGTTCTAGGTCTTCCCAATGGTCTCTTCCCATTGGGTTTGCCAGTCAATACCCTGAATACGGCTCTAGATTCTCCCATTCGGGTTATGCCTGTATACATTAATTATATAGATGTTGTAGGAATAATGAAAGTAGAATTTAGATGAAATCTACTCGCATTATTGTGGAAGGAAAATGGAAACAATTTTAATAATAAATAACTCAGAAGACCTAGCCAGGGTTCAACCCCGAACCTCTCTGCTACCATTATACCAGACTAAATGAACTTTACACTTAGACCACGTGACCACTGATGCAAGTCCAAGTGTACTCGTAAAATATCGTCTAAGACACTTTAACGATCATCCAAATGGTCTATTTGTACAATCTTATTAAAAAAAATTGAAATTACAATTTCTATCATGTTTGGATGCCAAAAAATATATTGAATATATGGTCGTGTCCAAATAATATTGCTGTACATCTCTTAAATAATTCATAGTATAAAAAGAAAATGTTTAACACACAATATATTTAATATTTTTTCAAATATTGTTAAAACTACAAAAAAAATTTGTATAAACGCCTCCAATTTAACCTAGTAGCATATTAATAAAAGTGGGGGGGGGGGGGAGGAAGTTTTATAAATATTGATCAAAACAAATATCATCCAAACAGCCTGTGTACATATTTTAATTATATAACTTATTTTCGATATACTTTTTGCATTATAGTGCCTTATAATGTATCCCCTTGGAGTGTTAATAAAAAAAACTACCGACAAGAGCTTTTTGTATATGTGTGTGACACGCGTTTCGTGGTAGATCTAGGCTTAACGCCACTTACAGTAACTCATCTGATGACAAAGAAAATAAATGTGAATTTCAGGTCCATGAGGATAAAGCCCTTTTAGCTGAGCTGGTCGGTATTGAATCATGTCCTCCCAAGTAAGATCAAGGGGTGTAGACCACGATAACAACTTATCGGTCACTAGCACTTTTATCCACGATCAGATTCCTATTATAGCTGCCGAATAAACTTTCCCGTGGCTAAGTGGTATAGGGGTCAACCACAAGTCAACGGACCCTAGTTTAATAGTGGCTGATGTGGACCTTGCTATACAAATTTGCTAGGCAGGCACTCAGACCAAGTGTATAAAAATTACTTTTATTTATTGAGTTAGTATATAGGTCGTGCACTAATGAAACAATTTTTCGGTTTAATCTCATCACCCAACACAAAATCTCAAGTCTAAGTTCCTCAGTGCCTACTTCTGGAGATTTTCCATGATCGAAATGGTCTAGACTAGACGAAACGGGTTCTGAAATACATAGGTTGTAATCCTTTCAGGGTCATTTTGACGGGGAGTGAGAACAACCAATAAATAGTACGACTAAAACCTCTCGTGTAACGTCTTTACTTACCTACTCCCTCTATAGCAATAGTAACCCGAAAGTTCATCGCCACACTTAAATAAAATGTTTGACAGCTATCTCTATCTTGAGCTAGATCTATCCAGTCCACCTCATAACAACCTATTTCTATCTTGAGCTAGTTCTATCCAGCCCACCTCATAACAACCTATACCTATCTTGAGCTAGATCTATCCAGTCCACCTCATAACAACCTATTTCTATCTTGAGCTAGTTCTATCCAGCCCACCTCATAACAACCTATACCTATCTCGAGCTAGTTCTATCCAACCCACCTCATAACAACCTATTTCTATCTTGAGCTAATTCTATCCAACCCACCTCATCACACCCTAGTTCTTTCAGGTCCATTCTAATGTTATCCTCTCGTCTGCGTCTAGGTCTTCACGTTGGTCTCTTCCCGTTGGGTTTACCAGTCAATACTTTGACGTCATTAGGAGCAGATAATCAGATTTGTTTCAATATGGCCATCCAATGTGTAATTTCTAAACAGAATATAGAAAGCAACACAAGGGTTAAGAGCCAACTTGAGGAGTCAAGGTTTGAACCTCAGTCGAGTGAACTGGGGATGATTTCAATCTTTCATTTATCGAGGTGGCCTTTGTCATTACTTCTCTACGTAAATACGGGTGAATTTCAAAATCAATGCTTATTTTATTAAATCGTTAATCATCAACTTGGTGTTAAATGTGAAGATGAATTAAAAAATCAATACCAAAGAAAACGACACAGTAGACAATCTCCTAGCCATTAATTTATAGCCGCAATATAAAATATCGAAATTTTATCGAGAGTTAAATATGTTTGTCCATATAAAACAGTTAATTCAAGTCCATGGTATTAGAAAGCAGACGTTCTACTCACTCAGATCAGTATATATCAAATACTCATTTTACCACCCTTATTTTTGCATTAAAGTCATAGATCCCGTTTCTAGATTGTGTACAGTCTGAGTTTAGGTCGATTTTTCATGTGTCAGGTCTGAGTTTAGGTTGATAGATTGTGTGTGAGGTCAAAGCTTAGATTGATAATTCGTGTTTTAGGTCCGAGCTTAGGTTGATACTTCGTGTGTCAGATCTGAGTCTAGGTTGTTACTTCATGTTTCTGTTATGGTTGTAGGTTGATACTTTGTATGATGTGATTGAGTGTAAGTTGTTACTTCGTTTGTTGGTTCTAAATGTGGGTTGTTATTTAGTGTTTAGGGTCTGAGTGAAGGTTGTTTCTTTATCTGTTAGGTTTGAGTGTATACTGTTACTTTACATCTCGGGTTTTATTTTATGTTATTTACTTATCGGTTGGTTATAAGTGTAAATGATATCTACCTTACATAATTTGAGTTTACGCGTGTTGGCCGTTGAGAATTTCGTAATGTTCCCAGAAAACCAAATCACTTTTATTTGATGCTACCTATCTAAATAAATGATAATCAAATGTCACTCATTTGAATGCTTTATTCATCCATCTCATGTAATATATATATATATATATGTATAGATATAGAGTATTTGATCTTAGCACAAAATCCATTATACCAATTGCACCTTTATCTCATATGGATCTAGCTTGTACTAAATATTTTCTTTTAAAATCCAATAGAATTGATGTTCTACAAATATTCTGTATTCTATTCTGTATTTAACCACGTGATCAATGTTGTATTTTCTTATTGAGTATAATATACTTGTTTTTTGTCTTATTTGATCAACAAATCAACTTAATTCCAAAGAGCATTACAGAATATATTTTAATCTAAAAACCAAAGAGAAAGTGTACCTTCTGTTAGTTATTTTGTATTCATATTAGTATGCAAACCATGTTTATTTAACATAATAAAACTTAAATATATGTAACTTTAAAAATCTTTGTTTTATTTGATCTTAAATTTACATACTTAATGTTTATATAAATATGAATTCTCCCATAAACTGGCAGCTTAAACTTATGAGAATATAAGAAAATAATCAAATAAAATCTTATCTACATCTATGTGATAACAATGTAAATTAGAGACAAAGAAACTTAAGGATGGCTGAAGATGTGCGTCTAAGGCGGTTTTTTAAAAAAACATTTGACCTATACTAAGACCATAACGCCTTGGGTGCTTATCTGCTGGTATGGGTTAACTCAAATTCCAGGAATTTAATTATTTTTATTCTTCTCATATAAAACCTAAGAGTGTGAAATTGAACGTTTATTTGTAATATATACTTTTGTGAGCTTGACACATTCGACCGCTTGACCACTATTTCAGTTAATACTAGAACCAATAAAAAATAGTTACATTTGGAATAGATTTACGTGCTGGAGCTAATAATAGGGCGTACGTGCATATAAGATTTATTGTCTTTACTATTATATTATATTGTGAGTTTGATGCCTACGAGCAAGAAAAGTTCAGTGGTTTTGAATTTTTTTTTCATCAAAACGTTTGTTTGGTAAAATAACTAGAATAATTCTTTAGTAGAAACATATACTAATTTTCTTCACGTGGTGACATCAACAGTTCTTGAATATTTGTCAACGGTGTCCTGAAATGTAATGATATTTTTTTCCCCTTCGTATAAAATGTTTCTCATTTAATGCCACAAAGTTCATGACAGATATACAATAACTGTTGATATCACCATGTGAATTAAATTAAACTATATTTCTACTAGAAAAATATTTTATTAATTTTGAGTAGACAATATATCTTTGCTATAAAATCTCTAATAACACTGAACTTTTCTTGCACCCCACTTTAAATGAAATGATGGAGATATGCGGATATTTCCAAAACCAGGAAACATAGTAAGGAAATAGCTTAACATAAGTTTTAAGGGAAACTTAAGAATGTTAAAAAGTTACCTTTTTTTATATATATATCCCTAGCCTTACTCCTAAGAATGCGTGACTATGGCCAAAACCAAGAAAAGTAGCAAGCTGAAGCTTGGAATAGGCCTGCCAAATCAAAGAAAGCTAAGGGTTTTCTTTTTATTTTTATTTTGTTTAACTATTATATATATATTATTCAACTCTGAATTTAGTTGGCTTGAATGTGGTGAACATCCGGGTACAATGAACCTAAATAATTTGTTCAAATACACATACATTACAATAGATCCTTTATGTTAAAAATTGCGTTTATTATGAACCATCAACCTCAATTTTAATGAATCTAAACACGAAAATAGCTAAGAAAAAATATCATTCCAACATTGTAACTTTTCGTTTTTAATTTTATAATCAAGATTTGAAAAATGGGAGAAAAGAGTGGCTAAGCTCTAAAAAAAAACTTATAGGTGTAGAAGAAAATTGGATTATTCTAATCATGTAGGTACAAAAACTACCACAAATGATCAAACAAAAATGAGAATTTCAACTTTTAAAATTGTGTCCAGAAAATAGGGGGCTGAAATTTTCAAAAACAATTATAAAAAACAGTAATTTTTGTAGAAGAAATTTAAAATTTTTTCGGGTAATTAAAATGACCAATCTGTCTCTTTAACAGCTTATTATTTCATTTAAGCTTTTTATTAAACTATGATGCCCATTTTTCCAATATGATTTTGTAGTAATGTATATACATTATCTTCTCTTATCTATGATCGATATTAGGCCAATATTGCGTTTTCTATGGATTGCGTTAATTTGTGAACTCAATTTTTGGGCTGATTCATCTTTCGTTTCAAATATTCTTTTTAAAATTTACTGGTGGATATATTTGTTTTGGGATTGACGTGGTTATCTTGATATTGTAAAAGAATAAATTATATAATGAGTGCAGCCGGATCTAGAACACTCTAATTTGATATAGCTTTGATAACTTATGTCCGCATGGATTATTCAAACACTTCTTATAATAGCCTAGAAATATAAAATAAAAAAAAATGAAAATGTTATGTGGTGGATTCAAAATAGCAGATTGGATTAGGCCAGAAACTTTGAAAACGAATAATTCCTTTTAAATAATATAAACTCTTACTATGTAACTCTAATATATTTTAACTCTTTAACAACCATTTATGCTGTGTCACTCATCTTTCTTTTTTTTTTACTGAAACTAACAGGCAAGAGTTCAAAATATTGCGTGTAAGGAAGTTATAAATTCTTCAAAAGAAATGTCAGCTTTTAAAACACTTTAGGAATATATCTCTATTATGACAATGTGTATCAATCAGTCACCTTTCACATTTTGTTATTAAATATAAACCAATAACGGATTAATATTTAAACATAGTTTAAGATATGGTTACTTTTCCCTGTTGCAAATTTTATATACTAAAAACAACAAAATTACATAAGAGATTTCCCGTGCGAAGCACGGGTAAACCAGCAATTGTTTATATAAGATTCGTATTTCGATGGATGAAAGTCTGAGTGTACCGGGAGTAGTTTTTCTTCTGGGCTCTATTATTAAGGTTTTATCCCCCCTTTTTCATGTTAGTGTGAATATACTTCCACTAAGCTACCTTTTCATATCCATCCCTTAGAATGTTAGTATTAACCTTGGTTTGAAAGGATTGATAAGATACTATCCAGAGGTTTCTTACATTGTTTATATTTTTTTCGATTTAGCTACATCTGATTTAAGCTATATCTTCATATTGAACTCATAAACGATCTATATTTGCTTAAAAACGTGTACTACTGATGTTAATAAATATTAATAACTACAAATCTATTGAATAATCCCAAATCGCAGAGTTAACCAATTTGCATGCATCGTAAATATCTTAACAGATATCGAAAAAAGCTTTAAAACAATTACAAATCAATTTAAAATATAAATTTTCATTAGTTCATTTAATTCAGTTCAGTGTGATGAACGAAGAAAAAAAACTGTTGTGATAATTTGTTTCTTTTCAACTGAGGGCAACGTTTGGGAAACAAATAGCTAATATGCGTTAAACACGACTTTTCTTTTATATAATTGACTTTTTTTTTTTCCACACCCCCATTCCATGCTATCCCCTGTACCTCTGGGCACCAAAAATCCCCAGCCCCCTTATCCCCTTTCCATCTCCCAACCCCTCATCACCCATTCCAACCGATGCCCCCTGAATGCCCGTATGGTGTCAGTGCACGTCGGTTAGGTTGAGAATGGCATGTCCATCGCCACCTAGACCCAGCATCAGCCGATAGCCAATGCTTGTTTGAGGATGTATAAAGCTATTGTTAACATGAACCAAGTGAACGAACTGATAAAAAAAACCTTGTATTGTAATT
This sequence comes from Timema podura, assembly GCA_033556935.1. NCBI lineage: Eukaryota > Metazoa > Arthropoda > Insecta > Phasmatodea > Timematidae > Timema > Timema podura. The sequence goes on along the minus strand of JAVRXN010000010.1, from coordinate 63,478,024 downwards.
TGGACTGTCTCCCCTTCGCTTGCCACTTATTGGGTATGCGGTCCCTAGTAGGACTATACTCTGTGTTCCCCTACTCATTAGGAGTCAGTTAACAAGGTGTCACTAGCAAACTCTACACCACTTTTGGCAAATCAACAGTTTTTATCGTATTTTATCTAGTTGTGCTATTATGTAAAACTACACATTCACTGTCATATAAGAATAACCAAAATTTAACTTTAGCATTGGTTTATAGTGGCAAATAAATTCACATTAAAAAATTATCCATTTTATCAATTTAATATGTCTTGAAGACTTTTTATTTCGATTTGTTCATTATTTTATTATTCATATTTAACCTAAATAGGAATAACAGTACTAAATAGGTTGGGAAAATTATCTGCAAGCTATATTTATAATTAGAACTTTCCAGATAATATATTAAATATTATAGAGAAATATTTTATTTTAAATATGCTTTAACGAGGCCTAAAATGCATCGAATGAAGTTAAATGATTGTAAAATTAAAACACACATATATATATTAATATATATACACACACATAATGCTTTTAAAGACTTTCATGACCAAATTAAAATTCGAGTTTAAATTTCTCATATTATTTAAATATGGTGGAGGTCTCTTTATAGGCCTATATTATATAAAATTCATCCCAAACAATTCACTGACGAGGATAAACAATATTTATATTCTAGTCCGTTTTGGGGATTCTTTTGTTAAGCGCGTTTCGCTACCGTTCGGAATGTAGATATATGAACTAATTACACTAATGTGTTAGGGTTGAAGAAGGTTTAATGTATAGGAAGTGTTCCCATATTTGTGCAGAGGAAAAGTGAGAAACCATTTAACATTCTATACACCTTACCGGGATTCGATTCCCAATCTTTCCTTCATCGGCTTATATAAAACGTATGATGGTTTGAATAATTATGTATCTCAGTTGTTTCACTCTACTATACTAGTTTATCCTTCAACATTAGAGTAAATAAATCTTTTCAATACGAAAGAATGTATTGAATTAATTTCGGTATGCTATTAACATCTCCTTCCAAGGAAATACGATATTTATTTTGAAGAGCAAGGATCATTTTTTGTCTAAGAAAAATGTAATATTAAACTCATTAAATTGATTCGGTTGAAAATATTAAACCCACGACTTAATGTCGTCCCAGTAGATTTAACTTTTAGGTTAATGTTAAGAAATGAATTACATATTTACAGCAAGACATTTACCGACATCTGTCATTAACTTGCTAGAGGACAAGTGATCTAATAACAAACTGTTTAAAGTAGAAGGTAAAAAATGGTATTTATTTTTCTACAAGTGAAGAAATTCAAAGCATGATCTTGCCTTTCCTTTCACCACTATTCCATAATAGTCTTAACCCCCATTTTTAGATTTGGTTATTAGACTGTTGCAAAGCGTACGACTCTGTGAACCAATTATTTATGTCAACTTTCTCATCTTGCGTGGCAAAATATAATCATATCATGAAGAAGATAGAGGTGTCACCAAAATAAATAACACAAGTACAATAACGCTCTTATAATCGAAATGATGAAACATTAAATTAATTTATTTGAGCTAGTATGAAATGTATACACGTTTAAAAACAGATGTCTTATATTATTTTGGATGTTAATACTCATGGAATATCTAAGCGCCTATTCAATATATACTGTTTATCGAGATACAATCCTATTTACCCGTCTTTTTTTACATTCAAGATTTGTTACAAGTTTTAATTTCTAGGATTTAGGACTCAGAAGTAGTTTCATTAAAATAGGGTATGCTTTATTTATACTCTGGTTAAAATTATTAAACTTAAATTGAAAAAAAAAATGAATTAACATTTATGAAATATTGCATATCTATTTGAGTAGGTTGAATAGCTTTTATAATTTATGTAGAAAAAATTAAAGTTCACACATATATCTTTGACACGTATCTTGTTGTATGTGAGAATTAGTTTGAGTCCAATTTTATAAGAAAAAAGTGTTCTAAAAATGATCTTAATACATGATTACTATGATATTACTAGTAATTAGTGATTTGGAAATTCATTTGGTTAGTATGGGCCAACAACTTTGGTGAGGCAGTGTTTGTTTGCGGATTTATGCAAGACGCGCGGCCGGATTACGCAAAACCGACAAGAAACAATGACTATAATCGAGATCTGAGCCTACCTCATTCTCTCACTTCACCTACAGACAGCCCTAATTATTTTCTCTGAACAATAATTGTTCCGAGTGAAATGTAAGAAAAACGCCGCAAAAGAATAAATACAGTTTCCTACGTAGGGTTACGAAATTAACACGATAAGTTGCGTCAAATGGAGCTTTGTTATGATATCTAATTTTTATTTCATTCTCTCTCTCACTAGCATGGATTTCTAAAGGATTTTGTCATGTAGGGGCCATATGTTGTTAATTTGATTCGCCAGAGCGTATCCCATGCATATAATATCCTATAATATGTTTAAATTTGTCGATTACTACTCTTATCAGTGGTCGTATGGTCTAAGGCATCACTTTTGGTTGTGGCTGACGGAAGACCTGGGTTCTAATACTGGTCAGATATAGTAATTTTAGATCTTTCTAAATCTGTTTCAGACTATTCATCCACTCGAATGTGGGTACATTTTCTCTAACTTAAGCTTCCTCACCCCTACCTAATTTGTGTAAATATGCAATAGCCCAAACGGATATTGGAACGTGGTGCGAAAATAAATATAGCTATATGAATATATAGTTTTAATGTAGCCTATCGTACTTTTTTCTGTTAGAAAAATTGGAAAGAGGGCTAAGAATAATATTTGTGTTTTTGGTAGACATTTTAGTGTAAGGGGAATAGTTCTGGGTTCGGATCAATTTTTATCAGTTTGCATCTAAACTTTTAGCATCAAGTGCTAGCAAAAAAAAAAAAAAAATCAAAAAAGTAATAAGGATTTGCATTAAACCTCATACCTACTAGTTATTAGAGGTGAGTTGTGTATAAATACATACGTTCTATTAGATTGTAATTTATATTATTGTTATAAAATTAGCAGGTATATTTAAAATTAAATTATATAAACAATGAATAAATGTGGGATATGACACCTTGTAGGCTTAAAATGGTTAGCTTTTGAATGAAAAATATATTTCATACAACAATTTTCAAAATGTATTTTCCAGTGTTTTCAACAAGATCAAACTGATATGAAATCCACCATCTTCAAAGTAAGAATTAATGTTTAACATGACAATTTAATTTTGAGAATTTAATTGTTGATAAGCTATTAGTAAATAGTCTATAATTTGGTGTTGAAATATAACCAATTAAATAATAATATATGACATTTAAGTGTTTCTAGAGTTATAGTTTAACCAATCAATATATCGCTATTTGAACTTTGAAAAAAATAAGTAATTAATTACTGTGCCCTGTATTCAAAACGGCTTGAACTACTTAGGCAACATGAAATATTAAAAGATTTTTCACAAAAAATAGTCACTGTTGAAGATGGCCAAAACTCAGCCACAGCGAAATACGTCTCTAGTACCTGAGGTAAGATTTTCCACAACGAAGTACTGTTTGTCTCTAGCTCATGAAGTAAAGTTAGCCACAGAGCATTGCTGTTGCCTCTAGCCCAAGAAGTAAAGTTGGCCACAGCGCATTGCTTTTTGTCTCTAGCCCATGAAGTAAAGTTGGCCAAAAACGTAATACGGTTTGTCTCTAGCTCATTAAGTGAAGTTTGCCACAACGAAATACTGTTTGTCTCTAGCTCAAAGAGAATAATTGGTCTCAACGCATTTGTCTCTAGACCAAGAAGTAAAGTTGGCCACAACGTTATACTGTTTGTCTCTAGCTTATAAAGTAAAGTTGGCGACAACGTAATACTCTTCGTCTCTAGCTCGGGAAATAAAGTTGGCGACAGCACATTGCTGTTTGTTTCTAGCTCATGAGGCATATTTGGCCACAACGTCATACCATTCGTATCTAGCTCATGAAGTAAAGTTGGCCACAACACAGTGATGTTTATATCTATATCATGAAATATAGTTGGCCACAACGCAATACAGTTTGTCTCTAGCTCATGAAGTAAAGTTGACCAGAATGCAATGCTGTTTGTCTCTAGCTCATGAAGTAAAGTTGGCCACAAAGTAATAGTGTTTGTCTCTAGCTCATGAAGTAAAGTTTGTCATAACGCAATGATGCTTGTTTCTATTTCCTAAAATAAAATTGGCCACAACGTAGGCCTAATATTGTTCGTCTCTAGCTCATGAAGTAAAGTTGGCCACAGTACATTGCACTTTGTTTCTAGCTCATGACGTAAAGTTGGCCACAACGTAATACTGTTCGTCTCTAGCTTATGAAGTAAAGTTGGCCACAACTCAGTGCTGTTTGTATCTATCTCATGAAATACAGTTGGCCACAACGCAATACAGTTTGTATCTAGCTCAGCTTATTAAGTAAAGTTGGCCACAACGTAATACTGTTTGTCTCTAGCTTATGAAGTAAAGTTGGCCACAACGTAATACTGTTTGTCTCTAGCTCATGAAGTAAAGTTGGTCACAGCACCATGCTGTTTGTCTCTAGCCCCTGAAGTAAAGTTAGCCACTGCGCAGTGCTGTTTGTCTCTAGCTCGTGAAATAGAGTTGTCTCAACGCAATACTATTTTTTCTCTAGCTCCAGAAGTAGAGTTGTCTCAACGCAATACTGTTCTTTCTCTAGGTCCAGAAGTAGAGTTGGCTAAACACAATGATGTTTGTGTCTAGATCCTGAAGTAAAGCTGGCTACAATGCTATGCTATTTGTCTCTAGCTCCTGAAGTAAGATTTGCCTCAACGCAATGTTGTTTGTCTCTAGCTCCTGAAGTAAAGTTCACCACCGCGTAATACTGTTTATTCTTTAGCTCCAGAAATAGAGTTGGCCACAACGCAATGTTTGTTTGTCTCTAGCTCATGGAGTAGACTGTTGGTAGTTTTAGAATTCAAACAAAAAATAATTTACTAAGCTATTGGACAAATAAATTTGTAGATATATGATTGTAATTTTTAATGAATGACCGTTGTAGATTTTATGTTTTATTTCTAAATTAGGCTTCAAATATTCAAATAGATTTTGAAGAATTTTTTATAAGATAAACACCAGTATAGATAACTAAAACTTTTACAGTTTTTTTATTTTTAGTAAAATATCATATTACTTTGAAAATGTTGTAAAAATAGTGAAATGGTTTATCAAATATTTTAATTCAATATTTGTATCTTAAAAAAAATTAAATTTCATCAACATTTTAACTGCAATGGAGCTTGTGCCACATAAGTATATACAAGTCCAAATGCAGCGGGAGGACATTTAAAAAATTAAAAATGTAGCTTATTTGCTTTCAAAGTGCATATCCTCACAAATATCCTACCTTTTTCTAGTTCATCGTAAGATTTTAATAATAGAAATATATTAGGAAGGCCTATGATTGAAAATGCCAAATCTATAAATACTTTTAACAACCAAAGATGACACCTCAACTTTTTTTAAAAAGAAGTTAACAATGAAAAATACCTTGTAACTGGACTTGTTTGGGTCAAATTTCAGCGTCACTAACTATTCATTAAAAGATGATGACATATCAACAATCAAATGCAAGCCCACATATTTGTTTAGCTACCATAGCGAACAATATCTAACAATAATATACTAAGATATAAAAAGCTAACTTGGCACAAGCTTTTAATAAATATAAAGTGTGACAAATGCATACTTTCAAATCGATACTATACCATTTAATAAATTATTACACATAGCTGACAATAGATTAAACATATTCAAACGTTCGGTATGCGAGCTAAATCCTCAAATATTTATTTACGCAATTGTTTTTAAAGTCGTCTTGAGCAAACAAGAACTAGTTTCACAATAATAAACACTACATTAATACTAATACATATTCAAAAGTTTAATCAAGAGATAAATGGTCTAGTTATACGAAAATTATTTTTATATTCCAAGTTTGATATTTCATTTAGGTGAAACAAATTAAATAATTTCCAAGACTATATCCAACCTTTATATTGAAGGGTTAAAGAATCGCCGTTTGCTATCGTCTGACGAATGATCCGACTTCATCATAGACACGTTACGTTTTACGATATGAGGCCTCCAAAACCAGAGCTATTTTAGATGGTATGGATTAAAGTGAAAACCTCTCCTATGGAAAACGACTACCAGTCACCTTTGTTCCATTTAATTTCAATCCTTCTCCCTTCCTAAACCTTCACCCAACCCCTTAAAATGTCCGCATTTCACCCTCCTTCGTCGCATCCTAGGTACCATCCCACCGACCGTGCCCAAGAATACCAATTAGAGCATCCGAATTCCTCAACAGCTAATGGCTGTAGTGTGGTGTTGATTTATTCCCTTAGGACTGAGATCACTTGGTGGATTCGTGACATTTGTATTATGACGCAACTTGACGACTGATAAAGAACACATAGAGGGAAATCATTTCATCTATTGGAAATCAGAGGATAATACCAATGTATTTTCTTCAAATGTTTAAAAATTAATAGAAATTAATGCCAGTACGTACATGATAGACGACAAAATGAAGGTTGTCTACATAATAACTGTATCATCGGTAGTCTATATATTATAATGAAACTAAGAGCAGACATTTGGATCTAAATTACTTGATCTCATTAATAATATAATTAAAAAGCATAATCATGAACATGTTTACTGTAAAAAGTACAAAAGTCATTCAAAAATACCGGGATAGCTAAAGAGCCTGAATCTAATCGCTATGTGTAAGCTTACACACAAAATAAATAACATTTTACTTTAATGTGAGTAGTTAAAAATATAGAGCTGTGTTGCCATTAACCCTGTAAATGTATGTATAGGCGTCAAGTAGACTAGAGAGAACAATTTATTTTTTATTTTTTATAAACGCGTATTACTAACACTCGAGATGCACGCTAATTTAAATTTCTGCTCGCTCATTTAATGAAAAGGTGGTTGGTCAAAATAAACAATCTCTTTAATTGACCAATAACGTGGTTCCATACTTCAAATACATGGTTTCTTAATAAGAGCATAGAGAATTAATATTCTTGAATAGTAATTACGTGTATATTTACATAGTATTGTTGTACCTTAGTTGGGTTTTTTCATATAAATAATTCCTACACATAATTTAGGCAATATTTATGTTTATCTATAAGCACACCGATCTAAATAATTTTAATACGCGATGCTACTTCATGACACTCGGTACTTTGAACATCCATCACAACCTTAGATTACACTAAACTAGAATTGAAGACAAAAACATATATTTTGTCCCTCGAAATGGTTTTCAAAGATGACACAATTGATATAACGTAGTTTGCACATCGAAACACTTGTCTTCTCATCACACAAACTATATCTTAAGTCACCGAGAAGATATATTTTCATTTCATTTCTTTTCTGATAAATGTATTAAGAATTTAAATCAACTTTATTACACCTAGGATGGATTAGAACGAAATACAACACCTATTCGGGACAAAGTCACATCAAAAGGACTCTGCCACTGTCTAAGATTATCCTTTCAGCGGCATCCCCTGACGTCCATCTAACAAATTAAGTCCAACTACGTATAGATTATATACACTGTATTTGGAATACTAAAGAACACAAATATCGCATTTCACCCAAACCGCAATTGTATAATCAATTGAAAATATGATTAGGTTTTTTCCCCCTGAGATACAAAATATAACCGGCAATAACATTGTTTTCTTAATAAATCTAAAATATTATCCGCTATTAATTTATGTATACTTCCAAAAGATAATAAACCAATAGTCGAATTTGTCTCGATATCAAGTGAAAAAATATATTTAAATGTATCTTACCTGTTGCCAGAATTGTGCTAGTAAGTATATTCTCTCCTTCTTGAAAAGCCAGTCCATGGACTGCATAGCCTGGATATCCATCCTCTGTATAGAGCGCTGTGGTAGGCTGGAAGACGGCTCAGGAAGTTCGAGTAGTCCTTAGTATTTCTCAGTCATCTGGAAACGAAAAAATAGATTTAGTTGGATTCTAGCATGTACAACAATTTACCAAATAAAAATATCTTTTATTGTGAACAACATCTAAACGTTTCTCATATTTTAATGGTATTATTTTATGTCTCAAAATGTGTATCTTCAGATCATATAACTTAACATATGAACATGAGAAATAATTTTTGAAAACTTTGTTGCTGTCAGATACTGCTGTTCTTACCAGAATTCTAATACATATAGATTTTAAAACCAAATTATCGAAGAGAAAAGGGTTTTAAGATTTTTTCTATGATTGTATCTTGACAGTAACACATTTTTTAATCCTACCACTTCTAAACAGATTTAATTCATTAAAACATTTTACTTTACTGGTTATGTTGATAGTTTGGAGTTTTACATTAAATCATGATAGTTTCTAAAAGCATAGCCATTATCAATTTCGGTATTGTAGCTGGGAAGTATTTCTGACATGGATGAACATCTTGCCATGTGGAATCATGATTAGATTAATAAAATATTAGTTAATTTATCATAGGTATTTTTTCAAACAAGACGTCTAGTAGATTTAATGCATCCAAATTAGTGTAACTTAAGGTAGAACTTTATTTCGATAAAATTTTTACATATTTCTCTAGGAAAATCAACCCACTATCTATTACCTACTTGAATCAATTATTTATACTTAAATGTCTCTCTTATTTATAAACATAGGTAGATTGATTTGAACAAAAATGAAATGCAATATTAAATAGGTTTTGATGGCGATAAAGCATTTATTTGTATGTTTACTCTGCCTTACAAACTATTACGTTATATTTATATTCTTTTCTTTCAGTGAATTGTCATAAATGATATAGAAGTTTTAATAAAATGAAAATAAGGCAGTTAACTAATGTGAAGTAAGAGACCCTGAGATTTTTCAATTTGGTTTTTATTAAAAAAAAGTAACATTTTCAGCAAAATTAGGCTTAAAATAATTTTTATATTTTTTGGCGTGTATTTTTTTTTTCTAGTTTATTGAAGTAAAGTTTGGATGGTTTTAAAATTAAGGGGGAGTATATAATAAGTTAAATTTTCAATATTTTTACGTTTCCTTATGATAGTGTTTTGATGACAAAATTCCTTTTAATCATACATATGAATTTTATTAAAATAGGGTCAATACCTTTAATTATGTTGCTAGGTGATGCGGGGCCTCTACGTAGATGTAGGCATGGAGGCACAAGACAAATTAATCTTCTATTTTTTTTTTATAAAATGTCAATTTTTTATTTAAAGTTTCTTTTTCTCATAGTTTAAAAAAGTTATTAAAAATTGGAATAACCTGTTGAGTTCAATATGTTTCACTCCCTTTTACAACTTCTTGATCGGACTTAATTCCAAAATCGTTTCTTTTAAAAATCCACTCTTCTCTAAACATCATGAGACAGGGTCAACGGGAGAAAAATGTATTCTTCTTTTAAACCGAAACAACTGCACTTCTATAAAACAGATAGAGGTAAATCTGTGATTCACTTTCAATTATGACTCCTAGAACAGTTTCTAGAAAAAAGTGCCACCCATGAAATACAATGCATTATACGAAAAATAATGTAATCTTTTAGTCTTGTGAGGGGTGTAATAACAATGCAGAGTTCAATTTGTTTTAAGGAAAAAACGATAAAATTGTAATAACGTACGCTATTTAAAATACATTACTTTTTTCCTTATGTATTTAAGAAATTTCACAAAACAATGCCAACATTAGCCTAAGCTTGCACGACACCATATGTTTAGTTTCGAACAATGCTTTTTTTATGTCGCACTATTAGTTTTTGTTGAGATTTAGTCTGTTGATATTTAAGAAATAATTAAAATAGCAAAAGCCGAACAAATAATATTGCATAACAGCCAGTTCATAATAAGTATTAAAAACACTCGCAAAATTACAAATATATAATTTTTGAAATGTGGTGCGATATAGGCTACCTTGAACGTTTGAATGTATGCTTAAATGTTTCAGTGTCAAGTCTCTCCAGAGTTCTTGTAGGGAAGCTGATCATAACAATGCCAACGTAAACTGATCAGATATAATCTAGTGCACTTTATAATATGCTAACAGCTGCACTAAAGACAAACCGTTCTTAAGTAACTTCTTTAAGTCACACACGAAAAATAAAAAGGATTAAAAATTAAATATAAACTAACTCGTCCAGACTGGAACCTTAAATTCTCCAAATGATAAACTCTTCAAGTATTCTTTCACAAACTAGCGGATGCGGTTTCTTGCTTCGTTATCTCGAGATTATTTTTACCGCGAGACAAAGCGAAGCGGCAATTGGACCAATTCCGAGTGTCTGGAAGATGTCCTACGACGACAAAGACAATGTATCGTAGGATGGAGAAGGTTTCCGTTGAGGAATCCGTCCAAGAAAGTGTCTGCTCACGCTGGAGTTGACAGTTGTCGAGGACTGTCCGCTGTCTTGGTCGGCGATGTGGATGTCCGGCTCCATCGTATCATCTAAATGAGGACCGAACCCAGTGCCCTTGGATTGAAAACTAATCAATCTACGAAGGTCATCGTTGTGTCGTTACCAAGGTACGTTTCAACGTCCTGGACTTCCTACTGGAAGGAAGTTGTGGGTGTCGTGATCACGTGACGAGAGACCACGTGGACCAACTGTCGGACTAACCTCCAGTGATACAACCCCGAGCGAGACTGACGAGCCTTGTGCCTGCCTGCATGCTACTCACAAAGGGGGAACCGCGGGGAGGGGAAAAACGTTGCAAGTGCCGAAAAGACTCCCCTCTCGTTCCAACCGTCCCCTCCCCAACCCCCACCACTATCACGCTTTCCAAACCGAACCTCGTGCAACAACGATAAGCCACGCCCCCCATCCTGTACTCTTCTGCCACCAAGCGGCCGAGAAACGAAGCTCTACGCTAAACCCCACCGCCAACACAGCTCTGGAAAATCAACCCCCAAAAATCCTTTTCCACATGCGGGGCCCACCAAAGAAATCCACCCCTTCGGCCCCGGCGTAACGTGATGGGTGTTTGGAGGGGGATAGGGTTTTCTCCGATATGGTTGGAGACACACACACAGAGAAAGAGGGGAAGGCGAGAAAGAATATTGAACTATAGCGCAGGGCCACTTCAGTATCGTATGTATGCGCATACTATTTTTTTTTTACTTATTTTTTTCCCTTTCTCAATTCTCTAAGCCGTTCGGTGGCTGATATATATATTTTTTACCCCTTTTCCCATCCGTGTCTCTTGCTTTTCCTCGTTGAGGAGAAGAGAGGCGGGTGGAGGATAAGGGGTGATTTCTCGTGGTCTTTCACTTCGCAGGCGCACTTGAAGGGGGTGACGCGTGGGGGGTTCGTTTGACCACCACCTTCTCATGTGCTCGGGACCCCCCGGCCCTACTCGGCAGGCGAGAGTACAACCACCGGCCTGCGTCGCACCCTCTCCTACGGCAGATGGAAGCTAGTCGGCCGAGGATTTGCAGGCTAGGATGTCCGGAGAGCGTGCTGGCACGGCCCCTTTCGGCTAGAACGTAAGTCACTAACCTCCTGGATTACACTTCCCTGCATAGCTCTCTCTCTCTCTCATACACACACAGTCTCTCCCTCTAACACGCTCTCGTGCCTACAAGCTAACCAGCAACCAACCTTACGACTAGTGATGGGCCCTATCGAATGAGAACTATCGAAAATACGATAGTATTAAACTATCGATACATTCGATGGTTTGAAAGCATTCGAATGAAAGGTATTCAAATTAATTCACGTTAGTGCTGTTCGATATTCGCCCTTACTATTTGGAATGTTTTTCCTGCTACATTTATACGAAATATTCGTTTATATAAGGTCCTCTATTGGAAATCACTTCCTCGCTTTACTTTTCTGATCAATAGTGAACATTATGGCTTTGTATTAAGTCCATAATTAAACAAAAACTACGTTACAGTGAGCCTACAGTTTTTCACTCGCAATAAAGTTTATTTCATTTAGCCTATTCCTGAACATTGGTCTTTCTTTGTTCATCGTCTTTAGACTATCCACACATAATTCATTTCTTTGAAGATGTCTCTAATTAAAAATGTCCTTTGGATGAGGCTTTCGTTTTATTCTCGTGAGATAAATAATGAAATATTAATTTTGTAGATAAATGTACAATTTTTAGAAACCAAATAAAGTAAGTTATGAGTAATTCTATTTATTTAATTTAAATCGAAATAAACAAAAACAATGATATGTACAATGAAACGTTAATGTTTTTATTTTAATATTCACTCAATATATATATTATATAGGGCCTATATATATAGATATATAGGCCTATATATAATATATATATATAGGCCTATACATAAGTTAATTAAACAATTATTAACTTACTCCTATATATATATATAGGGCCTATATATAATATATATATATATATATATATATATATATAGGGCCTATACATAAGTTAATTAAACAATTATTAACTTACTCTTGTCATAAATTCTATTTCTCAAAATTGTGTTCACATTCTGGCTGTCAATTTGGTTCATTATTAATGTAAGAATACAATCTTCACGATCCTAAAAAAATGCAACAAAATTTTAACTTTAATCTGTCATAAAGAAAAGATGAACATATTTCTAGATGTCAAATATACGGGGACGTGACAGTAGGCCTAAGGTCAGTTGGCCTAAAGTCATTTGGTCTAAATATTTAGGCTGAAAGTCAGTTAGCTTAAAGTCAATTGGCCTAAAGTTAGTTGGCCTTAAAGTAAGTTGGCCTAAAAGTCAGTTGACCCAAGAGTCAGCCAAAGTCAGTTGGCCTAAAAGTAATTTGACCTAAAAGTCAGTTGGCCATAAGTCAGATAGGCTGAATGTCATTTGGCCTAAAGGTCAGTTGGCCTAAAAGTTAGTTGATCTAAAGTCATTTGGCCTTAAGTAAGTTAGCGTAAAGTCATTGGCTTGAAAGTCAGTTGGCTTATAAGTCAGTTGGTCTAAAAGTAAGTTGGTGTAAGAGTCAGTTGGCCTAAAAGTCAGTTGACCAATAGTCATTAGGCCTGAAAGTCATTTGACCTAAAAGTAATTTGGCCTTAAAGTCATTTGGTCTAAACGTTATTTGGCCTTAAAGTCATTTGGCCTAAAAGTTATTTGGCCTAAAGTCATACGGCCTAAAAGTCAGTTGACGTAAAGTCATTTAGACTAGAAGTCAGTTGGCCGAATGCCAGTTGGAGTAAAGTCATTTCTTCTAGAAGTAATTTGCCCTAAAAGTTAGTTGGCCTGAAGTCAGTTGGACTAAAAGTTAGTTGACCTAAAGTCAGATGGCCTGAAGTCAGTTGTCCTAAGGTCAGTTGTCCTAAGGTCAGTTGTCCTAAAGTCATTTGGCATACACTTTAGACCAAATTACAATAGGCATTCTGACCTTAATACACTACATCGTATTTTCAACTATTGATTTTTTTTAGCACTTAGACACTTACTACTCCTTGAGGAGTGGATCCTCTTATCCTGGTAGAACATTTGTATATGTTACAGTCTTTTATGCGCCCAGTTTCTCTTTGGACACTATTTGAAATGTTCATAATTACCTAATGTCCTAATTAAATGTATATCAGCTGATTCTGTGGCCTCATGGTCTAAGGCTTCACTCTCTTGTTCGACTAGATTGTTGATGACAAGGATATCAGGGTTTGAATCTCAGTCAGGTGTACTGAGGGTGGTTTTTTCCAAAATGATTTTCCACTCTTCCTCCACGCAAATGCGGGTCCACTTCCACTAAATTCAACCTTCCTCATCCTTAGCTCATTAGCATAATTAGTACATAAACGTGTAAACTGAACAGTTAATAAGACGTGGTGCTAAAAATAAGAGTAGATTCTTGTCTAGTTTATATTCTAAATAGTAATGAATATTGTGGCATAGCTATAGTATTTTCATACAATTCTATGGGTGAATAGGTACCCTAATCAATATTATTATTACTAATAGCACCGCGTCTTACTACCCGTTCGGGTTGTACGCACTTACGCTAATGTGTAATGGTAGGATGATTGTGAGATGAAATAGAGGAACTACAGTTTAACGTGGGATTCGAACCACGGTGGAGGCCTGGCATTCCTCACATTCACAAGTTGTGATTAATACACGTCTTGTCAGAGGTGAAGGAAGAGTTTGGCAATCAGATAAATCTGTGCCGGGACCGAGGACCTAATCAATAAAAGATATAATTAGTCCCGTGATGTAGTGGTCAGTGCATCTTACTACGAGTCTGGGGGTATCGGGTTCGATTCCTTGTTGGTACCCAGGTTATTTTTCCCAAAAGGGGGATTAACTCAACGATCTCCAGGTTATATTATTAGGTTTAAGTGTTTTCACAGGTTCCACCTCTTCATACTCACTATCACCATCATCACATCTCATGAGGACATGGAAAGATCCACCACTGAAAGGATCTACAGTACATACAAATAATAGCTTACATTTGGGCGCGTACCCTGGGCAACGGTTCATTAGCACTGGATAATCTTTTCTACAAACCGGGCTATAAATGATGTAATATAGACGCACAATCAAGAACATAGACAAATGAGGGCCCGGGGGGTTCAGGACCCCCCTAGGATTAACTGAACCTCCACTGAAATTTGTTCGATGTCCCTTTAAATGGGGTCCATGAATACATATAAAGACCTTATGTTTAAGCTTTTTACTCTTACTAAAGTTTTAATTGTATGTCATCAACCAAATATTAGCTAATTAATAATTTTAATACTCACCTTCAAGATACACGTTGTAAGACTTCCGATCGTAAAATTAGCTTTGTCAACACTTCAAATACTGTTCTTCTTTTCTCATAAATTCATATAGCATTGAAAAACCAAGGACGTTTCTTCGAATGTGCTGAGTAAGTGGTGTCCAAGAAAATGAGGCAAACCTCTTCGTTATCACCTGTAAGAACCTACTTGAGGGTTGACTAGCCTACCCCCATCCTTTATTTCAACATAACTACTTACTCAAAACATTATTTCCTAACTATGGAATTTAAAAAGAAAGGGCAGGGTTGGGGGGGTCTGGACCCCACTAGAACTTGTTAGCGGACAACATCCAAGAAAAGTAGCTTTCTACACCCTTGCACGCAATATTATAATGATAAAAAAGGTAACCGAATAAATAAAACAATATCGAGAACATTACTTATGGTAGTTCTGCCACTTTTATTTTAAATATCTTCTTTTTAAGACAGTAGCTAAAAATTTATTTCAAAATAATATGAACATTTAGAAACATAACTTACGAAGAATATCAACAAAAATTATTATAATAGGTACTAATATCATTAATTTTAACTCGTTTATAAATACAAAGAAAAAGTGAATTGTATATTATTCAAAATATACCAAAAATCTGTGAGTTTAAAAAACTATATTTTTATTTCTATAAAATTTTTTATCTAAATATATAATTGATTCCAAATTCTTAAGTTTAATTAATCCATTCTTTCCATCATAATTGTCCTTGCCTTTGAAAAACACGCTCCGTAGGCAATAAAGTCGTAGGTATGCTCATGTGTTTTATGGCCAAAATATAAAAGTTCCAGGAAATTTACTGATGTTTTGACCAGAAATGTATTGGGTCACTAACTTTGTCTAGATATGGCATATACATGTATTGTCAAAACATTGTGAACCTGCTTCTTAATGAAATTGACGTCGTCTTTAATTGAGAAAGTTTTGTGTCAGAATTAACCCACAGCGAATTAGCTACAATTATGTTATTCGTTCTCCAGTTGCCATAACTTGCTTCACCACTCCACTTTCAGTGTGACGACACAAGACAGCTAAGTCATCGCTTGAGCTGCATTTATGTATACTCTAAATACTACCTTTTTTTTTTAAACCAGAATCTAGCGTTGTTGCCATGGCTGTTATCTTCCTCCCCTCCAGAACAGCCAATATTCATGAAACTTCCTCAATAAAATGTTTTGTAGATCTTTAACCACACTAGTTTTTGATTTTTTGTAATTAAAACTGAACACCTCTTACTAGTGGACTTTTTCTGCAGCTGGGTAGGTGTCTCCTGACAATTCTGCAGTCACAATTTCCAATAATTTTTAAAAGTGGTAAACCCTCGTCAACTATCTTCCACTTTTACCACGTCCAAAGAAGAGGGAGCTCGTGGTAAGGGCACTATGGAGGCGTATAGTGTCTCCTTCAATTTAATTATTCTCTCCAACATAATAAGTGTATAATTCCACCTTGTTGCTACATCCTGTTTGTGTTTCAGCTGGCTTAGCCCCATACTCTTTTGGAGCCTTCGAAGCGTGTCTAAGGCTATTGTACTACATTTAAAGTGACCCACTGGTCTTCTACACCTCCGCAGAATTTCATTTGGCCTTAGGTTTCCTGTTAAAGTGTCATTTACAACTAAATTTTAAGGTGTGCGCTACGCAACGCAAATGAGGTATTCCCAATCTTTGAATTGCGTTAATCATGTTAGATCCATTGTAAAAATTGCCACAAACTTCTCTTGGATTTTCCATTCATTCATCACAGCCAGCAGAGTATTAGCTATGGATTCTCCAGCGTGGCTGTGTTACAGTTGTTTGGAGCAGAAAAAAAGTGAGTAAAACTTATTATTGACACACAATGAGCTCTAAGTGTGATAAACCCTAGTGTGTTTATCAACGTCCACATACCATTTATCAAGGAAATAAACTGGGTTACATTTTTTTAACTTTTGTACTGTAATAAAAGCAGATTCATAATAACCATGGTGGAGGTTCGGTTTATCTTTTGGCTTGGAATTTTATATTCACTGTTTAATAGATTAACAAGATTCTTAAAACCATCATTTTCCACGATTGAAAAAGGTTGGAGGCGGTAGAGATCATTTTATCAGGCCTTCGTCCAATCCTTGCGCTTCGCCTTTAGAAGCTGTTTCCTACTGAAAACTCCTCGAAGTGTCCACTGTTTCTGGCACTTTGCTGGAACTTGGGATGTGTATGCATTTGAAGATGGACCTGCTGATGGAATCTCTATCATTAGATCAGCTGATCTAGAAACCATAATGGAATCATCTTCCATTTCATCCAGCATTTTGCATGATTCTCAAAGAGTTTGGTGAATCTATTTCGTGGTTTCACAATTATTTGATGTATAACTTGTACTCTAATACTCTCGCTTGCACAGTTGACACTCTGCTTTGTCATTTGGTTTCCTAGCTAAAAGATCCTATATGATGGATATTTTCTTATAACGATTCATTGTTGTAAAAAATGTCAAATGAAAATATATTTAGAACACGTAGGCCCTATACAAATAACAAATTGTATGTTATAATTGTATATTTAAACAAATAATTATTTACACGCTAAAAATCTATGAATTATAAACTATCTACGAAATTTGTAATAATTAGAAAATTGAGCTCAATATAAATATATAAATAAAAAATGTCACCAGCAATATGTTATTAGTCACACCCAAAAAAGTTTTGTTACTGAAACCACTCATAAATTATTATATGTAATATGTACACTAGATATATTAGAGTAAATACATTAAATACATTGGAAACTAAAAAACCATTTCAAATACCATATCTCAACATTCATCAAACTAACCGGTGAAACCCCCCCGCAAAGAACTTATATATATTTATTTAAATATATCACCCTAGACCCTACTGCTGAGTCAGAATTTACCAGGTAGGCTACTACTGTGTCTATATTTGGTGTGTGTCTGAATACAGTGATATGCTCTCTAGGTCCCATTTCGAATCTTAGCAAAGGCAGTTGTAGTCAGCAACATAGTGTGGCAGTTAAAGCAAGCGCTTTATGACATACTAAAAATAACTTAATTCTTGAAGTTGAAATGGTGCTTCCCAGAGTATTGTGCCACATGTAGGCTATACCAAAGTAGGTCATCTGCACTTTTCAACTACCTTTTCAGAAATGAACCCTAAACCTGTATTAAATAAAATACCAAATATAAGGAGGAACTCGACTGTTTATGTACAAATTAGCCGTATCAAACAAAAGGCCGGCCTAAGTTGTACACTGGTAAGGAACGTATCTAAATAGGTGCAGTCTTGCCAAACCCTTCCTTCACCTCTGAAAAGACGTGTATTAATCACAACTTGTGAATGTGTGGAAAGCCAGGCCTCTACCGTGGTTCGGATCCCACGTTAAACTGTAGGTCCTCCATTTCATCTCACAATCACCCTATCATTACACATTAGCGTAAGTGCGTATAAACCGAACGGGTAGTAATATGCAGTTCTAATAATAATAATAATAATAATAATAATAATAATAATAATAATAATAATAATAATAATAATAATAATAATAATAATAATAATAATAATAATAATAATAATAATAATAATAATAATACTTGGAATGTCACCGAGCTATGGCGTAATATTTCTTAGGAGTTTTAGGACTACTCATTTTGCTAGCGATCTCGTATCCAACTATCGACCAGGTCCTATTCTGAAGGACATTTAAACCTCTTTGGGTTAAAGTATACACATGCCTACGTTATTATTATCACAGTTTTCACAGTACAAATTTCTAAGTGGAAAATATTGTATTAAAGTATGAAGGCACTGAAATAGACTGGTAATGTATAATTTAATTAATTGGAAAACATTAAATAAATTACTTAATATAGTTAATATTATTGTTAATAAAAATACATTTAGAAAAATCTCTGATGACACTTTTACTAAAAAAAAAAATATATATATTAGATTTTTTAAAATAGAGTATTATTTTTTTTCATTTCTTTTACTTTCTCGTTATATTACAGGTAGAGAAAGTATTGTCATCTTTAAAAATATCGAATTCGAGATTTTGATGAATCTCGACGTTTCATGACCCCCCGAATCCGAAAAAGTGTTTTTTGAATTTCTGTCTGTCTGTACCTTCAACTAGAGCATAAACTATTTTACTGATCAGGCTAAAACTTGGTATCTAGGGTTTTCATAGGTTTGCCCCGAAGGATCTTTGGAATTGGATATATAACCCTAAAATTAAGGGTAGTTTGCTGAAGGGCAAAAAGACAAAAAGTCGATTTTCTCAAAATCGGCTTCAACGCTTTTGATTAAATTTCATTTATAAACTTTTATAATTATTCCAAACAAAATGGCTACTCTCAATATTTTGGCAAAATGAATTTAAGAGCTCCATTATGATGCGTAAATTCTCATTTTTCATCATATCTCCCAAACTATTTGAGATATGAAATTACTTATAAATACAAATATGTAGATCTATTTATAATACAAATATTATATTCGAATATTCGAAGCATATTTTTATAAAGCCAATAACTTTCAAGATATATGCAAATATTTATATTTTTAACTTTTCGAACACAACCGACCATAAAGAATATCTAACCCGAAATGTTAATGGATGTCGACGTCTCATGACCCCCCCGAACCCTAAAATGTGTTCTTTAAAATGCCGTCTGTCTGTGTGTCTATTTGAACATAAAATTAGGAGTAGTTTAATAAAGGGCGAAAAGACAAAAAATCGATTTTCTCAAAAACGTCTCTGACTATTTTGATTAAAATTCGTATCTAGGCGTTGATTGAGATTATAAATAAACTGGCTATTTTCATTTTCCCATGAAAATGACTTTCAGAGTACTTTACAAAAGTGAAAATTTGCATAGTACTATTAAAAATAAAAAACTTTCATTTGAAATGTATTTTTACAAAACCAACAGTTCCTGAGATATTGTAATATATTAATACAATTTTGTGAGCTTAAGTTGTAAAGAGATACTACTTAAGTTTTAACGCAATAATTCTCCAATGCCATAGAGTAATTAATTAGTTATAAGTAAGTCTCTCAAAAAGTTTATGTTATTTATTCCTTAAAACTCATTGGAGACATTTTTGTAAAACAAGGACATTTTACACTCAATAATCAATATTTACATTTTTAATTGGTCAAAATTTATAAATGCGGAATTTAATAGCAATGCGATGACATGAAGATCTGCAACACCTAATAAAATGTCGACAATTTTAAATGGAAGTCGGAATTTTAATACGAAGTGTTGACCCTTGTGGACCTAATATTGATTTTTTTTATAGGTGCAAACATACAAATGAGGACATAAATTCTTTAAAAATAAAGTTATAAAATTTAAAACCGGGACTCAAAAAAAGTTTTATATAAATATATTGCCATTTACGCTTGGGTTTGATAGTGTATATTATTTTGTTTCACATATATTACAAGTTTTGCGTAAATTTCTCAATTTTTAAACAATAGAGCGAGAAAGTCCGTGCGGCGTTCCGTACCATTTATTTATTTCAGGAACATGTTGCGTCACATTCTAAAAATAACATTTTTGAACATCGGAAATTTTCCTTTAAGCCTGTACATTTTTTAATCTCCGTAATTATGAACCATATAAACCTGTTCCACATTTTATCTTTATTTCCAGTAAATAATTGAACGATAGTTTTAATGCCTTTATTAATCCATTGAGCTTTTAATCTTATATAGTATAAATATGTGCTTGGGCAAGACTCTTTTCATTGATAGGCCTACCGACATTAAAAATATAGTGGTCTTCATTTTGTGGCAGACCTCTTATTTTACAAGATGTCTCATTTTTTAAACCTGACTAGGTATTTTACTTTCGTAAAACCGTTTAATTTCTCACTTCAAAGCTTAAGTCAATAAAAGCTCAAATAAATATTCCAAAAAAACTGAATGTCACAGATTTAGAGATAAGTATGCTGCCATTCCAACAAATAAAAAGTTCCTTGATACTAACTTACAAATATGATTATAAATTTTCATACCGGCCCCCGTGGTATAATAGTCAATGCACCTGGCTATGAACCTAGGGGACCTGGGCTTGATTCCCGGCCCGTACCATGGGTAGTTTTTCTAAAGGGTGATCCATCCCAACGGTCACCAGGGTTTGGTTAATTAGGGGCTAAATTTAGGTTTAAGAATTTTTACTGTTTCTACACACTCATATTCACTATAAATATCAATTCACCTCATCATTTAAAATATGAACACCCGCTTCGGTGGCTGCATGGTCTAAGGCACTAATCTCGCAGTGAACTAGATCACCGATGACGGCTCAAGGTTTAAATCTCAGTCAGGTGTACTGATGGTTTTCCACTCTCTCTCCAAGCTAGTGCAGGTCCATTTTCTCTAAATATAACCTTTCTAATCCCTATAACCATTAGCATAATTAGTACATTAGCGTATAACTCAAGTGGGTAGCAAGACGCGATAAAAAACACTTTTACGCTAATCTCATTATGCGCAGAACCAAATGTGAGCATGCACTATTTTATGTTATACATTAATATTAGAACGTAATGTTACATAACAAAGGGGTTACTTTATGTATTTCTTATAATAGAAGAGAATCATTAAGTCGCATAACACTTTATTATAAGGTTTTATTATTTTGAAACTTATAACTTATTATCTTGTTGGAATGTTTTGCTATTTCGAGTAATATAGTATGATATGATAGGATTATTGCCTAGGCAATCAGGCTTTTATAACTTTATATTTATTTAATGCCAACATAACCTGATTTATGCACATGTTTCAAAATATAATAAATAAAATATTTCAATTAGGCGAATTATATCGTTGTTTATAAAGTTGTATGTTTTATACATGTAGGTGCTATATTTTTATTTAGGAAGAATACTGATGTTATTGGGGAATCTATTTGTTGTAGACATATGTTTCTTATAGCCTTTGAACCAATAAACAGGCCTTGACCAAATTTTGTACAAACTTATACGTTTTTAAGGGGGCATCTCTGATTTATATGATTATCTTAGAAACCCCTTTTGACTGAGAGGGCTTTTGAATTTTTCTAAAAGTTTATAACAGCTATTGTGTTTGTTGACAATCTTGAAATAAATATGTTGAGTCATTGGCTTTGACTAACTCATAAAGAATGAATGTGAGACTGATATAAAATAAAATTTTCAACTAAAGTAAACAGGTACTTTGACCTATAAGGTCTAAATAAAGACTCTCGAGTTTGATATTTGATGACACTTTTATCCATGTCAGTGCGTGCACCAATCATCCAACTTAACCTCACTGGTTTTCCGGTGACGGGGAATTCGAGGTCCCAATCTTGGAGGAGTGCTCTGAGGTGGACCAATCTTCCTCTACGTGAGTGCGGGTACAATTCCTATAAATTGCACTTTCTTTCTCTCTAAACTAGTGGTGTAATTATTTCGGACAGTCCTGAAGTGTAGTAAGACAGCGTGCAACCTCCTCTATCTCCAGTGATCTTCAATTCTGAAATAAGCGAAGACAACCTTTCAATAAAGAACCAATTTTTATCGTCTTTGATATCAACATCAATATTAAATAACCCGCTTCGGTGATAGAGTGGTCTAAGGCGTCACTCTTGCAATAGACCGGACTGCCAGTGAAGTAGCTATCGGGGTTCGAATTCTGGTCGAATGGTTTTGATCAATTGTTTTCCATTCTCCCAATACGAAAATGCAGGTCCGCTTCATCTAAAGTCTTTTCCTCATACGTGGGCATTTTAACATAATTTGTACATATGCGTACAACTCAAATGACTTGTGAGACGCGGTGATATAAAATAAATCTAATACTCAACTCACTTGTGTCAATCATTGATTAGAACGCAATATGTAGCCGGGGTGTCAAAATCTCATCCCACGAAATAGATTTTTGATTTGAGATTTTGTATGAGTGAAGGGTAGAGGGTTGCTAATAAATTATATTTTACGTAGTTTATTTATTTATTTATTTGAGGTACTAAGCGCTCACTTTCTTAACCGACTGATTATATCAGCACACGAGAATGTCTATGAGTGAGAGACAAAATACCTACCAATTTCGGCAAAAAGGTATTTTCACAGACTTTCCAGGGTTATTTTACATGCCACAAACCACATGGAACTGACTGACTGCTTTACTCACCCTCACACCACCCTCGTGAAGCAAGCAGTTGTGCTACGGATTTTTAACGCTCAAGAAAAATCCGTTGGCCCCAGTTGGGTTTAAACCTACAAGCATTGGGTTCTGAGGTGAGTACTTTACAGTTTACACTAAGACTACTGAGGTCAGATTTTGTTTAGTATTCCCTTCAATAACTTATGTGGGCTCTATGTAAACTGATCTCTTAAATCACAAAA
The DNA here is from genome assembly GCA_033556935.1 of Timema podura. Classification (NCBI taxonomy): domain Eukaryota; kingdom Metazoa; phylum Arthropoda; class Insecta; order Phasmatodea; family Timematidae; genus Timema; species Timema podura. Next base: position 63,454,808 of record JAVRXN010000010.1, on the reverse strand, counting down.
AAAAAAAAAAAAAAAAGTCTTATATTAATTATAGTATATCTGAGAAATTGATTTAATATAGTTCGTAGAGAGTAGTTGATATCATAATTTTATCATTTTGCCTAATGTATTTTGTCCCGTCAGTATTTTTGTACAATACTATATTTACATTGATTATATGTTAGTATGAACAATCACAGAAGTTAATACTATTAGATACTCTTAAGGGTTTCAAATAATTCAATTTAATTCAACTATACCATCTTTAGTATAATATTTCATGAATATTACTTGAATTATATTTTTAAAGAATTTATACTACAGGACTACTAGCTTTTGAGACATACTGATGAATCCAATACCATTGTAGATACTCTTTTTATCCATTTACGTCACTAAACTTGAATCCAACCTAAGGTTTTAGATTTAAATGTGTCAATATTGTTTTGAATATCACTGTCAATAGTACAACTCTTTTACAAATTTTTAATTTATATAAACCCTTAGGGAGCTAGATGTTTGATATTTGATTGCTATCCTAATTACTCTTCTCCAAGTTTATCATAAAAAAAAGTATTACTTCTATTATTTCCATTAAAGGTCAAAGTTATTGAACTTTCGATTTGGTTTGTTTATAGTTTTTTTTCCCCAAACACCTTGTTTACTGCTCATTCGGGCTGTAAGCTTTGTAGCTTATTCAATTTTATATGGAGTTGACTTTGTTATTTTACTATTTTAAAATATTTTAGTATATCAGTGAGTAATACTAGTGTATAATTATGGAATTTCTATAATAAAGATGTGTCAAAAATTATACACTTGTTACTATTATCACAATGTGTCAATAGCTGTACACTTGTTACAATTATCACAATGTGTCAAGAGTTGTACACCTGTTACGATTAGTTATTCGAAATTATCTTAACATTAAGAGTTCTTATTTTATTTTAGGTGAAAAATTACCCTTATAATAAGTGTGAAATACGTCCTTTGTACGTGGTAAATATACACGTTTTTTCAGGCACCACTTTTATTTTAACTACGCGTCTAACTATCCTTTCGATTTCGGGTTATACGCTTATCTACTAAATATGCTAATGGTTTTAGGGATTAGGATGGTTATATTTATAGTACGTGTACCAAAATTTGCGTGGAGGGAGAGTGAACAACTAATTTGTAAGAAACACCTTTAGTACACCCAACCGATATTCAAACCTTGATCTCCCTATCATCGGCAGTCTAGTCTACTGTGAGACTAGCGACTAAGACCATGTGGACACCGACAAATGTACAGGCACTTATTGTCACCATGAACTGCACTTATTGTGGACTCCAGTTTTAATCTAATCTACATGATTGGTATTCATATGGTCCTTTGTTCGTAATACATACTTCGTATTGTTCCGTATATTTCTTAATAAGTTGGATCAATTTTGAATTTCTAAGATGCTTCCTTATGGACAACCAAACCCCCGGGAAACAAATTAGCGCACAAAGAAAACGAAAATTTACTGCATCAAACTTTCGTGATCCCACCTATACATCTGGGCATGCGGTCAAGGGTGTCCGTCTAATCTAATATTTTCTGCTGGTGATGATATGGCTGGGCTTTTTTGTGTTCGTGTTGGTGTACTGGAAGGGATTTTCTAGAGTTAGTTTAACACTACCCGCCTCGGTGGCGTAGTTGGCTAACGCGCTAGTCGTGTTGAGCCCGACTGCCGAGGACGGGGAGATCGAGGTTCGAATCTCGGTCGGGTGAACTGGGGGTGGTTTTTCCTAAATGGTTTTCCACTCTCCCTCCACGCAAATGCGGGTTCACTTCCTCTATTCAACCTTCCCAATTCCTAGTCCATTAGCGTAATTAGTACTTAAGCGTATAACCCGAACGGGTAGTAAGACGCGGTGCTAAATAATAAAAAAAAAAAAGTTTAACACTCTTCTCCACATGAATGGGGTTATATTTCCTCTATATGGTATCATCCTCATCTCTCCAAAATCATCATTAGTAATAAGGATGGGTAGTAATACGTGGTGCACAAACAGACGTTAATGGCAGTGAGGATATGGAGTTTCAGATGATGGAGATTAGGCTTTACTCCCTCCTTGCTAGATTTCACTTCCTTCGGCTAGCACTAGCGATCTATCGTCTGAACGATCAATACATTATTTCATAATTACAAACGCAGCCAAGCAGGGTCACTCTTTTCAATTATTTGTGGGAGAGGGTGGAATGCTTAGCTAACATCCCGCGTTTAAAAGTAAAATAATATATTTGTTTCTTATTAATTATGTGCATGTAAATATTGACTGAATTGTTTAGATAAATCATTTGAGCAATTGATGATATTTTTTATAGTCCAGGGCTATTGGATTATGAATGTAAGTTGCTTGAAGATGATCGCTCTTAATAATCTGTAAACGTTGAGTTAAAAGACATAGAGTGATGCCCAGGCATTTTACTATGTTAATGATAAGTGAACACTCAAGTATGTAAACAAGAGCTGTGAGGGAGTCTACTGTATAGTTTAGTACATGAGAATTAATACTTTAAAAAATAGTTTAGTCTTTTCTATAACTATGCTACTTTAGCTCAATTTGCAATGTTGTCCCCATGCACTGATTATTAGGACGTGATTTAATCTTAGGTGGTACTAAGTCAATTTACTAAATGTATATAGGCATATATTGTTTATATTAAGCTAAATTTCTATTCGTGGTTATCGCAAGCTAGTCCCATAATGTATTTAGCTTAATCTGGGTTAATTCATTTTCTCGGTAGCCAAGTGCTCAAAATGACTTCATAAGATCCTGTGGTAATATTGTGGTTAGTGTTTCATGTACTGGACTGAATCACTTGACATGAATTAGAAGGTAAAACACTAAAAGTGAGGCTTTACATATTATAAGGAAGTTAAATAACAATTACCAAAATTAAACGAAGGAGGTATGTGATTAAAAATGCAACGTATCTAATTCAAGATATTGGTGACGTTTTAAAACATATATTACATATTTAAAAGCTAATGTAAGGGATTTTGAAATGTTCTTTCAAAATCCATGTTTAAATAACCAATATTCATCATGTAAAAATAATATATCCCGTAACAGTGGATACACACACAAGGGCATCTGTCTCATTCTATCTATTTTTTCACTGATGGGGGAGGTCAAGATTCTACTCCATGCTGGATGTATCAAGAAATAAAAAAAATCCCAATCTTTTCAAGTGTACCTTCCCTATCCCTTCTTCATTTGTGTAAATATGTGGATAGGTCGAATTGATAGAAGGATGCGTTGCTCGCACACACTAAAAACAAGAAACATGTCAAAACACTACTTACAAACTAAAACACAACAAACAACACCCTCAAAACTTAAACCTAATTAAAAGATCAAAAACAAATGGGACTACATTAACAATCTTCATACCTCTCTTGTATAACGTTTTGGTTATTATTTTATTAAGTATATTTGAATAGTTAAGAATTATGTCGGAAATTAAATCAATTAGTACTGCTGTAAGCCTTTATAACTACTCGACAAACGGTCAGCAAACAAAATAAGTGATATAAACTTTATTACAGCACATAAAATAGAGTCAGGGCCTTCTTAAGGAAGTTTTTTTTCTAGCACTGTGTCTTACTATCTGTTCAGGTTATACACATATGTACTCTAATTAAGCTAATGAGTGAGGTAGGATGAAGGTTGACTTTAGATAAAGTGTCCCCACATTTGCGTGGAGGGAGGGTGTAAAACTATTTTGGAAAAATCACCCTCAGTAGACCAGACTGGGATTCAAATCTAGTACATAATTGGGCAATATGTGTTTCAATGTAGCCACAGTTGGGGCGAATGAGAAGTGAAATTAGCCACACACTGTAAAAACTGAGAAAATATATTGCTCAAATGAACATTTAAAATAGCACAATCAGTTAGAACAAGTTTATTCAAGACATGTACACTATGACTACTTATTTACAATTTCCTAAGCCGCAAATGAAGAAAATTGTTTGTATTAAAAATGTAAGACAATTCACTGAGAAATTCGAAACGAAGTTTTGGTAAATGGAGTGGAGGGGAGTATTGGATGGCAGTGTTATGTCAATGACTCATTCAAAAAGAGTAATACTTCCAAAGATATGCAGGAAATATCAATTTAATCAACAAAACCCATCAAGAAAAATTTTCTTTTACTTGTGAGAGATGGTAAACTCAAACTTTCCACACTTTGATGGCCAATTCTCCACATTTGGCGATTGTCGACAAGGTTACCCACCCCAAGTCTAGTCTAACACAAAAAAATACACTTTAGACTATACGGCCACCGAAGCAGCTCTTAAGGCAGTTGATGAGGTCCCTATTACCCTCCCTTTTTTGTATCTGTCTTTAGAACCTTTTTGCATTGAATTAAAATGTTAAAATTGTTACAATAATTATTTGGAGGGTAATTGGTATAAATAACTACTTAAGAATCTGTCGATGTCATGCATCTTACTACTGTGAAAACGATAGTTTTCTTTGTCTAATATTATTAGAAAAAATCTAACTCACACAACAAGTTTGAAGTGAATCGGATAGTACATATTTTGATTTGGTTTCTAGATTGTATAATATTAGAAAATTAATCATGTAATCATCTAAGTCCTGGGATAATGCTTAGTCAGTACAATATGGTTTAAGAAAGATTTTCTTTGCCACAGAGAATGTTTAGTTTTGTTAGGTTGGAATAGTTTATAAAAATAATTACATATTCTATTGCATACTAGAATAATTTTGGTGTCATGTTAGGATACGTCTTATATTCCTTCAAATATTTATGTTCTTCTGTGATTTAGATGAATGTATTTTTAATTATCTAACGCTATAAAATCTAGAAAAATTTTAATATTGGTTTTTATTCGATTCGCTGTATTCTTGTATGTTGAGGATATTAAAAATAATAAAATATTATTTTAATAATTATTATAAAGTTTAATAATATTTTCACAATAGTAAGATGCAAAATGACTCACGAATTTATAGGAGTGTGTCGAACCGCCGATTTTTTTAATTGCCTCAATAGAAGCAAAACTTTTGATAAATTCAAAAAATTCAAAATATTTCTAAGTAATTCCATTAACACCCAATCTATCTATGAGCCTAAAAAGTTTTCTTTCCTAGTGTCCATTTATTCATAAATATTTAAGTTTTTTGAGTTTCGTTTAACTTTTCCTCTCCTTTAAGAGGCCCCCTTTTGAGTGTGTCTTTGGGCTAGAGCCCCTTAAGACCCCCTCTCTCCTTAAGATGGCTCTGAATAGGTAGCTAAACATAAAACTTAATTTAGCAGGCTAGTCGTTAAATGAGCACTTGTATTCTTAATTGGATGGTTATATAATCCAACATTAATCATCGAGGACAAGGCTCTTTTTATACATGTATTGTTTTATAATGATTGGATTGCTTTGACATACCTATGAGAAATGTGTCCACTTAATACTTTAAAAACTCTTTCTGCTTTGTCCATAGCAGTGTGTTGAAAATATTACCATTTTATTAATTATTGCTATGAATCTATGTTTTATTATACGTGAACCAAGAATTTAATCATTTATGGTTACACTGGTATATTATATTAAATATGGTCTGTATAATTTTGAATATAGTCATGTGAAAATAATAATTTTAATTCTAAACTTGTATCGGTAAAAAAAACCACTTGAATCTATATTCAGTTTGTTAGCAATCATATTTTAACAACGTTATAATAAAAAGAACCTCTTTCTGGGTGGTTATGAATTAAAAAAATAGATGAATGCAGCCAGCCTCTGGGCTAAAATAGAACAAACAATTAATATGGCGGGTGACTAACTGAAATTTCATGATACTCTCTAGATAAAAGAATTTCTTTTGTTTCTAGAGCATATATAAATAAAATAAAGGCGGAGTATTCTTAAAGTACTTAAAAAAAATGCATCAAATAATCTCACATCTCAACAAATCTCAAAAATCATGATTTCAAGCCATGGTCCTCTTATTAAGATCAGTGATATTTCTTAGAGTGTTTACAAATATCGAATCTTTAGAGTACTATATGATTCGAGGTATTCAAACGTCCCATTTTTTATATATATTTCTAAGAAATGGGACGTATATATATATATCTATATCTATATGTCCCAATTATGTATGCATACATACATACATACATACATACATACATACATACATACATACATACATACATACATACATACATACATACATACATACATACATACATACATACATACATACATACATACATACATACATACATACATACATACATACATACATACATACATACATACATACATACATACATACATACATACATACATACATACATACATACATACATACATACATACATACATACATACATACATACATACATACATACATACATACATACATACATACATACATACATACTACATACATACATACATACATACATACATACATACATACATACATACATACATACATACATACATACATACATATACATACATACATACATACATACATACATACATACATATATATACATACATACGTGTGTAATTTTGGTTTGTCTGTGATTTAATTTAATGAAGATAGCTAGTGTCCATCGAAAGGTCAGTACATCAAAATTAACGTATTGTATGCACCAGGCCCAAAGTTCAAGTCCCTTATAAAAATGTGCACTGAAGCTAATTAAGTATATTTTCTAGACTCAATATACCAGTACACACATTTTCTTTTGTAGGTTATCAATATTTTTAATTGTGAAGCACGTCTTTCGTTCAGGCTAGCAAGAAAGTTATACTTTTCGGATAAAAATGAGGATTATAGAATTCATAGGAAAGCTACCCTCATTCACGTGAAGGTAAACTTGAAAACTATGTAACAAAAAATCACTACACCCGATCGGAATTCAAATTCAAAACTTCCCATCGTCAGCAACCAAATAAGGTTGGTGTTAAAACCCACGCAACAACCGATGCAGTCTCTGAAGTGCGCTACGGTAGCCTGTAGAAAAGAATATTGTGTACGATAGAGTCTCGCACTGCATTTCAGTATGTAGGTGTTAAAAGGAGATGTAGCGTCGCTACGCCACCTCGGCAAGTGGTGCTCCTAGCGGTGAGATTACTTGACATGGCAGTTGCCACTAGAGTAAAAATCTGACTATGTCCAGATTATGCTTGCACTAGTAAAACAAATAGTATAGTTACACTCAAACTAGTTTAAAGTTTAATCTTCCTTTACTAATTCTTCCTAAGCCTTTAAAATGCTAAACAAGATCTGCTTGTTCAATAGTGTTTTTTACTTTGACCAAAGAGGTCAGGGTTTGATGTATTTTAACCAAGCTGAATGAGCTTAATATTCCCCCCTACCCCCACACCCACTACAATACTGGTAGAGTTCTTAATAGTCCTCATATTAGTCCCATCCTCATAGATAACGCTATTAAAACAATCTGTGAAAAAGTTATAATTAATAAGTCATTTCTTGATGCAGATAATCTGAACAGGTAGTAAGACGTGGTGCTAATAAAAAAATAACAGTCATAAAACCCGTTTAGGTGGCTGCATGGCTTAAGGCGCTATTTTAGCTATATACTGGGCTACCAATGATGGGAAAATCGTGGTTAGAATCTCGGTCAGATGTACTGTAGGTGGTTTTTCTAAATGATTTCCTACTCACTCTCCACTCAAATTTGGACACACTTCCTCTAAATTCAATATATATCATACCTATAACATTAGCATGATTAGTACATATGCGTGTAGCCCAAATGGGTAGTAAGACCCAGTGAAATACATATATGTATAGAAAACACTCATAGATCCCAGCATCGGTGGGAACACTGGCCAGGGCATCATCCTAGCCTAATTTGTTTTACTAGTGACTAGGTCAGGGCTGGAGTCTCTGCAGAGGGATCCAAGGATGTCTTTTTATAAATAGTTTTCCACCTTCCCTTCACGCAAATGCTGGTATACTACATCTAAATTTAACCTTACTAATCTTTAACAAATTATCCTAGTTAGTGCATATGCAAATATGGTCTCGTCTTGTGTGAGAACTAGAATGAATCCAGGATTATTATAGAGATGTAAACAAGTTTCTTTAAATATTTATATGCCATTCAAAAGCTAGTAGCACCTGATACCTACTAATATAGTAGAGTCTCATGCTAATATGCTTATAACCTTTTGTAACGTCTTCAATCATGATTATTTTTAGTATAACTGAAGGTCAACATTATTTGCAGCCTACTTTTAACTTATCAAATATAATTATAGTCAGTTCACAATTTATCAATAGGAACACTCTTAACTAGCAGTTCTGAATCTTAGTTTAGTTACTTTTAGGTATTAGTCCACCAAAAGTTGTTTTTGGTTAGTAGCCATTTTAAAAGTTATCGTGACATTTGCATATGATACCTTAGAGTACTAATTAGTTTTGATAGCTACTAAAATAATCATTAAATAACGATACTAGCTAGTTAATTTTATTTTTTACATTTGTATTTCCAAATGAATACATTTTAAGATATAAAAAATAAACCAATATAGAAATATTAAATACAGACATATCTACTTAACCCAGAGCAGTAAGAATTAAAACAAAAGACCCTCGTCGGAATGTATGAGGTTTTAGCTCAAAATTTAATAGTTTTGTTTATCGATGTGTAATGTTGAGAAAATATACATGCATTTGCGTGGATGGAGAGTGAAAAACCATTTGGGAAAATCACCCTCAGAACACCCAACCAGGATTCAAACCCCTATATCCTCATCATCGGCCGTCTAGCCTCTTGCGAGAGTGACACCATAAACAACGTGGCCTTCTAACTGGGTCTGTTAGTAATTTCTTCAAGGCATTAGAAGTGTCCTTTATAAAACTGATGAAAACGTGTGGTAATGGTTAAAATATCCACAATTATGAGAAGGTTAATATATTATCTATCAACATTATCTTCTAGAATGAAAATTGACCCGCTTTACAGACGTTTTAGAGATTAAGGATGAGCCTTGTAGTATTTTTGAGGATGAGAATTTACCACTATGGGCTCAAGTAGTTGACCGTAGTGAAGCTATTAGACTGTGTCGCACATGTGAGGAGTAGAAGAGTAGGGGAATGGGAAGGGTTAAGGAGAGGAAGGTTTTTTGGTTAATACTTCTTCCTATATATAGATTTTAGTCATAGGTGTATAATATACCTACTTATTTAAGTTGTATATTATTTTATTCGTCTTTGGTCCTTATTTCTCTAAGATAATATGTAAAGGATAACATACATTGTAAATCATGCTTAGTAATCAATTGAATCACTCAGAATAAAAAGTTTGGGTTTTAACAGACAATTGAACAAATTTATCTAAGATATACATTTTCATTTGCTTTAGTGCATCCCTTCTATAAGATGATGAGTAAATAGAATCATAATTTATTATATATATATTTTGGGCTTAAAGCCCAAAAACGGCCAATGGACGGATTTTTTGATCAATCCTAGGATTGGACATTTTAAAATGATTAAAGCCCGAAGTTCTATTCAATTTCAGGCCTTGGCCCTCTACAAAGAACCAAACCAAGGATTGTGCGACTATTAAAAGACCAAAACTTGATATAACATTTTGAAATAACATTCTAGTTCGATTCTCTACCAGACTGAGCAGGTGGAAAACGCCCAAGTTTGAGCAACCACACGAATTCAAGAGGGCAAGTGGATCTAATTTATATGCAAACAGAACCGGACAGTGACTACCAATTTATTTTGAATTATCAAAACAACCGGCCCAATTTTTTTTAAGCCTAAGCTAACCTACTCTAATGATTGTATTTTTTAACTTTGGTCATTTAGTAATTGATCAATTCTAGGTTTGGCTGTTTGGAGACGGCAAAAGTCAGAAATTGAATATAACTTCGGGCTTTGATCATTTTAAAACGTACAATCCAAGGATTGAGCAAAATATCCGTCCAGTGACCGTTATCGGGCCTTGCGTCCGACATATACATAGGGATCGATAATGCTTATCATAGACAAAGTTCTTAACTTAAAGCCAATATTGAATGCGCGCATTATTATTCTTTTTTTATCTTTCTATTATATTTCTCTAAGATGATGAGCAAACGGGATTCGTGTTTATAATATATGCTAAAGGATCAATAAAGTTTTTTTTTGGTCTTACACGATTATAAATTAAACATATTTAAAACTGGTATTGTCTTATTCGCCCCTGTTCAATATTTATCTAAGATGGTGAGTAAACGTGATTAATGTTTACAAAATATTCCTAGTGAATTATGGCTTCGGTTATAAAAAGTTTTGGTCTGAAGCGATTATTGAAAAAATATATTTAAATCTGAAACTAATAAATAATGTACATATTAAGCTAGGGACAATTGAAAAAAAAAAATCTTTTAGAATGTGTGTGAGAGAGAAAGGTTGAATGGTAAAAGACAATGGTTATCTTCAATTAGGGAGGGGGGTGCGAGGAGGTCAGGAGGGTTTTTATAGAGATGTGGAGTGGTCCCAACACTGGTGCGCTCCAAGACTACTCTCTACGTGGGGCCACCTGCAAAAAGCCTTCCGGAGAGGGAGGGAGTAGTGACTCACTAGGGTATAGTAGCCCCATGGCTTCTTTGGTGCTGACTGACAGTTCACAGTTGACTTCTGACAGTCAACATTTAGGTATATACCTAAATTTTGACTGTCAGAAGTGACAGCTGTTAAACACAGGTTTTTTGCAGATCATATGGTTATGCATAGGGATACATAATTTGGTCTGGTAGCTTTTCAAAGCCGTCAAGCTGTAGTCAGTCACACCAAGGAAGCCATGGGGCTACTGTATCTAAGACAACACATGTCATATCGACAGTCCAATCCTATAGGGTAGAATCCACATAATATTTAAGAAATGAAATAATTAATCTCTTAAGTACAAAATGATCATGTCTACGATTACTTTAAATCGTTTGTGAGTAAATTAAAAGATGTCTACAAAGTCTTCTTTCAGCCCATGCACTGAAAGTCCTGTCATTAGGATTGTGTGGTAGTATTAATTAAGCTTTTATAAGTTAGCCATTAGGTTATTCGTTGATAATCTATTAATTCCAAATGTTCATGATACATTACCATATAACACTTTTAAAACAATGGTTTGTTTAACCTTGGGCTATATATTTTATCTAAGGTAGATATAAGGAAGTTAGCTAAAGAAAATGTGCTCGCATTAACATTTAAGAAGAATAATATAACATTAATGAAATCTACATGTGGAAAACCATCCACGATATACCAATGTGAATTCTGAAACCAAATCTCCCTTTAAACACCTACCAAATTCAATGAGAGTGTATAGTAATATACCGGTACACACTCATCCACCACTACGGCTACTACAACTTTTTGCATTATCCATAGGACATGTAGCATTAGTTCTTCAGGAGACTTAGGTAACAAGTTTCGGTAAGATAATGTATCATCTTACTGTGTTTCAAATCCAGGTAATGTGTGAATATAACGGAGTTATCTTTAACTTGGTCCTAGGTAAAAATGACTCGAGACAAGTGATTAATAGTCTTAATCCTTTTAGTGCCATGCCTATATCGGATTCATTTGCTAAGAATTCCAGGTCTGTGTCACGTTTTGTGTGTCACAGATTTTTCATTGATCTTGTAAAGATGTACAAGAAAAATCACCAAACTGTTATTTATGAAAGCTTTTTAATATTTCCCCCTTTTTTTTAACTACATATTATCCTCTATAGTACAAAGCTATGTTCTCTTTCTAATAAAAAATACTACCCTATTTATGGGTAATGGCAGAACTAGTGTAAATCTGTAAATTCTATCTCATCGGCTCATGGCACTTTTAACGGTAGAAGACGAAGCTGATAAGATCAGCTCGTGTCACTAAAAAGTTAGTAACAATTAAAAAGTAGCTTGGCTTGCAAAAGTTTGAAACTATTTCTTATTTTAATTTCATATTCGACTTTGGTTGTGTTAGTTCTCTATCAAGTAAACATTGGCAAATTTGTGAGTCCAGTAAGGTACCTGCCAAGGTTGATGGAAAACCTAAAGGTGGGTACAAACTTGCGCCAGTGCAGTGCATGTTAAAAATGGACATGAGGATTGTCCACACTGATCCGTATGACACATTCACGATGTCAGAAATGTCCTTACTGGTCATCCGGCGATCCTCACCAACAATATCCTAACTCTAGCCATAATCTCCTGGTTTGTTCTCGTGGAAGGTCACCCTGACCTATCGTCGTCCTTCAGTGACGTTCTGCAGCTTCTGAAGCGTGAGTGCCACTCAAAACACCCCAGATGAATCATAGCTTCTTTGCCGTAAGCCTGCTGCATTGTTCGGAAGGTCTCCGTTCCAGATTTTTCGAGTAAGACGCATAATTTGATGTTCGCTCTCTGTTTGACTTTGCGGTCAATAATAAAATCGCAGATGCACCCGTGCACGCCATCAAATAAACGTGAGTAACACAGCCACTGTCTACACAGAATGAGGCCATTTGTCATACTGATAAAAGGTCCCGGCTCATCACACCAGCGCACGCATCCCCATGCTCCACTCTGTTTTAATTTTACAGTTCCAGTCTTGAAACATTTTGATACCCCTCGTAGATTGTGGTAAGTAGCTCAATATTTTCATCTTATCATATTTATTAATGCAATTAAAATGTTTCATTTTTACTGTGCTTAGGAACATGACATTATATGATTTTGTCTTCATAACTGACCGACGATACAACAACAAGGTTTGAACTTACGGTAGTGGGTCCGATTGATTCAAGTGTTGATCATCTAATATGTTGAATATTAATGATGTTAATTCATTTATAAGAAAAGAAAATCATAATTGATTAAATATTAAGATAATTAAAAGTCCAAGTCCATACTCAGAAGAACAAAAAAGAAGTGACTCTAAGCAATCTGTCAGAAGTTTAAAAGACTCTGGAATACAAATTCCTCCACAGTAAGCATAGTCTAAATATCCATTCAAAAAATTTATTTTCAGTTTAGTTCTGAAGTGGCTGCAATAATTTTTTTATGATGTCCTTGACATTTGTCACTTCCAAATTATTTGACCCAAAATTCTAGTTCAGTCTTTTAAAATCCTTTAAATGTTGGAATATTCTCCATGACAAACGTCACTGTTAGCTTTCATTCCATGGTTTTAAATAATTTTGAGCCATCTAAATATTAAATTGTACATAAGGCTGCTCAAAAGAATTATAACTGCTTTAATTATTGGTATCACAACTTGTCAGTAAATCCATGTCATGAAATATGACTCTCAACATACTTTATATTTTGTTTATTCTTTAAGCTGGTTTGTGAAGTCATTGATTCAATAATTCTTACCTACGATTTATCAATTAGTCATCCTTAGTCAGAAAATACATCTCAATTGCAATTCTACTGAAAGATTAATCAGTTTTTCAAGCGTATCATTTCACACAAAAACTATATAAACTCGTTTAGTTAAACATTACCAAATATTTGAATGGAATTTTGTGTTGGGTCACTGACTTCATTCTTAAAGCAAACAATTTATTGCCTGGAAAAAGTTCCAAACGGACTTAACTTTTCAAAAACTGCGAGACCTCACATCTAGTATTTGACCAATTTTATTCAGTGAATTCCAAGTGTTGTTGTGACAGCTAACAATTCTATTGTGTTATTAGGAGACTGACCAAATAACACAAATAGTGTGTTTAAGATGCTCTAAGATAATTTCTTGTTTTAGCATTATCAATGGTGCAAATAAATCTAGTTTCAATTCATGATTCAAACAGTGCCAATTTAAAATGCAAGGAAATGTTTCACTAAGCACTGTTGTCATTCCTGACCAACCACCTAAAATATGCAAAACAAACTTAATGTATTTTAAAATATATTTCATTGAGTCCATGTGACTGAACACACAATAAAAGAAATTTTAAAAACTATTTTGCTCTTTAATATTTAATTTTGAACAAATCGATAAAAATACACTCAATCTCTATATTGTAATTATTATGTAAATAGTGAGTGTTTTAAGTTTATTTGATCTTGTGGGCTTAACAATATTTAATAGTGATAATTTCCTTTCTTCATCTAATATTTTGGCTATTATTCTTTTTCTGAATGACTCTTATACATATTCACTAATTTGCGTCTCACTATAACGAGAATGGAGCGTGTTACCAATATCCAACTTTTTTAAAGCTCCAATATAGGGCTATAGAAGCATAGTTAGTTGTGAATGATTTTAACGTTATTAACTTGTTGGAGATTAATCTAATATATGGTTTGTATTCCCAAATTTTGTTCTCGTGTATTAAATAATATTTTACATACTTTGTAATAAGCCTGGGAATTTTCATGAGCACGTTCTAAAAACTTTCATTTCTGGTACCTTTTCATGCCATTATAAGTCCGAATAATATATCCTCCAAGTGCTCAAACTAGTTAAATTTTTCCTATAAACTCCTATACTATTAAAAGAAAAGCAGGAAGTACAACTAAGTTTTACTTTTTCATGCTTCAGCCAACTGTGTTTGATTAATGTTCCAACCACTTTTTTTCTGCCCAAATGTTATCTCTGTTGTTTATATTAAAAGAGGAAGAATGAGATGAATCAGCAATATTAACACTTGTTTTGTGACCCTCACGCAGCAGTTAGTCAACATTATAACTTCCAGATATTTCAGTTCCGATTTTATCTGCTATATTATCAGGTTCAAAAGGAAGTTTTGATTCCAATAAAGCTTGCTTCATGTTTATGAAGTATTACCTCCATTTCAAAACGTATATATTTATTTATATGACATCTAAAGCCACACGCTACATAGAAACTCACTTTTAACAAGGATTTCAGACTCACAAGCACACAATATGTACAAACTTTTATAATTATTTTGAAAAAAACTAGTCTATTAAGATAAAAACTAATTTAAATTAGGCTCGCGGCCATTTAGATACAAGAAAATAGTGGAGGGGTTGGGGTAGGTGGTGAAATTTTGTTAAGGCTGTGGAAAATGGTAGGTCACTATTCTAAAATAGCTACAATAGTCCATGTACTCGACTCCCTTGAGTGGTATGAAATAATATTGACTGTGTGACTACTCTAGGGGACCTGGTATTTATTTAGCATTTTGAGTCCTTATTGCAATCAATTTTGGTGACATGCTTTCGTTTCTAAACTAAGTTTATAAACCTTTTAAGGCATCAGGCTGGCACCCGGCATCTAAGAAAGTACCAGCGCGTTGCCCTGAATTGCCCTGGATCGACTATAGCAATGACTAAATGTCTGGTTCATCTAGTTTAGTTTGCCAGTGAAAGATACATTTGGGTTCAGACACCAGAATAGTACACCGTGGGTGGGCTTTCCTGAATGGTTTTCAACTCTTTCTCCACGCAAATGTTAGTATATTCTCTCTAAATTTTACACTCTTAATTTCTACCACATAGGAGTAATTGGTATGGATTTAGCCTTTGCACGTACATGGTTCAAATAGTTGTATGTTTAACACAATGGTTATAAATGGTTATATCTAGTTAAACTCCTCGTATTATATAAAAGTGATACTAAGACTACACTGAAAAAAAATCTCAGGAAGTAATTGAGATTCTAATCCCAAGCTTAAGGTCAACGTTGAAAAACTTCAAGTAGACTCTGATGCATTAGACTATAATTGTTAATTTTTTAAATACTTTAACAATGATGAATACTTTAAATTACTGACTAAAAATTAAACCTGCATCGGTGGGTATGAAGACTAAATGTCATGCTCATTTGGTAGGTTTTGCAGGTAATGAGAAGATTAGGATTCAGATTACAGCCATTATGGTGGGTTTTTTTTTAATAACTGGCTACCTACTCTATATATTTTATGAAAATTTGAGTAATTTCCTAAAAATCTACCTTCTTCATTCCTACTTCAATATTGGAGTTCAGGGGTGTCCAACCTCTTTCTCTGGCGTGCCATATTTACTCTGACTAGATTGAGCGTGCCACTTCGTACCAAAGCCTTAACTTAATTCTACCACCACTACCCGGCAAAAATACAATAAAAATATATTATACTCATTTATAAATAATATATATTTTTACACCTGAGTGAGATAGAGAGAGCTGTGGGCTATTTCCTTTTATTTTAGTTAGCAAAGTGTAAATAAAAATGTCACAATGAAAACAAAATCCTATAATTATATAAAATAAAACACTTTTATTGGAAGTAATAATTGCATTAATAAATAATACACAGTCCAGAAATAATTTAAGATTTATTTTAAAAACAGATTGATAACCAAATGGTATAACATAATTATATAAGTACTTTTATTGATAATAACAATAGGTTATATTATTAAAACAGCAAAATACTAGAATAAATGAAAACATTTTTGAATAAGAAAACTTTTAATACAAAATAATAAAAGGTTATTTCTGTTCTTCGTGGTTTTTGGTGTGTTGTTAGAGAAGCAAGAATAATAAATTTTAAGAATTTCACTTAAAATGTATTTGCGTGCCATTAATGGCACGCATGCCCTGGGTTGTCCAACCTTTTTGTTGTTAAATGTGGATAGCTTGGACTAGAAGCTATAAGTAATAATTGTAGTATTAATCAATTCTTAAAATATGTTTCAAAGTCGTAGAATATTGAACCAGTGAGCCAATATTCATACAAGATTTTAGAGTGTTTTATGTATAATTAAAAGTTTATTGAAAGGTTTAGAGTAAGTTTATTTTATTTTGCAACAGCTTTAACCATTGACAAAAGTGAACAAGTGTTGGCTGAAACTGACTGCCCTGAAGTGGCTGTCGTCAATAATCAATGGGGGATTCTCCACTCATGACATCATGGCAGTGTTTGGAAGTGTCATCTCGAGTCACAAGAATTAGCTCAGCCTCATAGATAGATAGATAGATTGATACTTGGCACCAGACATTCAACGACTCATAGTAGAGACTCATTATCTGGTGGCTAGCTGAGCTTACCCGAACTCACTATTTAAATTCATCTCTTCGATTCCATGTTGAGCTCTGTGTGCCAACATTAGAAAAATTAAGATGGTTAATGAAGAAACGCAGTTTTTTCTAATAGATTTTTATTACTATTTTTTTTTTGCATCATGTCCTATTACCTTTGACCTTTCCAAACCAACCGAATTTATTAAAAAACTACGGGTGTAGGGACTAGGAGCGTAAAGTTGAGATTTTTTTTTAACACTGCATCTTACTATCTATTCGGGCTACATGATTATGTACGATTTCCGCTAATAGGCTAGGAATGAAAAATGTTACATTTACAGAAAATGTACCCACATTTGCTTGTAGAGAGAGTGCAAAACCATTTCGTAAAAAATACCCTCAGTACACCCGACTGGGATCTAACCAAGATCTCCGCGTCATCGACAATCTATTATATTGCGAGAGTAGCGCCTTTGACCATGTGGTCACCGAAGTGGGTTTTAGAGGAAGTGTACCCAAATTTTCTCGTAAGGAGCGTGGAAAATCATTTAGGCAAAAACACCTTTAGTAGATCCATTCGGGATTCCAACCTTGACCTCCCCCTCACCGGCAAACCTAGCTAGAGAAGCTTAAAATTTAGTCCACGTTCCCATCGATGCGGGTTATTTTTATGTCATACATTTTACTCCAAGGTAATATCAAGTGGTAAATATAGGGGACATTTAATGGAGAAGAACTGCACTAATGTTTGCACCAGCACCAGTAGGTTATTTGGTGAAAATAACCTTAGCGCGATCAATATGAATTAGTCCTAGGTGGGCCTCTTTGTTTATAGTGAGCTCCACTAGCATATCAGCCAACCTTTAATGTATTTAGAGTAATTAATATATAGAAGAATTATATATACCAATTACATAAATTAGTGAATTCGTTATTTTATGAGTTGCTATAAACGGTTTGCGTTAGTTATCAACACAACAAAAATAATTTTGTTTCAACTTCGAAAATTACTGCTAGCCATTTTAGGATACCCCAATTATATATCTAATGTATTAAGGCTAAATAAGAGTGATTCATAAAATAAAATAAATGATACGGTGCAACGCAAATACTTTCTTGGTACTTCATATAATTTATACTTATAAATCGTAATGTATGTGAAACTAAATAATCGACATTGTTATAGAAACATAATGGAAAAAAAGGATGTCAAATTTCACCAAAGGTCAAATTAAAAAGCTATGTATAGCCCTATAGTCCCTAGACACCAAGTATAGGCCACCCAATAAAATAGGCTTTGGCTCTAGTCATATTAAAATACATTTAGACAGACGGAATTACAAAAAACAGTTTTTCATGTCAAGGGGGTTATGAAACTTATAAATCTTCAAAATAAAGAAGGGATCACGAGAAAGTAAATAAATGGAACGGTTCACCACAAAGATTTTCTCGTTTCTCCTTATATATGTATATTCAATATTGCTTACAACCCATCCGGCCTGTCCATCTCCTTACATTTATAGGGCAGTGATAAAAATATACAAAAAGGAAAATGTATACCCGCACTTGTGTGGAGGGGAGAGGAAACCATTTTTGAAAGCTAATCTCAGTACACCTAGCTGGGATTTGAGCACAGACTCCCTAATCAGCGGTTAGTCCAGGATAGAAAAGATTGGATCGACAATGAAATTGATGTTGTTATCTATTGCTCTAAGCTTGTTTGAAGGATAAACATGATACACACACAAAAAACAACAACTTAGAATTGGTTTTAGTTCCAAAATAAAATTATATTTTTAAAGAAGTTACATTAAAACTCTTTAGTATAAGGAACTTTAAAGTTTATAGCCGCAATAGTGCAAACTCGTCATTCGACCCTAGCCTGATACACCGATCCAATCCCTTACCTTACAGACAATCTCTTTCAAAATACATTTTCACATTTTACTTCCATCAACGGATACCAAAGAGTCTTGTCTCTTCAGGTTCTTCACTAAAGTTGTGTGTGCATTCCCTTCATCACACATACGCGCCAATTAACAAGCCAATTTCAGCCTACGATAAATAAGGTAATTAATGATATCATTTTAACTATATTTACACTAGCCAGAATGGAACAAGGGCCTAAATAGCATATTTTTAGTTGACCTACTTAAGCAATTTAAGTATGTAGAATTTCGGAAATGTTACAGATGTATATCACTCGGTCAATTTTAATTGGGCGCCGAAAAGGTAAAGTATTTTCGATAATACCACCGTTTTAATTCCTCTCAAAATTAATCTCAACAGTCAGTCATGACGGAATGCTATTTATTCACTTTTTTAAAGCATTACTTGAGCAATAATATCACCGTAAATAGTTTAAAATCGTGTCATATGTGATCCATAAAAAGATACAATTATCATTGCTCTAGCCATTAATAAACAAATGAGCAAGCAGTGTACTAGGAATTAAGTCTTATATTCTGTGCAAATCATTTCATATAGCCTTGATTGCTTCCATGCATGATGTCATCGCTCGCTTAGAGATAAGACATTAAGTTTCAGAAAAGGTGTCACTTTTATGCCATTGGTAAAAGGGCGTCGTGGTGAAGTGGATAGTTCGTTATATTCTGGACCTGGCCTTGGGGGAGCTTGTACCCACTTCTTCACAGAGGTCATGTTCAAAATTAATCTAGACCTATATTTGTTATACTAAACGTATACTTTCTAAACACAGAATACTATGGACACAATACTTATAGTAAGCCACATGCATTCATGGGCACACATAGTAGATTTAGTGTTACTTTATCTGGTTGGTCGTCCGATACCTTAGCTCAGTCGGTAGCCTGTCTGTCTACTGAGCTAAGGTCCCAGCACGGCTGAAAAATTTATCTTTGATTGATTATAGGTTAACCCTTTCACAGTGATAAACTAATGGCTGTGGGCTGGATGTTGTGTTTGATCAAGATTTAAGTTAGTTATTAAATCATGTGCTGGTATAATCCAGCGGTTCAGAAAGTGCATATTAAAAATCTCAGTTAAATAAGAAAAATGAAAATCAGGTATACTGGTGATAGATAGATTGGGGCTTGGATCCCAGCTACTAAAGATGTTTTATCCTAAGTGGCTTCTCATTCTCTCTCCACGAAGATAAGTCACCTTTCTACTAAACTCTACATTCTTCATCCCTAATCCAATAGTGATATTAAACGTTATTAGCGTGGATGGGTGTAAAAAAAACATGTGGCTGGCCTGGATGGCAAGTAAGATGTGGACAAAGAAAAACATCTGTTTTAGGTCAAACATAGTAAAATATTAAACTAGTCTAGGCAACAACCTTGGTCGAGTTCACGTATCAAAAGGTTGTGTGCAGCCTTTCTAAATCATCGATCATATTCACGGGAAGAGAAGTATGTGATATTTAGATTAAATACAATATTTAGCTAAGACTTGATACACAGGACGAATAAAACTAGTGTTACAATCATAACATATTTGTACAAACCCTCGCATGGTTATCTTTTTTGTGTTTCATGCTTTATCAGTTTATACGTTCATACATTTACATGTTATTTTATTAGATTTAAATATATTAAACAAATCTTTAATACGAGTATACTGATTATTGGACCAATAATATTTGTATATTATTCTGCTTAAATCAAAGTTAGTAAGATTATGAAATCACCAGCCCTCACCGAGAGAAAAAACTAATAACAAAATTCTGGTAAAGATCACGTTTAGTGTGTCAGGATTCAATTTGAATCTCAGCCTTCCCTCTCCAAGGTAGATCTAAGCAAGCACCTAATTGAACCAAATCAGCCCCATTAACAGAGATTCTAAAAATTTAATCTTAAAATTTAAAGTTATCTCTAAACATAGAGGCTTAGGGTGTATATATAATATATATATAGTATATATTATATATATATATATATATATATATATGTTATATATATATATAATATATATATATATATATTGATAACTCTCCTCTTACACCCTATTGGATTTTATTTTATAAACAAGTAGTTCATTATATGTTAATCATAGTTTATTTTCTTTATTATTTCATGTTATTAAAAACATTATTTGTAAATGGTATAATCTTAGAACAACGCCTTTTATAAATTAAATGATTTAAATGGCCTTATTTATAGCACGTCATTTCCCCCTCATTTCAAAAGAAAACTTATTTTTTTCACCACGATATATATATATATATATATATATGAGTTATCCTCTTTAATGTCACTACCTAGGTATCAATAAGAAATGTAAGATTAAATAACATTTAATCACTTTCCTTAAAGAAGAGCAAAGAAATAAAACCTCAGTACACGATAGTGGTAATTTAAATCTTTCTTACTAGTCCTCGGCTAGCTAAACTAGATGATCCTGACGTTTAGTCCGTGTGCCCACTTACGTAGGTCCTAGAATATTAACATCACCTTAATATGCTATCAACCCCGTGGTGTAGGGGTCAGTGCCCCTGACTACGAGTCTAGGGGTTCCTGGACTCGATTCCCGGTTAGTATCCTGGGTATTTTTCCTGAAAGGGAATTTACCCCAATGGTCGCCAGGGTTTAGTTATTTACGATTAAGAGTTTCTACTGGTTTCATACTCTCATATTTACTATCACCACCACCTCACCTCATCGGGACATGGAAAGAGACCCCACGGAAAGGATGTATGATTAGTACATTTGGGCGTCCCCTGGGAAACGGTACATTAGTACTGACTAACATTTCCAATACTGGGGTCGGTGACCTGGTGGTCTAGGGGTAAGGTATCGGACTTCTTTGCTGGTGGTCCTGGGTTCAATCATCGGTCCCAGCACAGATTTATCTGATTGCCAAACCCTTCCTTCACCTCTGACAAGATGCGTATTAATCACAACTTGTGAATGTGAGGAATGCCAGGCCTCCACCTTGGTTTGGATCCCACGTTAAAATGTAGGTTCTCAATTTCATCTCACAATCACCCTACACATTAGAGTAAGTGCGTAAAACCTAAACGGGTAGTAAGACGCGGTGCTAGTGGTAGTATTAGTAGTAGTAGTAGTAATAGTAGTATTAGTAGTAATAGTATAATAATAATAATAACTGGTAGGCAAAGAAAATAGGAAAAAATGATTCGGATAGTGTTGTTTTGATAACTGCATTTATACTTATTATAGATATACACTATATAGGGGACCTATATTAGATCCATTGATTTACAATATACTAAATAAATGTTTATGTTTGATCAAAAATAACGATATTTTTATTTTTAGTAAAATAACCTCAGTCCAACACCTTAGCTTAGTCGGTAGCATAGCTGACTACTGAGCTAAGGGTTCCTGGTTCTATTCTCGGCATGGCCGAAGATTTATCATTGATAATAATATGGGTTTACATTTCACATTTTTTAAATTAACCGCCGGGGACTAAATGTTGTGCCTGTCCTAGTCTCAAGTTATGATATAAGGCATATGAAGCAACGACAGGCCTAGCAAGCCGTTAGTGGAAAATATATGACTTGGATAAAAAACTAGCCCAGGCTACAGGCTGGAAATAGTAATGGATGTATTAGAAAGTAAAATAATCTAAATAAACTACAAGATATAAGTTTTGTCTATAAGTATTGTAATAATATTTTAAAATTTAACTAAATTATGTTAAAACTGATTTCTATCATTTAGGTATGTATACTTTTCTTATCCTGTTTATGAAGTCTTTACTTGATGGATTACAATATGGCCCTATCTTTTAATCTACGCCATAGTGGAAACGTGCAAGGTAAGTGTGGATTCTCTCAGATTAAATGAAGCGTATATATGTTTTAATTTATTCAAATTCTTCTTTGAAAATTCTGCATTTAAGATGAAAATATTATACCTAAAAATTGAAGGTGAGCTTATTTATAAACCTCAGTTTTTGTGTAAGTTTATTTATGTATCAGCATTAGCAAGCGTGATAGTATATTGCAGTTTAATATAAAACTAATATATTATCTTTGAGAAATAAGGCCCATTTACTAAATTGAGTAATCACTATAATCACTATTACAATTAATACTACGCTATTTATATGTGTATTGTTGAGAGCAAAAATCATGTGACAAAAATATATTGCCATTGTTTAACCTAAAACCAATAAACAGTTCCCATGAAAGAATCAGTAGATTGGCAATTCATCATAAGTGATCAATTCTTTGACGGTGAGCACCGGTGACTTAAAATATCTAACTTAAGAATACCATCATCTTGGTAAACTAGTTTGTAGGACGCAATCTCCAATGAAGACGGTTTGGATGAAAGTCTGGTAATTCGTTTTAAGTCTAGATTGCTGAACGATCGATTTTATCAAGTTTAGTAGTGGTATTTTAGAGGTAGTACGTGAATTATTCAAATAAAATAAAATAAATCAATGATGATACAAATTATTGTCTATCTTTGATTTATGTTCGTGGAGTTTCTTCCATCGAATCCAAAGGGAGTTCCCTCACAAGGACGCTTCATTCTTCGTTCTTCGTTTCTTCCAATAATATGTAGATAGCTGTCATATAAATCATATCGTTTGTTTACTCTCTATTCTAAAGGCAAAAAAAAAAAAAAGAAACGTGTGTTTACTTTTTACCTGACGTTAGGCTAACATTGAGAAACGTGATTCTGTTGTTGGGATTCCTCCTTAGTCATTGCTAACCTACCACTTCTTCGTCTTCCGTGCTGAGTCCAAGTTCTGCAAACAAAATAAGGGTTGCACAGCATTGGGTAGCTCTTACAAAAAAAGTACAACTGGAATTCTTGGATCAGGCAAAGTATAAAAGGTGCCACATGGATCATAGTACTTTTAAGCATCGCGTCTTACTATCCATTCGGGTTTACGCTAATGTATTATGTTAATAGTTTTAGGGATAAGAAGGTTATATTTATAGGAAATATACCCAGATTTGCGTGGAGGTAGAGTGGAAGACCTTTTGGAATAATCACCCTCAATACATCCAACCAAGATTTGAACCTCGATCTAACAGTCATCGGCAGTCTAGTTTAATGCGAGAGTAGCGTGCTTTACCACACGGCCACCGAAGGGGGTTGGATCATAGTTAAGCCACGGCAGATACCACTAAGGCATTAGTCTAAGGCGTTTATTTAGAATAATTATTGCTCACATACAAGTTTCTGGTTCTGGATTAAAATATCAGAACCCCAACGTCCCATTGAAATTGTTTTCTATTTTCGCTACCGGGCCAAGAGGGCTTTCCAAAGAAGGCCTCGTCTATTGACATAAGTTATTCCAATTTCCCAACTTTAAAATCTTAGTTTTTGTAAATAGCTCAGATGGTTTTAATTGACCGTTCAAATACTAGGTAAGTATTTAAAACCAGACATTCTCGTTAAAAGCGTCGACCTGTGAATTATCACTTCTCATTCCTACCTTTTATTTAGTTTTAGCATTAAAATATCATTATCTTGATTCTGTAATAGTTAGAAAATTTCATCTCACCCTAATCTATATCAACAACTTTATGGTAATGTATTTTAAATTAGTACTTTGTATTTTATCTATAATTATATTCTAATCGTTACTCTAGAACTGAACTTATTCGCAGATAATTTACATAATAGCTTTTTCCACATTGTCCTGTTTTTTTAATGCCACGTTTTACTACTAGGTTATACGCCTATATACTAATTACACTAATTTTCTTGGGATGAGGCTATTATTTAAATGAAGTGCACCTGCATTTGCGTGGAGGGGAAAGGGAAAATCATTAAGGGAAAAACACCCTCAGTGCACTTGACCAAGATTGAACCCCAATCTCCCTCTCTTCGACAGTATAATCTATTGAGAGATTAGCTCCATAGACCATGCGGCCACTGAAGCGGGTTTTGTCTTAATTAATACCCAGCTAATATAGTGCACATTTAATTACGCTAATGGAATAGGGTTGAAGGAGCTATAATGAATAGAAAATGTACCCACATTTTCGTGTAGGGGTAGTTATAAATAATTTGAAACCCCATCAATATGGGCTACTTAGCCGATATTTGAATGATGAAATCCCTGGTCACTGTAAAACCAGACTGGACCAGCGTACACGTTGATGTAGGTAGGATGGAAAGATGAAAAAAGTAATATTGTATACGGTATAAAAACAGTAAATCAAATTCAGGATTCTAACTCTAGGTCAATAATTGATATAATAAATTTATATATAAGATGTGTCCTTGATTTTATATGTGTGTTCAAAACATTTTCCAAACCAAGTAATCTTTCTCTAAGGGTGACCTGGTGGTCTATGGGTAAGGTGTCAGACTTCTGTGCTGGGGTTCCGGGGTTCAATCCCCGGTCCCAGCACAGATTCATCTGATTGCCAAACCCTTCCTTCACCTCTGACAAGACGTGTATTAATCTCAACTTGTGAATGTGAGGAATACCAGGCCTCCATCGTGGTTAGGATTCCACGTTAAACTATAGCTCCTCAATCTCATCTCACAATCACAATATTAGCGTAAGTGCGTATAGCCCGAACGGGTAGTAATAAGCGGTGCTAATAATAGTAAAAATAATAAAACTTTCTCTAAGCTTTTTTTAAAACACACATACAATGCTTAAATGGGCCATGATTGTTGAAAAGCTCTGCTTCATATGATCTCTAACAAAGTAAGATACTTTGGGAGTTCCAATGGGATAAATAGTTTATTCTAAATCAGCTGCAAAAGTTTCTGGAATTTCATTTATTCGAAAAGTATCATAATTTTGTTCACAAGAGTTAAATGCTTCCCTTGTGTGAATTGCTTGGAATTACACAATCTTGCTATAATTGTATTTTATCGAAATAGAGAAGAGGTGCCCAACCTTTTTCAGCAGACGACCCCATTGATAGATAATCAAATTCACACGCCCCATTACCTATTATGATTTAAAAAAATGCTTTTTATTCTCTTCTTTATCTTATACAAAAATTGATGTAACTCTGGCAGGATAGTGGTAGAAAAGATGAATTAGAATTATCGTGATGTTTGGCACTATTTGCTTTTCATCGTTTCTTGAATATTGGGTCTGATTTTTGACACCACACCACTAATCCCTTTCCACTTCAAATCGATATAAAGCCGTTTAGTTTTCAATGAAGTCGTAGTTGATGATTTGGTGGTGTTGCACGTGGCTACAATGGTAGCTTAGGGACGCGTTTTTCAAACTGTGTCATGTGGAGCCTTTGGGCTACGCCAGTTATCTCAGGATTCTTGATGCAATTTTATAATTTTCATTATTTGTTTTTCACAATATAAAATAATATCATTAATTAAAATTGCCAATTTTTTCGAATCCGAATAGGAGGCCTTTTTCCAAAGGATAGACAGAACAAGCGAGATTTTCCGTTTGTTTTGTACATTTTTACTTGTAAAAGTTAACTGTCATTATGAATATTCATAATAATTCACACTTGTGGATGGTCAACCAAATTTATTATAACTGTTAGACAGTGTTGCCAATACAACCGGAAATGATTATCTTAATTACTTTGGAAAAGTGATTTAAATAAAAAATATCTTCAATTTCTTATATGATTTTTAATATTATTTCCAAATTGTACCACGCCCCCTCTCCCTGGAAGTGCTTCACGCCTCCCAAGCTGGGAACCACTGAATTAGTTTTCATGTTAAGATTTTAAAATTAAATTACAAGAGTAGTTAGTATTATTATTACTCACATGTTCCTTTAAAATTAATTACCTTTTTCACTTACTTTTAACATTACATTGCTATATGTAATTTGGAACACCAGCAATACATTCAGATTATATCTTGAGTCTTTTATGAGCATACTAATATTATGTTTTAGATATAACATTTACTTAAAAAAAGACAATATAAATTGGATATATATCATTGTGGTCACATCATATTTTGATTGAATAAACTACCAATAAAATCATTTTACATCAAGCATTTTACTATAAATTTAAGGTATAAGGTTAGGTCAATTCTTTTGAATTAGGGAAAGCTTTATTTTGTTTATAAAGTAATCTAAATAAGAAAAAAGTTGTTCAATGCAGCAGAGTTGGCTTTGAGTCAACATTATTGAGAAATAGACTAAGAAATTAACTTATTCAAATTATGTCATAAGATACTTATTATTAGAACAAATGTCCTCCTAACACTAAAGAAACATACATACATTAACATATTATTTAAATCTCTAAAAAATTAATGTATACGTACAATGTGATTAGGGTGGTATAGCAAAAATAATTATGAAAACGAAATATCATTAATTCTCCATGGTATTCACATCTCTAGGCATGATAACTAAATTTAAAGTCTGGTTTGCTCATGGTAGATAGGTGAGTGTTCAAATCCTGATCAGGTTTATCTAAGGTGGCTTTTTATAAATGGTTTACACTCTTTTCCTTCGAGAATACAGATACATTTATTTTAAGAATTATAATTTCCTTATCCCTATCCCACTATCTAAATTAAATGAGGATAGTTTGAATGGGTAGTAAAATGTGATGGAAAACAATCCTCTTTATATCACGCCTCGCTTGGCACGCGGCCTAAGTTTGGACATCTGTGATCTTCTAGGGGCAAGAGGGGAGAAGAAGCAGCTATTAGGGTAAGTTGACATGAACGGTACCTTCTTCAAGTGGATGCTGCTGCTGCAACATCTGAAGAAAAAAGAAAGAAAGAAAGAAAGAAAGAAGGCGGTGGAATATTATTTACTCCCTCCGGGGCCTTCCATTGAAACGTTGGATCAACCAATGCACGATGACATCGTCCCACAACCTACAACAACCTTCCAAAATTAAAGGGTTATATTCATTGACGACACTCAATAGCTTTCCTTGGAATTACAATAGGAAAGGAAGTGGATTTGATGGTGGTTTATACTATTGGAATCGAACAAGAACGATAGGGTTAAGCAGAAATAATCATAAAAAAAGGAATAGACCCATTTATTATAATGATAGAAATTGTAGGGTTGAAGGTCATTCTTCTGTGTGCTAAAGGATAAAAAGGGTTTATGAAGGTTCTTCTTTTATTTAGGGCTTTAAAACATAAAACGTTTGAGAAATATTGTAAATTTATGTTGTTAAGTTTGAAATATAATTTGAAGGC
This sequence comes from Timema podura, assembly GCA_033556935.1. Classification (NCBI taxonomy): domain Eukaryota; kingdom Metazoa; phylum Arthropoda; class Insecta; order Phasmatodea; family Timematidae; genus Timema; species Timema podura. The sequence goes on along the minus strand of JAVRXN010000010.1, from coordinate 63,426,744 downwards.
ACATGGTCTAAATGCACATTTCTTAGGCGTACCCGCCTCGGTGGCGTAGTTGGCTAACACGCTAGTCGTGTTGAGCTCGACCGCCGAGGACGGGGAGATTGAGGTTCGAATCTCGGTCGGGTGAACTGGGGGTGGTTTTTCCTAAATGGCTTTCCACTCTCCCTCCACGCAAATCAGGGTTTACTTCCTCTAAATTCAACATTCCTGATTCCTAGTCCATTAGCGTAATTAGTACTTAAGCGTATAACCCGAACGGGCAGTAAGACGCGGTGCTAATTATTATTATTATTATCTTAGACGTGACTAATGTTCTTACAGATGATATAGACTAAATCAATGCATCAACATACTAACATCCCTTTGAGAAAACATATTTAATTAATGCTCCAGAAAGTATCCACCGAATTCTATTTCGTGCTACCTACTTCTAGTTGGCTTGGTGTTTCCAAGGTTTTCTCTCAACTAAGTGGAATATTGAGTATGATACATGGTGAAATAATTGTATTTTTCTTCAATTATTAACAAGCCTATATTATTTAACTAACTTGCAATTTGGGCCTGGATTTGATGTTGAAGTTATATTTTTCTCCACGGTAGAGTATATATACGATAGATATAAAATTATTCTTAAAGTTATTAATAATTTGATCCTAAAATTTAACAAAATTTCAGAAAGAACTGCTGAATACACCCAGTTGGGTTTTACTCTTGACCTTCCTTACGTGGAAAAAACCAGACACACTTGTCTGACGCCTTTGCTCATATTACCACCAGAGCAGACATGTAAGTACTTGAATAATACTGTCAGGAATATGATAAGTATGGCCAAACATGAATATGGAGCCTGGTTGACCATAGTCGAAATAGTTATAATATCTTTACTAAGAGCATAAAAATCGTACATAGGATTATTAGCTCCGTGAACATACGTCACCTTGCCTTGTAAGAACTGGATTCAAACCAGTGCTTCAAGGATGATTGGTAGGATTCTGGAGCAAACAGAACAAGCCGAGACAATTAATATTGTAACATTCCAAATAAACTGCCAACTTTAGCATCAAGAAATGTTATGTGTGGATATAAAGACCTAAACACAGTAAACTAGTTTGAACTCATTAACCAATGAACAAACTTGTGTCTTCTAAATATTGCCTTGTTTAACACCTCTAAGACACAAATATTCTTCTAAGATTTCAACAATAAAATTGACTTAGAGGATGAAGTTTCATTACATGAAATAATTTAGTTTAAAATATGGCGTCATTGGTACTAGGTTCACCCTCTGCTTTCAATACAACTAGAAATAGGACAGCTCTGTACGTAATTTTAAAAATACATAAAGATGAAAACACATTTTACAAGCAATTTTGCACATCAGTAGAATAATTTAACTAGTTAAGGAAGGAATAAAAAAATTTTCAAGTAATTTATCGAGTCAGTAAAATCATTTTACTAAATAAGGAAAGACGAAAATACAGTTGCTAAGTATTTTCAAACGTCAATAGAATCATTTATCTTTACTAAGGAAAAATTAGAACACATTTTCCAAGAATACATTTTCCATGTCAGTAGAATTCTTTAGTAAGTTATTACGTAATAATATTAAATCCTATAGAACCTGTAACAGCTCTATCTCAACAATAAACATATCTACATCTTAACTTTCAAAGGATTGTTGGCGTGGTATTTTAAAATAATATATAACCTTGCAATGACTAGCTTAGCACATCAACACTTGTCTCTTTTTCGAAAGTCACGCGTACTTCTTCCGCCCGTAGAAACACTACCATTTAAAACAATGTATCTACACCAGCTGCGCGTGTCACAAGGACCGAAAATCGAGCGCGTCTGCAGCGCTGCTAGTTAAGCCGCACACGCTAGTGGAAACACTACTATTTAAAACAATGTATCGCTAAGAAATATTGCTAACAGCCACGTTGCTGAATACGCTGGTTAAAATGAGCTTTTAAACGTCCCAATGGGAATTCTAGATGTAATCTTCCAAGTGTGTAATAGAAAATGAACCCTGTCCAACCCACCTCGTTCTTAATGGTTTACCTAAAATGTCCATCCCACCATGTTCTTACTATATTACCGAAACTCTCCGTCCCACAGTTTTCTTAATATATTATAAAGACTGTCCTTCCCACCGTGTTCTTACTATATTTTATAATCTGTCAATACTACCGTGTTCTTACTATACCATATAATCTGTTCACACCACCGTGTTCTTACTATACCATATAATCGTTCATACCACCGTGTTCTTACTATTTATAATCGTCAATACTACCGTGTTCTTACTATACCATATAATCTGTTCACACCACCGTGTTCTTACTATACAATATAATCTGTTCATACTACCGTGTTCTTACTATACAATATAATATGTTCATACCACCATGTTCTTACTATACTACCTAAACGATCCACCCCACCGAGTTCTTACTGTATTATCTCAAATATCTTGGCCTTCCATGTTCTTACAGTATTTTATAAACTGTCCCGTCCACCCAAGTTTTTTAAAATAATTATTATTTAAAGCATTATTTACATTATTCATTGAATAAGTAATACTTTGCCTTTCAAGTCTATCGTTTAGTTACACTTTGCTAATTTGTTGCCTTATAGCCATGTGCTGACATTATTTTTTATTTTATACTTTACAATACGGTGCAGTAACAGTTCTACAATGTGTATCACACCTCACCTTGAATTAGACAAATTATGGAGCTAGCCTGGTAAAAGAGGTATGATTACTCAAACAATTGCAATGGTGCGATAACAATTATAGATTTACATGAACAGAGAAATGACAAGCCAAACATGTGTGGCCAATATATTCAATGCTATCATAACAACTGTAGAGCTACTTGAAAACAGAAAGGGTGATAATCGGGAAGGTGATCTGTCAAGCTATACTGAAAGTACTAACATAACATAGTTATTGTGATCATAAGTTATGACACGAGAGCTATTTAACGGTTTAGTCAGTAAGTTAAGATTGAAGGAAATAGTTTAAGGTATTAGCATGGAGAAAGTTTGGTAAAACCACAATCATAACCAGGATGAGTAGTATTTCGTGGATACGGACAGTACCACATGATTAGGCGGGTAAATATAAGTTGCATACAATTTTTGCAAAACAAATTGTTATTCCCATACCTTTTGAAGTAAACGTCATTTAAGTTGGAGAGGGCTGATGTGGCAAAGCTGTGCTTGAATTGTCATACACTAGCTGGTGATTAGACGTAAACACAAATTCCACATACCCCATCGATTTTCACACAAGCAATGGGATGACCTCCAAAAGCCTAGGTAAAACCGTTTCAAGGAACAGAAGGTATCTATGGGAGTCCAAACGACTTGGTAGCACATTCGAATCCCCAACAATTTCGGCACATGCGCTCACATTGAATCGATGTTATACGCAAGAATGGGAGTGTAGTGCGTGTTAGAACTTGCTCGTAAGTGATTTTAATACGTGTTCTTCATTCCCTCTAGAGTGAAACAGGCTTCATCGGTCCACCAAATATGCTAAATAAAGTCCGGATCTGCAGCATGCTGCTGTTGGAGCCACAGAAAAAACTGTGCCTGGCAAGGCAGATCAGTCAGGAGCAGATGCTGCTTTGCTGCATAATATTATATGTGGTAGTCCTCATCACGAAACACTTGCAGAACTGACCACTGCTACATGTGCATAGATTTTGCTACGTCTCGGGAGCTGCGCGCTGGCTGCTGTTGGAAGGCACTTATTAGAGCATCTTCAACACCTGCTGCTCGTACGTTGCTTGCCCATCCTGCATCCCTTAGTTATGCTGGAACCATTTTACCTGTCCCCTTAGAAAGCTGTTTCAAATGGTGAAACACATTCACGATCGAATGACGTTCACCTAGGAAGCGATCGGCATACCGCAGGTCTGGCTCATCTGTTAGATGCTCCCATGATTATTGACATCCCAGTACTCTGCTTGTATAATTATTTGCTGATTGCACAATATTGACCTCGAAATTTGTCTATACGTTCAATTGCCAGCGACAATATGAAATATCAGAAACAGCGTTGCAACATCAACCCTCTCGAACTTTAATGTCATTTTTCTCAAAAGGTATGGGAGGGACGAGTTTTTTGCAAAGAGTATTTTCAACTTATTTTTACCCACCCAATAATGTGCTACTCTCCGTATCTGCACATTACCACTCATTCTAATATATATATATATAATAATATATATAAAGGAGCCGTGTCTAGTGTCTAATAACTAAATACAAACTTTAAATTTTCAGTCACCTGCCATTCATTATATTGTGCATTTGATGCCTTAGACCATGGGATTACCGGGGCAAGTTGAAGAAAACAAGTGAGGTTACCAGCTAACAGGCATTATAACATTATTTTACAGATATTTTTGGTTACAATATTACAATTATATTGAAACAAAATCACTATAAATTAGTGTATTTGTAAATTAAATATTTAATTGAGCTTGTATGAAAGTACATTCGATATATTTTAAAATTAACTCTACATTGTCATTTTATAACGATAGGGATGGCAAAAAAATACGAGCAGGACTGGTTGATTTAGGATGATTTCATCCTATGCAGCCAAGTGGTTGTATATATATCATCACATATAGCAGTTGGATCATGATAATATAGTTTGTAGATACTTTTTGAAAATGATACTTTGTGTTTGAATGGCTGATTGGTGGTATTCTACCGTGACGAGGAAGGACATACTTTTTTCTTTAGTTTTGTTGTTGATGGATGGTGGCGATTACCAACTTGTTAGCAATCCTCACCCTTCAGGCCCTGATATTGTTACATGGTGATAAGTGGTTTTAAGGTTACAATATTTTTGGTAATATAAAATGGGATTCAAATAAATGAAATAAATTTACCAAAAGAGATCGATTAGCCCCAGAGTATATAACTGACTTGAATACCGGGGCTCAAATATCAGCCCTAATATCTTATTTTCTACTTATTAATAGTAAACTAATTTTCCTCTCTCTAGGCGAATTATGGTGAGTTGTTCTTTAACATTTTACCAATATACTAGTTTTAAGGCATGTCTCTGACAGGCTGCCTACAATACTACCCAACCTAACAAAATCAAACCTACAATTTGTATATGCACGAAAAGTTACATTTTGTCAGGTTGGGATAGCTTGTTATAAAAGTATGTTTCTGTTAATTATATTAAGTAAGAGTGGCTAAAGGGAGAGTTACCAAAATAAATTAATTTTAATTTTTATAAATAAATTACATTGTTTCTTTATATAAGGCCTACTATGTTTTACAGAATAATGTAGAGCTATTTGGTAGGTATACCCTGATTTTATCCTTCAAACTACTTTAACCCTTCCTTTGTTTGTTGAGCTTCGTGCCATGGAAAAAGCTACGTATCGTATAATAATTATTGGCCATGGCTAAACACTGTTTTGGGGAGATATATACCAACCCTACACGATTAAAAAAATCATTGTAAATTGTAATAAAGAGATATTTAAGATTAATAAAATAGGGAAAAACTTAAATGTTACATTCGAAAGTAACTTGATATTTTATGTAAACATTCTCAATGATTATTTATTGATAAGTCACAAGGTATGACCTTGGTTCCCTTATTAATGTTCATTGATAACGCTAGTTTATTTGGGAACTACCTCTAACTCAAAATAAAAGGAATTTCAGATTCTTTTATTTTTCCATTCACTACTGTTTCCACATGTGGCTTGGATCAGTTTTTTTTATTCAACCCATATATTTCACAGTATTAGCTTCATATCCCATATGAAATAATTTAAGACTAGGACAAACACATCATCAAGTTCCCAGCCGTTAATTCATTATTGTGAAAGGATAAACTCACATTTCACCAATGATAAATCTTTCGGCCATTCCGGCAATCGAACCCGGTAACCTTAGCTCAGTAGACAGAAACGCTACCGACTGACTAAGGTGTCATATTGGCTGTCTAGGTTTACAGGGACCAAATCGATTCCTGGTATAAAACACACATTCCTTTTAGACGAACAGGTTAAGTTTGTTGCGTAGATTAGATTTTCGTCCAATTTAGGCGGGTTCCGTTGCATAGGCTCTGTTTAGTATTATACACACAAACCAATAATCAAAAAGTTTTATTTATAAGATTATGCTATTTGTTACTCTGCAATGTAAGCTGTCTTTTAATTAGAGTAGTAATTGGTTTGTTTTAATACATATATAAACTATGCAAATGCAAACTCTAATTAAATAATTATATTAAACGTTATATGTAAAATTTTCACTTGCCAAAGAAACAATTGCTATTATTATAATTATAATTAATTAAATATGGAAATTTTACAAAATTCAACCAAACCTTAAACCCAGATCACTGTATTATATCTCCAATTCCACTTTAGATTTGAGAGTGGAATTAATATTCCAGGTTCTCATTTCTATCGAAATGGAAATAATATGTCAACGAATTAAAATATGTAATAAATCACGCTTTTTAGTAATTTTTTTATTGGTTTTAAATTGGAAAATTTGTCACCTCTTAACCATATCCTCTACAATTTCCCTAAATTTCAGGTTTCTGTTTCAGTAAGAATTACTAAAAATTCTCTGAAAAAAATATACAAATGTCAACAGACACCATTAGACTTTTTTAAATATATATTATTACTATAAGGTTTGTAGCCTATAGATAAAACGAACGTTAAGGTTATGTGGCACAAACAAAAGATAAGGCAGCAAATAATTGAACATAAATGTTTTTATCCTGAGGTAAGAGTAAAATCGTTCCCCAAGCATCTGGAAAGGTATCCTTTCTCATTCAAACTATTCCAAGGTTGTGACAAGTGAATATATGGAGCGGTGAAGGGATGTTTGATGGAGGACTAGAGGATAAACTCCTCCCTATCCTCTTATAATTTTGATATTCTAAAATAGGTGCATCCTTTTATAATATTAGGCCTACCAGATATTTAAATTGGCAAAAAATAGAATAGCATCCTTTAAATATGATAAATATTTATCAAACCCGGGGAAGTAATAAAGGGGGGAGAAGGTTCTAAACAGGTACTTGAAATCTAACACTTGTATTGAAAAGTAAATATTCACCAGCTAAATAAAAGCAAACTAGATACTACACTTTTTCACTTTTTTTAGATAATTTCACTCAGTTAAGTTCCACTGGACGTCAGACAAACCTCAGCACGTTGTCCATCACATTCCTCAGCAGAGACGTCTAATTGTTTCCTCCCTATCCAGTATAATGTGAGGTATTATCTATTTAATGCATTTTTAACGTCCTTTAAGTCAAGCAGTTATTAAAAAAAAAATATTTGTGAAGTATTCCTATCTGTAGTGTTTTACTTCAACTCGACCCCACGGAGAAATAAGTATTTTGATCTTCAAAACTATCAAACTCAAAATTTTGATAAATGTCGACGTTTCATGACCCCCTGAAATTGAAAAAGTGGTTTTTCGCGATGCCGTATAATTTTATCTCAGATTAGAGTCGACACCATTTAACGATCAGGCTTAAACTTGGTAATTATGGTTTTAAAAAGGTTATCCCTAGTAAATTTTGGAATTAGGTAGTTTACCCTAAAAGTAAAGGTTGTTTACTATAGGGCAAACAGAGAAAAACTCGATTTTCTAAAAAAACTGCCCAAACGATTTTGATTAAATTTTGGTATCCAGGCATTGTTTAACATTACAAACAACTCGTTTCAGGAGCTGCGTGGTTTAACTCCTGCAGTAGACTATACTGCAGATAACGGGGAGTTAAAGTTTCGAATCTTCGTCGGCTGTATTAAGGGTAGGTTTTTCAAAATGGTTTTACACTCTCCATCCCACGTAAATACGGGTACAATTACTATATAAATATATCTTTCCTAAATCCAAAAACCAATAGCGTAATTAGTACATAGGTGTATAAACCGAACAAGTTGTAAGACGCGGTGCTAAAAAAACAGTCAAAAAATACACACAGATTGACCATTCTCGTTTTACCATGAAAATGACTCTAAGTGTGCTTAAAAGAAGCGGAAATTTCCAATTTGGATCATATGATCACCGCAACTATTTGAGATACAAAATTAATTATCATTGAAATGTTGTAATACTATTAAAAATACAGATTTTTAATTTGAATACTATTTTTACCAAACAAATAGTTTCTGAGCTATGAGTAAATATGAACCGTATACTTTTAATGGAGCACTTTGAAATATGAATTGTGTTTTATTCTCTTTGTTGGACAGATAATGTTACTTTTTTCTCATTGTTTCTGTGACAATGTATATTACTTAACTTATAATATTCGTGAGAGCGTTTCTACAACAATGTATATTATTTTGTCTCACGAATCTTAAGAGGTATTAGTAAATGTATCTATTTTAAGACAAAAGAGAGAGAAAGTCTGTTTGGGGCACCGTGTCATTTATTTTTAAACGAGTATTATTCTTATTTCTATCTATTTTAATATCTGGTAGTATAATTATAATAATTTAAGTAAAAAACAATATTTGGTGGCAGTAAAATTTTACTAAAACAAGCTATTAATTTTAAAAATTTTATGCCACTAAATTGTTTATTTTATCATACAATTTTATATTTGGTTCACCACGCCTTATTTACTACCCTTTCTCGTCATCCACATTTAGTACACTAATGGAATAGACTGAACGAATATGCAATTTAGAGAAAATACACCCTAGTTAGAGTGTTGGGAGAAGGCGGTGCCACCTAGCAAAACGCCTGTACACCCAATCATGTTTCAAACCACGACTTCCACGTAACCTTCAACACAGACAAGGCTAAACTGATCAAAAATTTGAATACACTTTTTTTTCATCTGGAAACTATATATATATATATAATTTATCAAACTACTTAGTCTACAATTAATGTCTATTTAATATAACTTACTGATCAAACTCTAAATAAGGAAGTTCTCGTAGCTGAGGGGAGGATTACCCCAAATTAATGTATGCATAGGTGAAATGGGTTCAAAACAAAGCTGTGCCAAAATTAATCAATATATTTTAAACAGGTGTTAATTTCATCGATAGTTGCCAAGGCTAAAGAGTTTGTCTCAAGTATGATATCCTAATCTTCTTTAGTTTGTAATTTGTGTGGTATATATGAACCCAAATGCAAAGAAAATGGTCTTTAATAACTTAAGGAAACCAACAAAAATATGTAGTAGATTATTTTAATTTTAATATTAGCCGAGGGTATATCCCACTGCGTAATGATTTCGTAGGAAATACTACGTTAGTTTATATATAAAAAACAGTAATTTCTTAAAAATCGAACAATTTCAAAATTAAATTATATCTATCAAAGTACCTCTAAGTTGATTTAAAATTATTTGTATATACCTTATACTAGTTCACTCCATCTGTCATCAAGTATGCCGACCACTTTTCATAACTTCTATTAGAAAAAGAAATCTGAAACCTTGAACATTTTACCTAATACGCCTGACAATGTATTCTAGTAAAATTTGAGCTAAATCTATAATTCGGTGTATCTCGTAGCCATTGCAATCCATATAAGGCCTGTCAGCTATCCTGGCAATTTACCTGACCCGGATTTCAGACCTTACCTAATCTGTTCAAACATAATCTATTTAATTTTACATAACTAAAAAATATTTAAAAAAAAATATATCCCATGCCGATAAAGTATAAGATATGGATATTTGGCATCCAATTCTGAAACATAAAGAAATTGCGCAAACATGATCTATATGAGCCCAACGGGATCCTTTGTAAGTGAGGTAGGGAATTCTATAATGCAGGAGTAGGTGCCACACCTTAAATTTTATCAGCATAGTGAATATTTTTGAATAAATGTTTTTTTATTTTTAAAGGTTATACTGATGGGGAAAAATCAGTATTCAAACAACGATTATAAAACTATAAATTATAACTCAAAACGTATTTATTGTAACATTGGGTGCCAAATTTGGCTTCACACAAAATGAGACGCACCTTGCTCTCCGTTATTTATCGTTCAATTTATACTGAAATAAGTAGAAGGTTATTTTTCTAGCTATTGTTTACTGCCCTCGTTTCAAGCAAACGTTGATACACGTATTCCTGACACCTTTTATATTTCTAACCCTCTGTATGAATTCGTTGTTAACTTTCCTAGTCCCAAACTCACCAACTAAGAACCTGCTCTGGAGGGTCACGTGGGTTCAACTATGTTCTGCATGTAGCCCTAAAACCAGTAGCCGCTACCACTTGCATATTTTGTCTACAGAGCCAACCCAGGATGCTGCTGCTGAATGAGTCTTCCTTGGACCACGCCTATTGCCCTACTGCCAAGGATCCTTTCACTTTTATAACCCTTTACGACCCTAGCGTAACGCCCTTACAAGGTCACGCAACGGTGGGTAGGTTTTCACCCCACATGTCTTATTCCATACCGGGCTAGCACTTGCTAGTCTCATACCTGAGTGATTGAGCTTCAAACATGAGCTAGTGCACTAAGAGCTGTTGTTACATCATATTTGGAATATTCATATACATGAAAGTAATTAGTGACTAGATTTACTTTATTATAACATTTTGCATCATTTGTTTTCTTATATGCATAGCGTCTTGCTTTCCATCAGGGCTCTCCACATATTTACGCTAATAAAAGAGAGATGTAGAATTTAACCTAAATAGATTAGAATTAGCGTGAAGGGAATGTGAGAAATAATCTAAGAATACCACCTAAATACACCATGCTGAGATGAGAGCTCCAATTTTCCAGACAACGGCAAATCATAACAGAAGAGATTCTTACTTTAGTGCTTGTACCATATATATGTAATTTTTGTTACCGAATTTCATCAGCCTCTTGGTGTATAGGAATATAATTATCAAAGGGCAGTTTAAACTCTAGAGAAGGCAAGGAAATAATAAAATAAGATCTTGTGTACTGTACATTTGTACAGTACAATGTAACTTCAGTATAAATACACTTTGCAAAGAAGCTTAGAGATGCCTGAAGTTGTGCACCTCAGGCCTATTTAAAAATAATAATTTTACCTATATTGAGACCATATTTTCATGGTATTCTTAGCTGCTCGTGAGCCTGACACCTTAAACCATTTGACCATCAGTTCAGTTAACACTGAAAAAAAAGTGTACATATTTAATAGATATACGTGCTGGAAGAAATATTGTGGTTTGCATCTCGGATTTATTATCCTTACACTTACCTTAAATTGTGAGTTTGATGCCTAGGGTGGAAGGGGACGCGAGAAAAAGCCAGTGTTTTCGCAAATTTTTAAAATCAAATATTTCTCTTTGATTAAAATGTTTTTCATCTAAAACCACTATGTTAAAATAATATACAGACTTAGATAATGCTTGATAATATAAATAAATGAATGCTCAATTGAATATAATGAAAATGAAGATTAGTAAGTTAAAACATATTTAGTTATTATTATTATTATTATTATTATTATTATTATTATTATTATTATTATTATTATTATTATTATTATTATTATTATTATTATTATTATTATTATTATTATTATTAGCACGGCGTCTTACTACCCGTTCGGGTTATACGCACTTACGCTAATGTGCAATGGTAGGGTGATTGTGAGATGAAATGAAGGAACTACAGTTTAACGTGGAATCCGAACCACGGTAGAGGCCTGGCATTCCACACATTCACAAGATGTGCATATTTAGTTAAAGTCTTACACTCCTCACGGAAGATTATTTTAGAATGTTTTCTAAAATGTTGTTAAAACCACTATGTTCATGACAGATATTCAAGAACTATTGATATCACTATGTATATAGGTTTTTTCTGGAACAAAATTTTATTATTTTGTTAAAAAATGTTTTGCTATGAAAACTACAAAAACCCTTCTCATTACTTACATACACTCTTCCCCACCATAAATCAAATGGGTAAGAAATGTAGATAGCTCCAAAACTAGAAAACATATAACAGTAATATCTTAGCATGATTATGTACTCAGTGACTCTTGAGAATGTGACACAACATACCTTTTTTTTAAAACTTTTATCTGTGAATCTATAAAATTTTCAATTTTGAATCTAATCCGAATCTTGGACAAATTAGTCGAATAAAATCGGAATCAAATCTCATGCCTAAAATAAATTTCTGGTTGAGTCCCGATTGAATCTTATGCCTAAAAAGAATTTTAAGCCGAATCCGAATCAAATCCATTAAGTTTATTTTATCGAATCGCGTCCTAGACGAATCCTATTCTTTAAAAAGATGGGATTGAATATTTTATTTATAAAATAGGCTCTGATCCGAACCGAAACATTTAATTTAGGTTTACTATGTTATTGTTTCAAATCAAATCAGTGTTGAATAGTTTACTATATTACGCTACCAAATCCAAACCAATATTAAAATATTTTTAAAAATGTTTATAAATATTTTAGAAATAAAAAATATATATTGGACAAAAAATAAAAATGTAATAACTAAATAAGAATCAACACGTGAGAAATTAAATATAGTTCACACCACCTTTTAATTTCTCGCTATCTTACAGGTAGAGAAAGTATGGTAATCGTAAAAAAAAATGAACTTAAGATTTTGATGAATCTCGACGTTTCATGACCCCCCGAATCTAAAAAGGTGGTTTTTGATTTACCGTCTGTCCATCTGTCTATCTGTACCTCCGACTAGAGCCTAAACTTTTTTACTGATCGGATAAAAATTGGTATCTACTGTTTTCATAGAGTTGCCCCGAGTTATTTTTGGAATCTAACCCTAAAATAAAGGGTAGTTTACTGAAGGTCAAAAAGAAAAAATGTCGATTTTATCAAAATCGGCTCAATGGTTTTGATTAAATTTCATATCAAAACATTTATAGATACTCCAAACAAAATACCTACCCTCAATATCATGGCAAAATGAATTTAAGGGCTCCAGTCTGATGCTTATATTCTCATTTTTTAAATCATATATACGAAATTATTTGAGATATGAAATAAATTATCATAACAAATATATATTTATAATACAAATATTTTATTATAAACATATTTTTATAAAACCAGTCAATTTCAAGCTATACGCAAATATATCTATTTTTTAACTTAACGAACACAAAAGGTTAAGTATTGCGAAGGTAAAAAAAAAAAATCCTGAAATAATGATGGATGTCGACGTCTAATGACCCCTCGAACCTTAAAATTGGTCTTTGCAATCACGTCTGTCTGTGTGTCTCTTTAACCCCAATGAGTAGTTTAATAAAAATTAAAATAAGAAATTTATGGAATTTCTCAAAATACGCTCTAACGAATTTGATTAAAATTCGTATCTAGGCGTTCATTAAGATTATAAATAACTGGCTATTTTAATTTTTCCATGTAATTGAATTTTAGGGTACTTTACCGAAGCGGAAATGTCCGTATATCCGCAACTATTTGAGTTACTGGATAAATTATAATTGAAAAATATTAGTATTATCATAATTAAAAAACTTTTATATGAAATATATTTTTATAAAACCAATAGATTCTGAGATATTGACAAATAGATTAATACAATTTGGTGAGCTTTAGTTGTAATGATATAATAATTAAGTTTTAACGTAATAATTCTCTAATGCCATAGAGTAAGAAATAAGTATGTCTCTCAAAAATTGTATGTTCTCTTTCTTTCAACGTCATAGGGGAAATGTTTGTACAGCATCATTTTAGATTCAATAGTCAATATTTACCTATTTTATTGGTCAAAATTTATAAATGAGGAATTTAATAGAAATGCAATAATCATAAGATGTGCAACCCCTAATAAAATGTTGAAAATTTTATACTGGAAGTATACATTTTAATACGAAGTGTTGACCCACGGGGACCCTATATCAATATTATTACTTTCTCGCTAACTTACAGATAGAGCAAATATTGTAATAGTCAAATAAACTCGAGATTTTGATGGATGTTGACGCCTCATGACACACCAAACCCCAAAAAGTGGTTTTCGCATTGCCGTCTGTTTGTCCATCTATCTGTCAATCTGTACCTCGGGCTAGAACATAAACTATTTTACCGATTGGGCTAAAACCTGGTATATTGGGTTTTCATAGGGTTACCCCAAGGAATTTTTGGAATTGGAATATCCAACCCTAAAATTCAGGTCAGTTTCCTTAAGGGCGGAAAGAGAAAAAAAATCGATTTTCTCAAAATCAGCTTTAACGATTTTGATTAAATTTCATTTCCAAGATTTGATCAATATTACAAACCAAATTGCTACTCTCAACATTTCGTCAAAATGACTTTAAGTGTTCCGTTCTGATGCGTAAATTCTAATTTTTAATTTTACCTCCGTAAGTCTTTGAGATATGAAATTGTTTATCATTGCATACATGTAGACCTATTTATAATAAACATCTTTTACTTGAAATATATTTTTATAAAACCAAATGTTTTCAAGCTATACGCCAATTTTTTTTTTAACTATTCCAACACTTTCAAGGTAAAGTATTAGACCATCAATAAAATCTAACACGAGACGTTGATGGATGTTGACGTTTAATGACTCCTCGAACCCTAAAATGTGGCTTTTGCAACGCCATCTGTGTCTGTGTCTGTCTAACCCTAAAATGAAGAGCAGTTTACTTAAGGGTAAAAAGAAAAAAGCTAAATTTTCTCAAAATCGACTATAACGATTTGGATTAAAACTCGTATCTATGCGTTGATTAAGATTATAAACAAATTGGCGTTTTCATTTTCCCATGAAAATGACTTTTAGGGCTTTTTACAGAAACAAAAATTTCTATATCTCTGCAACTATTTGAGATACTAAAATAACTTATTGTAAAATTTTAGTACTATTAAAAATAAAATCTTTTAATTAAATATATTTTTATAAAACCAATTGATTCGGAGATATTGACAAATATATTAATACAATAAGCAAATTAGTAAGTCTTTCAAGAAGTTGATGCTTTTCCTTTAACCTCTTAGAAGAAATGTTAGTACATCACAGGGGGGAATCCAGGATTTTCGTAAGGTTTGGAGGGAGGTGGGTGCTCCCACCGGGATCGGGTTGTGGGGGTGGGGGGGCGGCGGGAGGCACCTCAAGAAATTTTGTTATAAAATACTTCAAAATTTGAGAGTAAATCTTTAAGTAATTTTTTAGTGTAGCGCTAAAATTGAGAATAATACTCTAATGAAGTGTATAACTCTAAATTTGCGATTAGTATTGAAATTTATTATAAACAAGTAATAAGAAGGCAACAAATAGTGATTATTAAGAGGTTAACAAGTTTAAACAAAAAAACAATTATTATATAAATAATTTCTTAGCTATTCAATCAATTAGACAAAATTTATGGAATTACTCAGATTTCGAACAATCGAACTTTAACGCCACTCTATAGTGGAGCTAGTTATTTCTCATTCTAAATCGAAATTCTACCACTAAGTCATACTAACACGCTATGTGTGTGGTATTATTATTCAAAGATTATGTTTAAAGCACGTTTTTAAAAATAAATTATTTTAAAGATCTTTATTTTTTATTAATCATTGAAATAGTTGTAATAATAATAATAGTAATAATAATAATAATAATAATAATAATAATAATAATAATAATAATAATAATAATAATAATGAAAAAATAAATTTAAACCTAAACAAGGTTTGTGCAGCAAAGTGAGAGGCGCGCCACTTAAATTTGTGTAATTTAATTAATGCCTATTTTCACCAATTTAATACTTAATGTGATTGTCTTAAGTTTTTATAATAATTAACGTATATTAATAATTTTATAATATTACCATTAAAATTTAAAACATCAAATCTGGATAGTGAAATTTTATCACGTGACGATAAAACTAGTAGTGACTTCAACATTGATTTAATTGGTTTAATTTCTTAAAGGGGGTTGTGCGATCCCCATACCCCCGGCCGGGATCCGCCCCTGGTACAGCAATGGTCGATCTAATTTTAGACTCAATAGTCAATAGTTAATTATTTTATTGTTCAAATTTTATAAAAGAGAAATTTAGTAGCAATGCAATAACCATAAGATGTGCATCCACTAATAAAATGCCTAAAGTTTTAACCAGATGTCAAAATTTTAATACGAAGTGTTGACCCTTGGGGACTCTATATCGATATTTTTATTGGTCCAAATATAAAAATGAATACTTTAATCTTTTTAAATAAAATTATTAAATTAAAACGGTGAGTCAAAAAATATAACGCAATTTGTTATAGGGTTTGCTATTATATAAAATATTATGAATTTTGACTAAATATCTTCAGTTTTAAAGAATAGAGCGAGAAAGTCCGTGCCGAGTTCCGTACCATTTATTTAATCATAATATTCAAGGTCAGTTATTATCTAATAAAAGGTGGGCATAGCTACTTTTCTAAAACACAAGATATTTAATGTTAAATACAACTGTTCCACAAGTAATTCCTTTATGAACTGCAACTCAAGCTAGGGTCTCTAATCACCTTACCACTTATCTGACTCCCGTTCTGATTATTTAAATTGGTTAAGTATAAATTAGTTATAGACTCGAATTTTGAGCTAGGCTCGTCAAATCCGAATCTAAGATTTGTTTGGATTTGAAATGTTGAATCTAATCCTAATATTCCAATACTAAGATTCAAAATATCGAACCAAACTTGAATCTTAGTCAGATTCAGATTAGAACTCAAAATTTCCAATGTCCACATAGGCTTTGATCTATATTTATAATATTACTCCTAAGAATACGTGACCTACGGGTATCTCTTGAACCTAGAAAAATAGAAAGTTGAAGATTGGAATAAGTCTAATTAGTCGAAACCTAAATGTGTGCTTCCCTTATTTGTTATTCCTTTTCCTATTATAAAACCTGCATTACTTAACTCTGTATTTAGTTGACTTGGTTGTAGTGAACATCCAGTTACATCTAACATAAATATTTTGTTAAAATACATGTATCTTTAAAAATGACATATACGTTAAAAAAATAAAAAATCCTTGTTACGAGCCATCAACTTCTTTTTTAGTAAACCTAAAATCTAAAATTTCTAAGGAAAAATGTCATTTCAACATTGTATCTCTTTAAAAACAAACCTATACTGGTGTTTAAACTAAAGTAATTAAACACTATGTTTATACAAAAGCTCTTATTTTGGTAGCACACAGAGCAACTGAAATAATGGAATAGGAAGTAGATAAAAGACTGAGTGTAGACAGCCTAAACAGCCCGCTTTCTGGCTTAAGCTTCATACCCCAGTTCCAGCAAGCAGAGACAGGTGATTTGGTGTATGCCTTTTGCTGACAAAGCACGGAGGATTGCGGCAGTAGCCACTATTCAGAACTACCTCCGGCACGCTGGTTTAGCTAATAGATATGTGATTTTAGATGTAGAGGATGAAATGTCACCCGAGGAACTTCTATAATTCCTCAATGACCATTCTTTTGGAAATTAAAGAGCTTATCGATATGGAAAACTAAGTTTTGGTTTGTTTTTAGCACAACACCCTACTACACGTTTGGTATATACGTTTAAATACTAATTGCACTAATGTTATATGGACGAGGAAGACTAGACTATAGGTAAGTTTTACCCAAATTTGCGTGGAAGGTGATTGGAAAACCATTTAGGAAAAACCAACCTAAGACACCCGACAGAGATTCAAACCCTGATCTTCCCTTCATTAGCAGTAAAAAAAATACCTAAACTAATAGAATAAAACACTTCCCGTGTAATAAACAATCGGGATATTTACATACACTCATAGTAATAACCTTAAATAACCAAACGAATCTTAATCTTCATAATTTCAAAACCAGGATTGGTGGATTGGGATTAGGAGGATAGTAGGGAATGTAAATTTCCAAAACCCACAATCTTTAAGTTTTGGTGTAATATAAAATATAAATTTGTCAATAAGGAAGGTAGCTAGAAAAGTATTACACTTTTTTAATTTCATAATCAAAATTTAGAAAATATAGGGAAGGGGTGAATAAAATCTCAAAATCTTCTATGTGTAGTAGATTATTGGAGAATTTTAGCTATGGTGGTATAAAGAGCACCACAAACAAAAAACTGAGAATTTTAAATTTAAAAATTGGATTTTAAAAAAATGGGGTGTTGAAAATTTCACAAACTATTATAAAAACATCTTTTTTTTGTAGTAAAACATTAAAATTGTGCAGGTAATTGCAGGTGCCAATTTATCTCTTTAACAACCTCTTATTTCATCTATGCTATCTTTAAATCTGTGATACTTATTTTTCCAATATATTTTTGTAACAATGCATATGATTTATTTTCTTACATATCATGACTGCTCTAAGGCAAATGTTTAGTTTTCTATGGATTGCGTTCGTTTGTGCATAGTTTATGGGCCGATTAATGTGTCGTTTCAAAAATGGTTTTGTTTTGGATTGTCATGGTTATTTTGATATTGTAAAAAAAAAAAAAATTAAACACATAGTGCAGCCAGATGTAGAACATCCTTCTTAAATATAGTTTTGATATTTGTATAGCCACATGAATTAGTAATTCAAAAACTTTTAAAAATCTTAGAAATCTAAGCCTTGAAATTATGATGGGTCTTAAGTTTTCTGGAAAAATCCATAAAACAAAAATGTATTAGGTGTATTCAAAATAGTGTATTGATTTAGGCCAGAAACGTTGAAAATTAATAATTCCTTTTCTAAACTCTATACTATTTTTATTTAACTTTAATTTGTTTAAACTCTTTAACAACCATTTGACACACTTTAGTGACCGCATGGTTTAACACGCGACTCTCACATCAGACTAGACTGCCAGTGAAGGGCAGTTAGAAATTTTAATCTCGGTCTGGTGTACTGGGGGTGTTTTCCAAAACGGTTTGCCACTCTCTCCACGCAAATTCTTGCACACTTCCTATATTTATAACCTTACAAATACCTAGAAAACCATTAGCGTAATTAATACATAAGCGTATAACCTGAACGGGTAGTAAGACGTTGTGCTAAAATATAAAAATAATAAAAACAACCATTTATGCTTTGTCACTCTTCTTTTTTTATATTAGCATCAACAGCCAGGGCTCAAATTAATGTGTATAGAGATGTTATAACTTGATCTTCAAAAAAGTATGCTTTTAAAACACGATCAGATTATATCTTTGTTTATACATTGTGTATTACTCAGTCTACTTTCGCGTTTTGTAGCACAATTTAAACTAATAATATTTAATATTTAAATTTAGTTTAAGATTCAGTTACTCCTCGCTGTGTGGATTTTATATTAAAATATTATAAATATTATAAATTTCCCACACGAAGAATGGCTACACCAGATAGTTTAGAATATAATTAGATATATTTAAGTACATAACTTTAATGATGCTAGGTCCATTTAGGACTAAACAAAGATTCAGTTTGAACCTTTTAATTCCAAGCTTAAGTTGTGTAACTATGTCCCAGCTTGTTTTAAGTAAGTAATAGTATAGCTGACTAGGACTATGAAGGTCAAAGTTGGATACTTAAATACCACTCTTGGCTATGGCTTCCTCCAGGATGTGGTTTCCTTAAATCTCTACAAGGAAATGGTAAAATAGCTTGTTTCAAACAAATTATGCGTTCAAAACGATAAATGTTAATGGTGAATTAGTCTAAGAGTAGGGTTATTAAAAAGAAACTCTCCCGCATTAGCTTGTAAAGGAATAGTAAGAAATCAATTTATAAAATATACTATTATTTTTAAAGCCATCCTAATGAGATTCGAACCTTGACCTACTCGTCACCGTTAAAAAAATCGTTTGATATAATGAAGCCTTATAATTTGCTTTCCTCTGGTTTAAATAAAATTTAAAAAATGCCTTACTGCGAGTATTTCTTTAGACTAAACAGTAAATGGTATGTTAGTGATCTATAATATTTAACAAAGAGCTTAATAAACATGATCAACCCGCAGCCAGCTCCCTAAGTGTTAATTAGCTCAAAGCCTTGTTGATGAGTAAAATCGAATTAATTTAATTCCAGGAAGCTATAAATGCTTACTAGACACAAATGTTGGGTAGGCTAGTAGCAACAACTTAAAATTCTTTGCTGATTCATGTTTACAAATCTTGTTTACAAAAATGTTTATTCGTTCAAGAAGTTTTGTCTTAGTGTGTTTTAAGAATTATTTTTCTTGAGCGCTTAATTTTAAAATCTACTAAAACTATTACAAACAAAAGTGACTGAATCATTATCGTACGTGTACGCGTCATCAAATGCCCCACGTTTTAAATAAATGCACGCATTTCGAACAAGTCAATAAAAAGAGAAGAAGATCGTTGATTAGAAAACACATGGTAACGTAATAAATAATGCATACTTTCAAATAATTAACGTTTCGACAAAGCAAATTGCAACAGCTGCTATATATCGATGCAAATAAAACTGGTCTAAGTCCAACTTCCGGCAAGGAACGAAATAGGTGGACAGAGAGTGAAGAAGAATACAAACTATTTCAGGTGGGTGAAGTTTAGCGTGCGTTCACGACAAGTTTAAAATAACATTTCAAGTGCAACTAGGAATGCGTTTCTAATTGTATTCTTATTAATCTATATTTGATATTTACTAGCACACTCTTTTACAAGTACTGGTATGTGACATAACTTATATTTATTCATGGATTATTTAGTTTATGTTAGGTTAATTTAATGTACCTAATCTTATTAAATAATACTAGATAAGTTATTTAAGTTCAGAATGGGCTATGTTTACTTGGTTTGAATTAGGTTGGTGTTTGGTTTGGTGAATACCGATTTTGTGTAATAAGAATTTTATTTTTTCTTTATACGAGTTTTACTATCCATTGATGCTATCCGAATATTTGACAAATGAGGTATGAATGAGAAAGGAATGTTTTTAAAAGAGGTATATACGATTTTGCTGGGCGAAAGAGTAGGAAAATATTTAATAGAATATCCTCTAACTATACCCCAAACTCCCTATTTCCAGCATACTAGATTAGATGAGTTTTATTTCTAGTCTGCATGCTCATTTTTGTAGGTAGCAATTTATTTAAATTCTTAGTGTTATATTTAAAATGACAACCATGCTGTAGGACATTTATATATTTTGTTTTGGAATTGTTGGACGGAAAGGTGAAGTGAAACATGATCTCTCAAAATGAGTGCTTTACTGTATCTTATGTAGGTCAAATTCAGAGATGGTTTCAATGCACTCGATGCCTGTAAGGAACTCAATATCAGGGAAAATTTGTTAACTCACAGGGAAAGTGTTTGATTAATTAGTAGAATAGTTTTTCTTTTCCGAAGTTGTTAATTACTTTTGGATAGACATTTAAAATATTTTATCATAGTTTTGTTTTGTTCAAACTGGTTTTTAATGTAAATTCTGGTACTCCCTGTAAAAATGTCTGATTTTGATAGATAGAACTAACATGGTCTTCTTTGTGCTCTTTTAAATTTAGCACCAAACCATAACTAATTAACTAGTTTAACAGTTTGGCGACACTGTATTTGAATGAAGTGGTTAAATAATAAACAATATTTATAAAAATTCAAGGTCTCATTAAGAAGTGTATGTCCAAAGTTTTGTTTTAAATCCTTCAATTAGCTAGAATGTTATAGGACACATTTTAACATGCACACGTTCACAATACTAGAGTAAATAATAAATCCACCAAGAAAAATAAAAAAAATAAAGAGAAAACCTTATTATAAGATATGTCATTCTTATTTATTTAGGTACATTTATTCCAACCAGTGCTTTTAAACATGGGCCATATACTTAATCAACGAGATTGAATCTAAAATTTAAATTTGTTATGGGGTGGGATAACCAACAGAAAAATCCTTATTAATTATAAATTACATCAGGGTCCAGGAAACACCTTATATTTTACCAACCCAAAATTTGTTTTATGGATTCATACCTTGTACCTCTCCAATATCCAAGCTAAAATGTATATCCACAGGCTAAAATTTAACCATTTTTTACTATATTAAAAGGTGGATATCAATATGTCTACTAGAAATGTCGTCCAATATCTATAATTATTTCGACAATTTAACACTTGTTATCTCCCCCCCTTCCCCCCAGTTAAATAAACACATTTAAAAAGTTTCTG
Organism: Timema podura; assembly: GCA_033556935.1. Lineage (NCBI taxonomy): Eukaryota > Metazoa > Arthropoda > Insecta > Phasmatodea > Timematidae > Timema > Timema podura. The sequence goes on along the minus strand of JAVRXN010000010.1, from coordinate 63,404,636 downwards.
CTCCTCTGACAGGGTCCCTTGAAACGATTATTAGAATCTATGACCACTCAACCACAGGGGAGATAGTAGCATGGCTCAACTAGAAGCTTACCGTGGACCGACCATAGGCAAAGTTAATTTATTGTCAGTTAGAAACGAACGAAAGGTCTGCCCGTTCCCTAGTTCTGTTAGCTCATATTTCTTGACCGATTTCCGTTCATTGTTTTTTTCTGTGGCAAGTGTGATACAGAACCGATGGCCAGATAGCGACAAGAAGGCATTCGTCTGTGAATTCTTTCTTTCCTCTACGAGTCACTTAAGAATACGTTTGGAAGTTTTAGGAAGCCGTGTGAGACGTCATAGCAAAGTCTGGGAATTGTTTTATTTCATCGCGACTTAATAACCTTTAAGACAAAATGCATTTTCAATCACGCTATTAGTGTAGAGATAAGTATGTTATAATTAGAGATAATTTACCCGCGTTTTTCTTGAAAGAGGGTGTTAAATCATCTCAGGAAAAGCACCCTCAGTACACTTAGATGAGTTTCAGACTTCGACCTTCCGTCATTAGATAACCAAACTAGAACAACTCGATATTTAGTCCCTATGTCCACCGTCATGGTTGTCTCTAATTTGATTCGTGGTGGTGACAAACCCATTTTACACAGGAAAATAAGGTTGGTTTTCCTTCATTAAGTCTTTCAGTTTTTCAAAATTACTACATCACTGATCTAAATAATGTATCATTTGTTTTAAATGAAAATTAAACTTCATTAATGTATGAATAATGAATCGCATAATTATATTTGTTTGAGATAACATTGTATGACCCACTTCAGTGGTCCCGTGGTCTAACACGCTACTCTCGCAGTAGAATAGCAGTAGACTGCCCATAATGGGGAGATCAAGGTTAGAATCTCGTTCGGATGGTTTTTCCAAAATTTTTTTCCACCCTTCGTGCTCGCAAATCGAGCTACACTAATATAAATATAGCTGTTTTAATCCCTAAAACCACTAATGTAATTATTACATGAGCGTATAGCTTGAACGGTTAGTAAGACGTGGTGCTTGAAGAAAATATTCAATATGTTACTCAGTTCTACTAGTTTTCAAGTTTGGCTGTGGATGAGGAAATTAAGATCTTAGTTACTGAAAACATTACCCAAAAATGCCAAAGATTTTTTAAGTTGCAATTATATAGGGGTCAAGGTCTATTGATGGTTAACATCCAAGATCAACCAATTAGTATTACTTGTGCCACGCATCTCAGTTTTGATTTCCGACAGGGTCTAAAATTTATGGATGATTTGCAGTGAATATAATTTAAAAAGACCTAAGGTTTATGAGTTATGAATTTAGGTTTTATAAAACCAGGTCTGAAGAAGTTAAGTAATTTAATGTCTAGGTCTACTGGCTGTTCGAACAGTTGAGGATATATTAAAGAAATCTATGAAATATTAATTTGATATCCAGTGATTTTAGGTCCAGTGAAGTTATGGTTTTTTAAATTCAGGTCTGATGAAGCTATAAAATCAGTTGCAGTGAAGTTAGGTCTTATAAAATTTGGTCTGGAGAAGTAAAGAAATTTAAATTATGAGTTGTGACTTTGGGTCTTATAATTTTAGGTTCACTACCACATACCCAAATTTATCATATCAAATTTGGGGTGGTTTATTTGAATTAATGCTCAGACTGGCCTAGAGTCTAATTGCTGAGGTGGAATGTTAATAAAGATATTGGACCGGTAGTCAAACCTAGGACTAAACCTATTTGTTCGTCTTTACTTTGCCGGAAAGTGGGGAAAACTACTTCCGATTACAACTTCCCTCTAATTCCAGTAACAACAAATTATTAGTAACCATTAGATTTGCTGACCATCCGAAAACGCTTGGATTATAAATTTAATAAGTTGTATCTATTTAATATTTAGCTTAAGCTAACAGTATGGGAATTATACATTTTAAGAAAACATCGTCACAACAAGCCTTTATCAAATTCGGGATTTAATTTTTTCTAGCACCGCGTTTATTTAGCACCATTTTGGTTATACACTCATGTACTAATTACGTTAATGACTTTAGGGATTTGTAAGGCTACATTTAAAAGAATTGTACCAGCAATTGCGTGGAGAAAAAGTAGAAAATAATTTTTAATAATTCACCTTTAATACAACATCCGAACGAGGTTATAACCTCGATCTTCCTGTCATGGGTAGTATATTCTACTGTGAGAGTAGCGTCTTAGACTATTTGGCCACCGAAGCGAGTTACTTTTATTTTAAAATCAATCTTGTTGCTAATTCCAACAAACCTTAAAGTGACTTCAAGTTCATTCATTAAGTATATCTTTCATGTTTTAAGAGAGATAATCTCAAATTTGTATAGGATATTTAAAAGGTTTTTGCGAAAACAAATAAGAACCAATGATAAATTACTAAAGGTTTGAAATATGATCTTTATGCTATTAACTCTCAATTAAAAAAATATACATACGACATTGCAGAATGTTAATGAATAAGCTAGTAAAAAAGATAAACTCTGTTTAGCACTTACCATAGGTATTGCTACGGAAAATATCGTTAAGATTTAAGACTGAGCCATATCAAGGGGGTTCTAGTTCAAATACTGTTGTAAATTTGAAATAAAAGTATTATTAATTAGATCATTGATATCATCCTGAGAAAATTGCAATTAATAAATATCAAATAATATCCTCACCAGCAGGAAGTTTCAATCTAGTTTTATTTGATTGGTATGGGTAGGTAAGGACTTTAAACAATATCTGGGGTTCGAGGCTTGTTTCTTAAATAGTTTCCCACTCTCCTTTCATGGGAATGCGGGTACATATCCTCTAAATTATAATTTATTCCTCTATACCCCACTCGTGTAAATTGGTGGATAGCCCCGATGGGTAGTAATACGTGACGAAGATAAATATCCTAATATCTATTTTCTCTACGCAATATCTTATTTATCCATATTTTAAAGTGTCATTTAATGAACCTAATTAGTGTACTGTTAGGGCATCCTCTCTAAATGAGGTCACTTGTGGTCCCTCCAGATTGACAGCACAAATACTATTCAAATAATGTAACTCAGCTGTACTGTAACTACGTCGGTATTCAGTTTCACAGTCACATTACCCCACACCTTGCACAAATGAATATGTTGACAAGGAATGTCATTTGTAAACCACCTGTTGTGCCAAATACAAACAATAAATACATATGTATACAAATTAATAGAAGCATTGCAACATTCTTACACTCTAAACAAAAACCAATAAACAACATTATTTATGAAGTCCGTGTAGCCTGTGTGTGGCATTCTTTAATACTGTAAACACTTATTTAGATTTATGATATAGAGGTTGTATACATTTATTTGATATTATGATTGAAATATAATTTGGTTTGAACTATGTGTAATACTTACCTTGACCAAAACAGTATGGAACATAGTTCGTAAGTTATTATAGCGTCAATCGTCAGGAACCTTTCTGAACGATTACTTAAATTATTGAATTTAATGTAACATTTGTATCATTAACAAATGGACACACAAATACTCACTATATGATAGAACATTTCTCTAAATTATTAATTTTCTTCTCTCATTGTACTAAAATCAATGTAAGCTATGGGTGGCCCCAACAAGAAGTAAGAATAAAATCACTGATATATATATATATATATATTATATATATATATATATATATAGTATATATATATATATAATCAGTGATTTTATTCTATTATATATTATTGTATCTTTATAATATATATAAAGATATATATATATAAAAAGATAATATATATATAAAGATGTATATATAAAGATATATATATATATATAAAGAATAATTTTAAGCTTTATTCTCACACATATTCACACAAATTTACAGTTTGGACCTACAAATAAGCCTATGTGTTTAGTAATTATAGTCAACTATATTATATTTATATTTTAGGCACCACGTCTTACTACATGTTCATGTGATACGCATATGTACAAATTAAGATAATGTGCTAGGGGCCAGTAAGGTTGAATTCAGAGAAATTAAGACAGCATTTGCGTGGTCGGAGAGTGAAAACCAATTTTGGGGAAAACCACCTTAAGTACACCTGACCAATATTCGAACCCCAATCTCCCTGTCATCAGCAGTATAGTATAACCCAGGGGTTTTCAAACCACAGCCCGCAGTAACTTTTTTGTGGCCTGCTGGCTAATGAAAAATATAAAATTATTTCAAGAGAAAAATTACAACTACAGATATATATTTAAATAATCAACTACTGAAATGAATACGTATTTAACTTATTTTATAAAGGACTTTTGCTTTTTACGTGAAGAAAAGTATTACTTTTTTATACAAAAGTATATTGAGAACGTCAAATGACAACTCTAGTACGGCAAGACGTCCTCTTGCTATGAAAAATCTAAAAATAGGAAAAAAAAAACACACACGAGAATAGTCATACTTCACGATAAATCCAAAATTTCACCTGTTGGAGACGGCCTAGTGTTAGTATAAGTGTATAAGAATAGGCTAATACGATTATTTTATATTTATTCAACCTGAATATTTGGTAAAGTATTATGGCCCGTGAGCCAACAAGAGACAGAAACTTTGGCCCTGGGACATAAAAGGGTTGAAGACCTCTGACGTAACACAAGGGCGATGTCTTAGACCAAGCAGCTACCGAAGCTGGTTATGGTATTAATCAAGCTGTAAACTAGTATTTTGTAATATCAATTATATATATATATTATCATATTTAATTATGTTACTTATATTATTTAATAATTAGAGTAAGACTTTAACTTTGTTGTGTTACTTGTTAATACCGGATAGCGCCTGATTAAGTTTAACATTAAATAATATATTTAAAACTTAGCTATTAATATTTCATGGCAATCATTAAGAAAAGGCCACTCTAAAGTTTACAAAAAAATAGTGTTTTGATCACTTTAATATTTAACGGGATATACTTTTTTTTGACTTAATAAGAATAAACTCTTTTCGTAATATATATATATATATATATATAATATTTATATTTATATTTTAAATTGCTTTAAAACGATGTATTTCATGTATTTATATATGAAAACTGAGTCAAACTTATATACTTAGCAACGTAATCAAATCTTTATCGTATTTAGTCTATATTGAATAGTATTTGTAAGTCACACTTAGATAGTTTTGTGGAAATCACAGATTTCGAAATGTTCATAAGAAATTTTCATTCGGTCACTTTGGCAAAATTATGGGTCAAGTTTACAGTATTTCATTTAACTAAATGACTCACATAGAATAAAAATTACATTTAAAATAAATATCATAAACGTTCTTAAAGGAACGTTGTGATTCATCTGAACACATTCAACACTCTAGTCATTATCTACAGAAATATATTTGTTGGTAACGGCAATATGTCATTGTCCACTTGTCTGGTTTGATGGAATGAGTCACATCTCGTCAAGGTTCACTCAAGCTTTTTTCCCTAAAACAGTTTCCAATCTTCTCTTTACGCTAAAGCAGGCACACATATGCAAAATTCTACCTGTATAATATAAAACAGCTTGTGTAAATATATGTCTATCTTGTAAGGTGTTATAATCGAGAGCTCTAGTTCAGCCCACGAGATTAGGATAAGACCAATGTTTCAAACACTAATTTAATGTTGAAGTTTCATATTTATCTGGATCTGTAATAGTTTGGGGGATGTCATAAGGCTCGTTTACCTTACCTAACCAACCATAAACGAGTTTTTAAATCCACATGGACAAATTAAAAATAATATATGATTGTTTTTAGAATAACCACCCAACAAATTATTAACACTGACTAATAAAAAACATTTTAGTTTCTAATAGTTTACCGCTAAATTCACTTACACACATACATAAATATATGTACATATATACCTATATGTCTACAGATATTATGTATTTAAATACATCCCATATATATATTTATATACATACAATCAGGGGGCTTGTATTAGAGTTTCGCTATCAGGTTTGTTTGTTTGTAACTTCGCTATAAAAACAAAAACGGATGAACTGATTTAATCAAGATTTTCACTCAGGGGTTCCTTTACTCTCAGGATGGCCATAGGCTAAATTTGTTCCTGTTTCAAATACAAAAAAATTGATAGTTTTTCAAATATTCTGTACTAAGCCACGCGATCAGCTGTTATTTTCTCTTTCCTATTTTACTTTAAGATATAAATCAACTGTAAATCAAAAGAGTAATATTTTTACAGAGTACACATCAGTATTAAATCCAAGGAAAAATAATATTTTAGTTTGGTTGGTTGTTTTTCATTCACATTAATATGTAAATAATATTTATCCAGATGTGTTTTGTTTTTGAGGAGGAAAGAAAGCGGCAAAAGTTATTTATTTCATGGGAGTCTTCAAGGTTATTTCACGGTCAACTTATTTTTTTATAAATACCTATGGTCTTTTAAAATAATTTTATTCTACAAAAAACTTTGCCAAAACCTTTTTTAATTTTACATACATTTTTGAAGATATTTTAGCTTGTATCGTCTTATAACAATTTTTATCTAAGAGCTTTTAATTACATTAAACATATTAAAAATTAAAATTGAAATATTGCCAATATATCTCAAACTTTAATTTTAATATATTTCATGTGTTTTTATATGTATGCAGTTTTAATATGTGGATGTTTCACAAATTAAGTATCTAGTCAATTAGTTAACTTTCTATCAATCACCTCTTTTATTGTAATGTTGATTAACTTAAATTTAAATATTCCTTGTCTACTTTTTTGGGCGGTTATTGGTATTATTGTTCATTCAAGTGATGGGGGGTTGTTGAATCTTCAGTTGTAGTACCTAACAACAAGCTAGTCAGTTGAAAATTTACACTTTTTATAGCTTATCAGTTAATTCTTTACAATATTCAGCATGATATTATCTAGCACAGATATACAGTTTTACCTATTTTTGGAAATCAATTTTGTTCTTTAACAATCTCTGAGGTGATTCTTAGAAATGTTATTATGTTTGTTTTAATTGATTTAATTTTTTGATTTAACAATTCTATTTGAATAAATGTTCTTCTTGTTATATTCATAATTTATTTTATTTAATTGACTAAAGAAATAGACCAATCAATTTAATTGCTGTTCTACCAAATGACGTTTCTTATATTATAAATGTCATATTTCTCCTTACTACAAGTAAAATAAGTATAACCAAAATTTATAGATTTTCCAATATCTCCAAAATCATTGGTTTTATAAAGATTAATTTAGATTAAAGTTATTTATTTTGTATAGTACTACAATTTTGCAATGATAAGATATTTAGTATCTTTAATAGTTGAGGAGATAAGGAAATTTCCGCTTCAATAAATTACCTTAGAATCATTTTTATAGGAAAATGAAATGAGTCATTTTTTTAATAATCTTAATCGACGCCTAGATAAGAATTTTAATCAAAATCGTTAGAACTGATTTGAGAATATTAACTTATATCTTTTCGTCCTTAATTAAACTACTCTTAATTTTAGGGTTAAACAGACGCACAAACAGACGGTATTGTAAAAACCACTTTTTAGGGTCCAGGGGGTCATGAAACGTCGACATCCATAAACATCTCGGATTAGATTTTTTTATGGTTGCTTTGGTGTTCGAAAAGTTAATTATATATATTTGCGTTTATCTTGAAAATGATTGATTTTATAAAAATATGCTTCAAATAAATATTTGTATTATAAATAGACCTATAAATTTGCAATGTTACGTAATTTCATATCTCAAATAATTCCGAAGATGTGATACAAAATGAGAAATTTTGCATCATACTGAAACCCTAAAGTTATTTTGCCAAAAAAATGAGGGTAGCCATTTTGTTTATAATATTGATCGATGCCTTTATATAAATTTAATCAAAATCGTTTTTACTGATTTGAGGAAATCAAATTTTTCTCTTTTTGTCAATCAAAAAAATCTAGCCTAAATTTTAGGGTTAGATATCTAATTCCAAAAAAGTCTCAGGACAGCCCTATGAAAACGCTAGATACCAAGTTTTAGCACGATCAGTAAAATAATTTAGGCTCTAGTCCGAGGTAAGACAGATAGACAGAAATTCAAAAACCACATTTTCGGATTCAGGGGGGAATAAATGATGAAATTCATCAAAATCTCGAGTTTAATTTTTTAACCGATTACAATACTTTCTCTACCTGTAAGTTAGCGTGAAAGTAGAAGGTTTTAGAAAAGGTTGTTTGGTTTTTTGGTAAGAATAAAATGCCATTTAAAAAATTATAGGTTTTCGTTAAAAAAAAAAGATGACTTCAAAATAACCTTGAGGAAGTCCACTAAATAAGAAATAACTAATGCTGTTCTCTTTCTCCCTCAAAAACAAAACACTTTTGTTCGAGACAATATTTTCTAAAAGGCTTTGTTTTTGGGATATTTTGGTGTATCATCTTAAGTGTCTCACGCGGTATGGATAAGTATTCAGACAAAATATGACTTTACCCATTAAAAAGCAGTTTATATTCCATAACAAACCAGGTTACATACATAAACTCACTAATAAATATATAAAATCACATATGTATAGAACTTACAAATGCACTTAAATATATATGCATAGTTATACATATGAAACTTTTAAATTATTATCCAAGTGTAAACGGGGAGTTCCATCCAAGGTCCAAGCATCAATGATTGGAACCATTCAAACTAGGAGTCATATCTTTGTTGATCCACATCATAGCAACATTATACCTGTCTAAATGGTTAAAATAGGAGCCCTCTCATGTCTATTTTCATTTTATATCATTAAGCTTAGCAATACTTCACCAAAATTCACAATATTTCACAAAGATTCACAAAATTTCACCAGATTTCATCAAACTTCACAAGATATCACAAGAGTTCAACAAACCTCACCAAACCTCACCATACATACCATCAAATTATATACATATTACAAATATGCATATATACAAACATGTATACCATCATATATACATATTCCATACATGCATACATACATAGGCCTACAAGTATACCATTATAAATACATATTACAAAATATATGCATACATACATAAATGCATACATGTATACCATCTTATATACATATTCCATATATACATATATACATACATGTATACCATCATAAATACATATTCCATAATATATGGATACATATATACCATTATATTTACATAAATATATATATAAACACATAATATATGTATATTATGGGATCTTCATTTCGACATTGATCATCTGTCAGAATCCAATATTCTTCAATCGTCACTCTGAATTATACTGTGGTCTAGTGGTCAGAGTTCGTAGCTACAGATCTAAATGTCCTGGGTTAAATCCCTGGTTCTTCCAAAACTATTTGTGTAAGAGTGGGTTTGGAATGGGGTCAAACTCAGCTACGTGAGGACAAATGAGAAGCAACTTGAATAAAGAAGTATCATCTACGGTTTTGAAAAGTGAGACTAACGGCTGGATGGCTCGTTTCGATGACCACAGGAGACTCTCAATCCGCAAATGTTGGTTCTCCCATCGCCAATGATAGTGGCTGCTCGATCGGTTTTACTCGTTTGAGAGCTAACACCATGCAGTTTTTTTAATGTAACCTAATTCATTAATATGATAAAATAATCATTCAACCTATACAATCGTTATTGGTTTAGTAAGTACATCATTATTACTTATGTAATCATAGCCTATTAATCGTAATAATGCGTTGTAGATACATAATATCATATAATCCATAAAGCCACTTCCTTTGAGAGCAAACCTCCATAAATATGTTTTATTGCTTTTACCTGATAAGCGTTTGAAACGAAGTGTAGGGTACACAGATATTATATTAATAAAAAACTCTGCGGATATTTTAGATCTCCTCAATTTAAAATATTTGATTGTACCTGGATAAATTTCCGCGTCGTCATCTCTTCCATATGAAAGAAATCCAGAACTATACCAATATTTTTGTTTTATTTTATGTTTTAAATAGGATCACACTGGTTATCTGTACCATAGTAGAGATTTGTGGGATTTCTATGGCATCAACATTAATATGTTCACAAATATATTAAGATAATAAGCTGCTACAAATTTCATTTAACTTCCGTTTCTTCAAATATAGAACCAGTTGGACTAATGATTATCATTTTTAATTAATCTCAAATGTGAAAGACTCAAAATATTTAGATTTTATTTAGGCTCCTATACTTATCATTTAAAAATTCTTCATGTACTACCTAGTTGGAGATAGGTTGCCTAATCTAGCTTCAAGGTCATTTGTATGAAATTTCCCGAGAAGTACCTACATATTACAATTTCAACTATTCGAATAAATGTTTACAAACCAGCACAAATGTTTCAGAAGTGTTAATATGAACAGAATCGTCTTTGGGAACCTTGAATGTTGACACACCTTATTTGACAGTATAATTACTTGTACAAAGCCAGGATTGACGCTATTATTTAAATACTAAATTTCCTGTGTCTTACAGGTTTTCAAAAGAAATTCTCATTTTATCAGACACTTTTAGAGTAGAAAATGCTATGAAATTTCATGATTTATAAAATTGACCATTGTCAGGTCATGCATTGGTGTTCAGAACATGATGATTATATGGACTTTGAAAGAAAAATTCGATGGATATTTATGTTATTACATTATACAATGTTATTGGATGGGAGATAAGACATATGTTCGAATCAACGTGACTCACTTTTTCTTCCAAGCACATTGATTGCATTTAAATGTCCCAAATTAACAAATATTACCGTATATTTAAAAAATTATATCTGCAACTCCCAGAATTTTCTACGTTTTTGCCTGACACAAAAAAAATCCCTTGTTTTTACATGGTTTTTCAGGCGCGTGGCAACCCTTAACACGTTACACAATGAAAAATTGAGAGAAGCGTGAAAAAACAGAGATTTTGTAGTGTTTCTGGAAAAAAGTGGGAAAACACCGGGAGTTTCAAAGCTATCTTTAAACTACTGGAATATTTGTGTATTTGGCATATTAAAATTCCAAGAAAAGAACTGGGGAAATATTCAGGATGATTAAAATACACTTCTAATCTTATCTCTCCCTCTTTTATACTTTATACATTGGTTTGCATAGAAACTGCAAAAAATAAATCTAACAAGAAGCTCAAATAATATTGCTTTAAACACCAATGACGTGACTCCACAATAGTTAATCTTATGAAAAATAAAATATAATTCTTCAATAACTATTCTGTACAGATTCCTTAAATAATGAGAATTTCTTTTTAAAAAACTGGAAAAATAAATTGAGTTATCTTAATCAAATTGTTAGTGATATCCTTGAGAAGACAAGTTGTTAAAAGAACACGCGACACAAAATTTAAGTTGTCTACGTTAGGCAATAGTGTCCACTGTACAGTCTATACAGTAGCTGGCTACTGGTGCTTTTGAAGTCACAGCAGTTCAGTGGAATTGGGTCCAGGTTCAGGGTTTATAGTAGGTCCTATGTACGCTCCAGGTATAATAATAGTTTTTAGACCTCTCATTTGTGAAACCTGTGACACAGTTTATGTACGACCTCAAATTATATTTTTCAGCAAACGAATATATACAAAAGAGGATAGTATTTATTATTATAGGTGTCTTATTTATTCTATCGGTTTCCGTAAAACAATTACTTATTGGTCAAAGTACAAAGATTGAAAAGAGTAAATAGTAAAAAAATTATATATATTTATATATAAACAGGATGTTAAAAATAATTATTGAAATAAAACATTTCTAATGTCCATAGCCTTCATTCAAATCTGAGCTTCCCCTTGTCACATCTATGTTCATTACAGTTGTGATAGCTCTGGCAAGAAAAATAAAAACTAAAATAGACATTACAAATTTAACAGGTAAAACGTATAGAATTTTTATTCCAAATCAAAACTTAGCGTTTTTAGTATTACATTTATTTCTGAACTAAGTCTTCAGAGATTATAACCTGAATGGGTAGTAAGACACGGTGCTTAAAAAAATCATAATTTTTAAACTTCATTTTAAGAGTTGTGTTTAAACTCTATTGTAAATTTTAAAAATATCACTTTTATCAAACTTTTAATACCGTGCTAAATCGTACAGTACTTACATGAACTAGATTTAAAAAATATATTATAAAATGAATCAATTAACATCTAAGAAGGCATGGAAGGGAATAATTTAAGGTAAGTATTTTTTTAGTTACTATAACAAAACTTTTTTTGCTGAAATAAAATAAAATGACACTCCATTATATATTTAGTTTAAATTGTTATTAGCATTGTGGGCCATCCTATCCTTGGCTATAAAGTTTCTCATAAAATCCTATTATGCTAATGACAAATATCTAGTCACCAACTTTTGAGATTACTAGGAGCATGCGACTAAATAAACTAAGCCTTTCTTCAAGGGTAATAATTTATTTTATTTGGAAAAAAAGTTTTAAAAAAATAAAAAATGCAAAAATAATTATCTCTACTCAAGTCCTGTTCCATATTACGTTAGGACTACAAATTATTTTAGTGTGAGATTATTGTGTTTGTTAAATGTATTAGAAACAAAAACAAAAATTATGGATTTTCTAGGGAATATAAATTAATTTACACTTATCATAGTTAAAAACAGTATTGTGTTTATTAATTGGATAAGTTTTTACTTAAAGATTATTTTTATTCCACCCGATGGATTTAATATTCTACCTTTCCACTTAAAATATATCTTTTCTTTAAATGAGCAACTGTGAGTATTCACCAGTCTATAGCTCTGACTTGGCCTAAACAATAGTAACAAAAGTCCCCTACCCCCATCCCCCAATCACTCCGCCGAGCCATTGTATTAGAATAATTTAAATTGTTATTTCAAAAATTAAGAGGGCAACCGATTCCACACAAGCTCTAAGCGCAATATGACCAGAAGTGATGCGGGCGTATTATAATGTATTCCAAACTGTTAGCGGCCATTTCGTACTGCACAATTTCAATCCTCTAACAGTTAACGTTGAAAGGCTTCGTATTGTTCTTATAACAGAGATGTTGAGTGACAAATAAAAGCCTTAGAAATTTGCTCAAGGCTTATTTACTGAAACATAAGGGGTGGGTCATATTATGAGTGTATTATTGTTAGTGTGATGATGAGGTCGTAATGGGGGTTCCAGAGATGAGATGGATATTTTAGTGTGAGAAGGGGATAAGATACCCAGGAAGAAGAAGACAGCTCCAAAAGCCAATGAAAGAGCAATAGCATATTCCTTAATGCCTACACAAATAAATAAATCTCTTCATAATTTATAAAATGTTTAGTTTATTTATTGTCTCAAAGTAATAATTCTAGATCTACATTGTGAACATAAAACTAATTTATTGGTAAGTTATTTTAATTTAATATTTATCAGATATTATTGAACATAGCCCTTTTTACATTTAGCCAACATTAATTTCCCTTTCTCTTTCATTTGTTTGGTGTTGGCCAGAAATTCTCCATTGCTGATAAAGTTTTTGGTCTGTCGGTCAAAGTGGCTAGCCTGTTCTTCCAGTACGTGTGTTGTTGGCTGCTCTGTTTGCTGCCCCTCCCTCCCCCCCCCCGACCTTTGAAACGGAAACTGGAGTACTATTGTCCAGCTCTACACGCACGCGCACAATACGTCTTACAAACTTGGGTATTATGTGTTTAATCTCACCCTGGGTGGTTTGCAAAAGTACCTGGATTATTTCTAAACAATTAGATGAAATATCTTCCTAAAGTTTTTATCATCACTATCACCCGCTGCATTGCCCGAATGGTCTAGTGTGTAGCTCTCATGCTTAACTGGCCTGCTGATGACGGGGAGTTCAGGGCTCAAATCTCGGTAGGGTCTAATCAGGATGGTATTCTCCCAAATCGTTTCTCACTCTCCTTCCACGTAAATGTGGATATATTAACTCTAAGAGGCTATCTTCCTCATTCCTATCCCCTAGAATAATTACTATATATGCGTATAGCTTGAACAAGTGGTAAGACGTGGAAAAATATCATCAACTCTAGTATGCTTGGTGGGAAAGAATAATTGATAATCCTAAAAGCTATATACGGAAGGTACTGGGGAGAGCCCAAACGGATGAGGAAGCACTTAAAACAGTCTTAGTGAACGTAGAAGCCACCATTAAAGCCTAACCAATTTCACAAGATGGGAAAGATATTAAGACTTTGACACCAGCACATATCTAAATTGGAAAAAAATTAACATCAATAACATGTGGAAAGATCCCACTAACGAGAACATTAGCTGTTAGATTAACTGCAAATATAATTGCAAGCTATTTATTGATAACACTATTAGGTAACAATCGACCTCCCATACATAAATTTTTCCATTCTTAATTATTATACACATTACTTTATCAACCCTTGAATCCACAAATACTATAATTCACTCTTAGGTATTTGCTGTATCAAGAACTTTATACACTAGAGAAGTAAACTGATCAAATAATTTAGGCTGAGAAAAAAACCATCCGATAACTTCTGGAAGTGATGGACGATGAATTACATACGGAATCTACGGAGTTTCCTTGCTGTTCACAGTCCACGTGGAAGCACATTAGAGTTCCAACCTTGAGATATCGTTCTTCTCTATGAAGACCAATGCCTAAACCAGATGTGTAAGAAGGCAAGCATTGGGGACGTCGTACCTGGGAGGAACAATAAGATTAGGACAATACACCTTGGCATTCCTGATGGTCTCATAAGCAGCCGTCTGGTTCAGTTTGTCGTCCCGTTGGAGGTTTACCAGGTTGGGGAGGATGTTGAGAATCGCCACCTCATATATAACATTTTTGTCATTGTCTACGTTATATGATACTGCTTTGTATTTATGATCTATATTCTGATGTATTTACTATCTCTATGTCATGCCAAAAATGTAATAAAATTGGACTAAATTTTACTTACGGACTTATTTATTTCTCTGCGGGGGTATATGGAGAGAAATAATCTTTAAAGTATTAGAGAACACTTAAATTTGGCTGTCAGGTAGAAATGCAACCCTAAATACCAAATAATTCTTAATATCTCAAATTTTTTAGTGGTTATAAGAAAAATATGAAGTTGGGAGAATGAGTTTAAAATTTCCAAAACTCATAGAAACAACTACTTCTTAGTGTGGTAGAAAACTTAAATTCGATGGTGAAAGAAAGAGACTATTGCTAATAACTATATGAGTTTGAACATTTTAAATTTTAAATGGAACACCGAGAAATAGGGGAAGGGAGTCAATAAAATATTAATAAACACACTATATGGGGAGGAAAATTTAAATTTTGTTACATCACCAGATATCAAAATTGATCCTAAAATTTGAAATTTTTAAGTGGGAGTTGAAAAAATGAGAGTGGATGCGGCTTAAAATTTCCTGAAAAAATATTTTAAACTACTTTTCGGTGTGGTAGAGAAGTAAAATTTGGCAATCATATCTAGGGACCACTCCAATTAAACATAAGTGTATGAGCATTTTAGTTTTAAAATGTAGCCCTGGCCGTTAGAAGGGGCAATGGGGTGGGGGGACATATACATCGAAAAGAACCTTTTAGGGGTGGTAGAAAATCATAATTATCAAGGAATATGGAGAAATCAATCTAAATAACAAAATACTGGTTAAAAAATACTATCTTTCTAAATTGAGGCTGGTGAAATGGGGGATTTCAAAATTTACAAAACTAAAATAATACACTACTTATCATTGTGGTACAATAAACGTTTAAGCATTGTTAAATTTCAAAATTAAGGATCAGAAAGTGGGAAGGGGTACCATAAAATTTCCAGAACTAAAAGACAGAAACATTTCTCAGTATACTAGAAAATTTAAATATTTTGACAAATGTAAAGGGACACACCCTAATAACCATAGGAGTATGAACATTTTCAATTGAAAATGGGAGTCCAGGAAGAGGTCATGACTGTACATTTCCAAAACTAAAATTAAAAACAACTTATCGGTGAAAGAAATTGAAATTTGATGATAAGTCCTTAAATCCCTTAATAAAAAGTGGGAAACTTCAAATTTAAAAATAGAAGTGTTGGTCCCAATAAGGTTTGGGTGGAGAAGGTAGTAGTTTGAAATATTTCCAAAATTCTTAGAAAATTCAAATTTCAACGTGAAAAAAAAAGGTAAATTGGTAAAAGGACCGCTATAAGAGTTGGAAAGATTGTAATTTCCAAATATAGGTCTGTGAAATGGGTAAAAGGTGGAAGGAAGGAGGAGGAAGGAAGGAAGGAAGGGGTATTTCTCTCTCTCCCAAAAAATAATAATATCAATAATACAAAAAACCAAAGATTATATTAAAGGGAATCCAATTGGCTAGCTAAGGATTGCACAAGGAAAAACTATAAAAAAGTTGGTAGCTTGATGTTGAACATCCTAATTAAATATAGTTTGATGTGGCTTACCCGTGCGAAGAACCGGTCAAACTGCTAGTTCGTTATATAAAATATTATAATAATCAAATAACCAAAGCTATTATTTATGTTTTTAGTGAGGATTACTCAATCTAGATATCATATTCTGAAAATTGAAAAATGACACCTGGGGCTCAATACCCATGTCCAGGTGTCATTCTTCAATTTTCAGAATATAATATATTATAAGATAATAAATGGTATCACAGATTTTCTCGCTCCTCTACCTGAAAATAGAGACATTACCATAATATATGTAAAACGATATAATTTACATAGTCACAGAAACATCATGTGAAAATAATATCATTATATTTATCCAAAAAGCATTAATTAAATAATATTAACTGTTACAGAAGAAAATATTGGGTAAAGGTAGATCACGGTTCACCCTCTACCACTCTGTCAGCAGATAATATTTATTTTTATTATCGGTCTGACTTCACTAGCTAGCTGCTAGTTTGGTTATATATTTTTTAATCATGTAATCATTTAGCTAACTCATTCCCTTTTCGTTAATATTTTGTTTTGGTGTTAGTTCATTGTTAAGATTTCTTAGTCTTATTTACAAAATTTACATTTTATATCTCTCTAAGAAGTAGTTAATTATTTCTAATAGTTTTGTAGAGTATGAACGCCTGCTCCTATTCCTAGGTCCCGCATTTTGGAGTTAATAATTTAAAGAATATTCTAATTATCTGAAGTGTATGTTTCTGTAAATTAAAAATATCTTCTTATTTAGAGTTTTAGCATCTTTAAAGCAATAATTATTACTATCAAATTACAACTATCGAATTTTTGAACGCACATTATATATATATATATATATATAGTTGGAACGAAACGCATCAAAACGTTTCAGTTGCAACTCTAGGTAAAGACATATTATTACAGTTGGTCAGCATACAAACATAATTGTTAGACCCCATTTTTTACATCGGGGTACAATGACTTTAAAATCATGACGGATCTTCTTAATCCATCATGATTTTGTAATTCAAAAATTTTATCCTTGAGAAAGCTAAAATAGTTCCTATAAGCCAGTGGGTACGCTTTCCAAACCCCTAAGTTATTTGGTCATGGTTGACGGTGAGGAGGAGGTCTGAGTTGTAGTCCCAGCTGTGGGTATTCAGGGTTATTTTTCTTATTTAACCATCCCTATCACCTGCCATTTAAAGTTTGAGACATTTCATTTTTATTGACTAAGTTACTATCCCTTTCCCATATATTTAATTAAATGCGTATATCTTTGCTGGGTGGTAAGACATGGTTGGAATAATTAAAATATAGTAAAAAAATAACTATATTGTTTTTAATTACTTTTCCCACTGTAAAAATATCTATAAAAAGTATCCTATTCTTACTTTCCCACATATATCTTTATTTTATCACCTAGTAAATCCCCGCCATCAATCAGTAATAAAAAACTATTCAAATAGTCTAACGGTACGAGTAAAAATCAACGATATCTCTTAACCATGGCCATTTGACAAAGTTTGTAAACTATAACAATTTTATATTAACATCCAGCTTGGTCATACTGAACCGAGAAAAGTGAGTCACTTTTTATCGGCCATGAGGGTTAGATGCACTTAATTATTCAGATTGTTCGCCTTATTACATTAGACCCCTTTCCACACTCACCTATCCTCCCATTCCAGACACGTTAGTTTCTGGGACCATGCATTAGGTTAACACATGCTCTGTTTTTGCATTGAAGCAAAACAAACATCCAGAAAAGGTCTAGTTCTATATGCGTGCACCTAGGTCACCTTTACCTATTCATTTAGGCCCAGAGAACCTAATAACATTTCTAATTTGTATTAACGTCGGGCGCGGTTATGACCAGCGATGCATATTTGAAACCACTAGTCAGCCCAAGCATAGGGTACCAAGGGTTATTGTTGCTGCAAGTTGACTCCCACCGGCCACACATCATACGAAATGGGAAAAAGAGAGAGTGAGGCTACAAAATGCATGACAAGTAAAAGGAGCAAGAGTGAGGTTGACATAGTAAGGTGGTTTGAGGGAGGCACGTAAAAGGGGGAGGAACAGAACGTTTTAAGTATCAACGTTTGTTTATGTTAGACTGGGAGTTGTATACCTGGGGTAGGTTGTTCATTTTATTTACTCGAGACAAAATAAACACGGACACCCTAACGGACTAAAATGGAAAGAACTCCAATTGTTTTTATAAACCGAGATGAGTATTTAAAATGAGTTAGAAAAAAAGATATGCATTACTTAATATTGGTTAATATTAAGATAACGCACACCTATAGGTGTGTAGGAATTTTTTTAAAATGTGAAAGCACATTTCTAGGGTATTGGGCTTGCTACAGTTGGAATTAGTGGTGATGAATCTACGTCCAGTGTACTGGAAGTGATTCTAAATGAGATTTAAAACTGTAGTCTCTCCATTACATAGCCTGTTAACAAACGTGTATTTCCTTAAATTTAACCGCCTCTTAGTTGTAAATTGCCTTCATTCTGAACAAACTAATGAATCAAACAGAAAAACGAAAATTCTAGTTTCCTGGCTCAGCAAATAACTCACTGTCATATTCATCTAAAGATCATTGAATTTATTCCGGATGAGAAATAAACATATAAGTCACCATCCAGAAATTGGGTTCGATACTCTTTAGTTGAGAAATTTATTTAATGCAAGAGATATGTTTGTAGTTTTTGAACTAAAACCAAGCTAGGATTATTAAATGTTCAATCAATCTTAAAAAAATAAAAATAGAGCCACTTTTGCATAGGCCAATTCTAAAATGTATATTAATATTTCACAAAAAATGAGATGTTTGGCAAATAAATGTATAAATTTATCTCCCAGTCAAGAAAAACCATGATTTTAAATAGCTATCAATCCTTAGAACTCCTCTGAACACAAGCACACGGACATACAAATTATTTTCAACTATTCCAGTAAATCTTGGCGAAGGTCATCGTTGGCCAAGCGTTGCGTACAAACAGACATCCTTACTCTGACCCTCATGTGTGATTCACTTATTTGCTTTAGTCTTAATATTAGATTATAAATCAAAACCATCCACATTTTTCCAAATTAGATACTAATTTATATTTTGTTTGTTTGCTTAGCATAAGAGTTGCTTGATTGTGCTTCACATCTTGCTACGCATCAGGGCTATCTGCAAATTAATTTATAGTATAAGGTTGAATCAGCTAGAGTTGAGATGAACATTTACATTCATGGAGGGAGATTAGAAAACCATTTAAGAAAACCCGCCATGTACAGTGTACACCTAGTAAGATTGTAGTTTCAACTTCCCCGTTCCAGGGAAGTAAGCAGGCAAGACGTGACTGACGTTTTTTTACACGTGCCTCTTAGGGATTCTGACTTTTTTCGGTTGACAGAAATAAAATTTACAATATTTTGGTATATGATTACCATTGTAAGATTTAAACTGAAACATCAGAAATATTGAATTTAAAAAATAATACGGTTTATCTAATTATCTTACAATGTATTGTAATTAACAAAACGATAGTTTAATTTGAATTATAATAAAATTTATTTCAATATAGACTAATGGATAACTTGGCATTTTTGGACATCTATTTCGTAGTCAATTTTTTATTTCTTTCATATAACTATTTAGGGGGATTGGGACATTGAGAAAATATTTTATTTTATTTACTTTTGAGAAAATGTCTGTTTGTCAAGAGAATACAATCATATACGTGCCTAAAGGTTTTGAAAATAATTTAATATATATTGAGATTTATACTTGAGAGATAAGAATGCAGCCCACATTATACCCATTTACCCAAAGGTAGATTTAATGTATTTTTTTCAAATAGGTTAAAGATATCGTGTTTTGTCTTGAATAAAAATGAAGGTAATACTAAGCTGAAAGTGTTGGGTTGTTCATTAATTTAATAAAATTTCAGAATACATTCATAATTATTAAAAATCAGTATTTTGACTCATAACGGTGTAATGAAATGTTTAGGGACGTACGTATTGACTCCTGCATTTCACACATCTTATTTATTATTATTTAACGGCAAAACATGATAATAACTTTCTTCATGTTTTGTTGATTTATTATTTCAGGGGCATGCTACTACTCGGTCAGGAAGTTGTTTATATCTCGCCTGCTTTCAATTAATGTAAAACTCAGAATTTACAAAACAATAATGTTACCGGTTTTTCTATGAGTGTGAAACGTAGTCTCTTATCTTACATGACGAAAACTAGTCTAGGGTGTTTCAAAAACACGGAACCTAAAAATATATTTAGTCCAAAAAGGGGACATAGATACTGAGGAGAAGAGGAGGTTACGTAATGATGAGTTTTATACCCCGTATTAAACACAATACAATGTTAGGACAATCAAGTCTTGTAAATTTCGGTTGGCAGGTCATTCTGCGAGCATGGGCGATTTCAGAACCTTGTTCAAGGAACTGACTATCAAACCCACTAGGAAGAGACCGTTGGGAAAACCTAGACGCAGCTGGGAGGATAACATTAGAATGGACCCGAGAGAGATAGGTTGTAGTGAGGTGGACTGGATAAAACTAGCTCAAGGTAGGAAGGTGGCGTATTTTTGTAAGTGCGGTAGTGATATTTTGAGTTTTAATACCATAGAGTAAGTAAACAAAACATGTTGAGAAATATTTTCATAATTTGATGATTTATTATTTCAAGGGTGATAGGTAACTTGTACTCTTTATTCATCTCAGTCAATCCCCATCAGGTAATTTTGGGGATTGGTTGCTTTTCAATGATATTTACATGTAGAGGTTTTTGCTAAGAGACAATTCGGGAAAGAAATATATTTTTAACGAATTAACATCAGAATAATATAAAACATACCTTTCTGTAATTCATATCAACTGGGGCCCAAGTGTTTAAATATGAGCGTAAAATTCTAAAACTAAAACCAGCCAATTATGTCTTATCGAATGAAGCTCAGAACAACAATGGTACTGTGATAGTTAATGATTCCAGTGGCATGATTTTTTGATATGTGACCTATATTGACCGAACTATTGGTGTTGGGAATATTATAAATCATACATTTCAATAGATTTGGCGGCATTTATCCTAACCTTAGTATTCATCAGGTATTAAACTTGAGCATCAATTATGTATAGGCCCGAAACTATTGTTCCTGTGATAGATACTTACTAGCCCATGAGGTGGCCAACATTTTTAAACCATCACTCTAGGTTGTATCAGAACTAAATTTAGTATAATTAATGGTATGTTACAATAGCACAAACTTTCTCATATTGTTAATCACACATTCGAAGAAATGTTTCAAATACAGGTTTAAGTAAACTACCCCTGAGGGGGCGAGTCAAAATTAAATAAGCAAAACAAGAATATTATTATGCTGTATAAAAAGTCAATTTTTAATATATTAAATTTAAAAATATATCTATCAGAGTATTTGAATGAGAACATAATGTTAAATAAACACTAACTTTTACAATTGTTCAAAGTGTATCGTAAACTAAGATACAATTTTCCTAAATAAAAAAAAACCACAAGATTATTTATGTATCATCAAATCATATCATTAAATACCATCAAATAAAGTATGTCTTTTCCACTTAACATATTCTTCTATTCATTTTCAGTCCTCCATAAAGACCACCATGTGACGAGTACTTACTCAATACGAGAAGACTACGTCCTTCCTGAAAAGATTCACCAGTAAACTGAATGGTGCTGACTAGCAAGGGTTGAGGACGTCATGGACCTTTCTGTCAGCGCGTATTCCCAGTTCTTCTAATCAACGAACGCGTTGGCACAATTGATCTAGAGCTATGTGAAATCTTCGAGAGCCATCAAAGCTTCTCCAGTCAGTGCGCCCACCCCATTTTTGGTAACTAGCTGTAGAACCTCCTGTGGTCCTGATCTACATGTTATGACGCGAAAGATGGTAGCCAATCCTGGACACTGAACAACGTAGAAGTTTTGAGACTATCTGGAAGCTTCCAGTCAGGATATTAACTACCACTTCCTTATGTCCTTGTTTCCAGCAATTTATTGTATATAAGGGAGGCCCAACCCGAGACGAGTTGACTTTATGTCTACACTAAAACTAGGAAACACCTTGTTTGGAGAAGCTTTCATGAGGGGGCTGCTAAATGTGGTTATTAAATATTCTTAATTTATTTTAGGCATAAATTATCTAGCTCTGTATTTGTTCTAAAATCATATTCGTATTATAATCGATTCTAATGTTTTTAACTATTTTCAACTACTTTAAAAATGTGAGCATCTTGTTAACATTTTGTTTAGGCTCATTATATCCATTATTTAATTTATCAGGTGTCTAACTATTTTTAATAATATTAGAAAAGTGCCAATTTTCATGGCATTATTTCAAGACTCATCCATTATATTATTGAGTTTACTATGTAAAAGTGACAATTTACTAGGAATTTTATCCAGACTTGAAAAGTTTATAACTCCATTTTTCATGTTTACAACTATATGAAGTCACATTGCAAAAGTGACTTTTTTTTCATTTCAAGTAACGTTTGAATCACTTTGAAAAAGTGAAATGTTTCTGCCATTTAGGAATTTTGAATAGGTGGCCTCTAAATAGCTTTAGACTTTTTATGTCAGTCATTTTTATACGGGCTCGGTAAGCTTATGTGACTTGGAGGAAGTTTCCAGGAATGTTATCTATGTGTAGTCGTTCAGAAATTCCTCCTGGACTAGGGAGTTTTCTCGGAGGAGATACGGCAAGATCCAAATTGGTAGGTTCCAAGAAGAGAAGGGGTATGAAGCTTTAAATTATAAATAAAAGTGACATGATTGTAAATCTATGGGATCACGAGAGATAAGGCATTTGTAAGTGGTCTTAGAGGTCTCAATTTTCTCTAGGATATACAGATGGGAGAGGAAGGATTTTTAGGGAAGTGAATTTGCGTTTTTGAAAAACTTAAATGAACTGGTCTGCGAGAGGAGTATTTTGGGAGGGGATTGTTGGAATCAATGAGTAGAGGAAGAAATAGAGAGTGCTCTGCCATACGGGGTGAGTAGGCTTCTTGGTTTGTCTGCCTCTGGGACGAAATTTTTGACATCTAACTGACTGAAGGCTGTACTGAATCAACATGGGGGAGGGAGCTTTAAAGTTGAAGTGTCAAAAATATGGTGGGGGGAGAATATGGAGAATGACTTGCGGTGAAGGCCAGGGATGTCCAAAGGAGCAGGCAGTATTGGCGCTAATCTAGAGCAGAGAGAGAGAGAGAGGGGTGGAAAGGAAAGTAGGAGTGACCACAGGTAGACAGTTACCTCTCATGAGAAAGACGAATATATAGCACTGACGTGTTGAGAAAAAAAGTGTTTACTTCCCATGGTCTCTTTAGTCTAGAAAAAATGACCAGAACGCTAATAACATTCATTTCCAAAATTATCTTAACCAAAACCACAACACATTACGTTGTGTGTGTTGTCGGACTAGTTATACATTAATATTTCTAGTTACACGAAGTTGTTATATATTTAAATGAATTTACATATCGTCAGTAGTATTGCTGATGTTAATTGAAGATTCATTTGAATACTTCTCCTTTTCTATTTCTTAAAACACGATGCGTTTTTGGGTGCAGAACTTCTCTTATAAAAACATGGTTCGTGACATTAGAGTGATGTTAGGAAGCTTATTTTAGCTCGCTGGTTCAGTCAGGAAAGGAGGAACCGGTACTTCTGAGGAAGTCTCTTGTGCCATAAATATATTATTATTAGCACCACATCCTACTACCGTTCGGGTTATACGCAATCCATAGAGATAGGTTGAGACGTGGTAGGGTAGTAACTTTTATTTACAATACGTTTACTAAACGTACATTCACATTATAACGGTAAACTGCAAACTACACCTTCTTTTGACTCATTTAGTCATTATTTTCCCAGTCAATTGTGTGAAGGGTTGTGTCCCACGATGGTTATATGTACTCTGTCTATCCAAGCAACAACGGAACAAATAAGTTATTATGTCCATGTTTTGTGTGATTGAAATTTTATTGTTTGTGCATAATACATCGATTATATATTTTCATTCACTTCCTTTCTTGTGGTCAAGTTCCCATGTGAAATATAGCCTTAATTATACACCTTGAAAGTCTTACGGTTAAACTAGTTTGAACCTTACTCGCGTGTTAATATGTTTAATCACTGTGCAAGGTTCGTTTGGTCAAAAAAATAAACGTTTTAACTTTGTTTGCTTTTGTCACATTGTTTTTAAATATTCTTGGCCTCAAGCCATATTAAAAATATAATTTTATATTCTTGTTTAAGAAATAAAACATTATCAATAATAAACAAATACTATCTAACTTGGATAATGGTTTTAAAAAGTACAACAAATAGCAATGATTATTTTAAGGAATACTAGTTTTATCTGCGCAAAGCCCACGAGGACAAAATCATGAATTACGATTTACCCTTAAGACCAATTTTAAACTTTAATTTTAACTATTGATACCATTTAAGAGCATGGTTGATCTGAACCTATGAAACTTAGATGTCTTTAGAATTGTTGAGTTAACTTTCCTTTCCCTCACCCCCTTTTCTTTACCATCACGGTAAATTCCTAGTTTGCCACACTCATCACACTTTTTGCTTGACAGGTTTACAAGCTTTATCTATACACTTCACTTAACCATTCACAGTGTTTCCAGTAATTGTAGACAATAAATGAGAAGAAATTCAAACAAAAATCAAATATAAGCTCATGACGAGTCTGAGAGGTATTAGTACTCTATAATTATCTGGATTAAACAAGCAATCCCTAAATTAAATAAGAATTTGTTTCTAGAAATTGTGCTAAGACATAATGAAATTATATACGTGACATGCAGTCCTTAAATTTAATATGTGCATACTAAAATGGGAAAATTTGTTCTTGAATTTATTTTTCAATAATTATACTAAGCATTTTTATTAATTTTATTCATTAATTGACTATTTTTTAACTGTCAGAAAGAAAGATGATAGAAAACGTCATGATTGTAATGCAAAAGAAAAAGTGTCGTTTTTAAAGGGAAAATTATAAAACTCGTGGAACAAGAGGAATATAGAAAAATTGATTATGCCGTAATGATAGATAAGGTTATAAATAAAGATGTGATATTTGCAGATTCAAAAACTAAGTTACAAGACATGGAAATTGTGTGGTATGAATAAATACCAGCAGAACAAGGTAGTACATCCTCATTATTAAAATAATCTTATAATTAAGTTGAATGTGATAGGTGTTTGCCAATTTGACTGAATTTCGAAATGACAAGTTTACTTAAGTTGGTAGGTTATTCCACTGAGGCCTTGTATCTCAGTGTTCTTAATTACGGTATGGAGTCGGTGGTGAAATAAGATATTTTCAATTAATTAAAACTAATTTATAATGAGAGAGTAAAAATTTCCCACATACTTAAAGTCCGTGAAATTTAGTAGGCTCTATAAATTATTTTATATTTAAATATCTAATCTCGTTAAAAAAAATAGTAGTTTTCGAGATATAGCTAAATTTTTTAATATTTTAGAAGATTTTTGTATCCTTTATTTATCAAACAAAGAATAGCACATAAACTTAACAAATTAGAGATATTTTCTTTATTTTAACACATCAACAAATTTAGTTTATAACACTTAAATTATGTGACGAGATAAAAGTCTTTAACCCTTCACATCAAGGAAGTATAAATTTATTAATTGTTCCTAAATATCTGTTCTATAAACCATCTATTAAACCACCGCTGACAATACATTTATACTTACCATGATTTAACTTATTTGAATTGTGGTTAAATACAAAAACTTATTACAGGTCACAAGCCGATGCCGTGTTCAAATAATCCATTCAAATTAGACTACAACTTCAACATTAGTGAAAGCATGAAACAAAAGCAGGAACGTTGCGCGCACTTCACCAAAGTTCTATGATGTGAGAAAAACGAATCCAATAGTTCCACCTCCTGCTAGTTCATAGGCGCTGTTGAGGTGCACATTACTGTTGGAGCGTGGCCATTAGGTCAGCTTTGTCATTTCAGGGACTTGACGCTTTGACATTCAACAGAGAGTTTGTATTGCTCAGGGCATGATTTCAACAGACACAGCATGGGGTACGGAAGTAATATCTCTTGGTGTCCACATGTAACTGTCTATCACGAGGTGTCGAAACCTCAAAATGGGAAACCAGAAAATAGGAAAGTCAGTGTACATATTTTATTGAGTTAAATGATAAACCACAAAAAGGAATGTGTAGTATTGTCGTTGTTGTAAATTACTTAATCCATGGGTCTCATGAACGTCAAATAAGAGAAGCAAACTAACCATAACAATTAAGACTACAGACTAGGCTGTTACATGGTAGCATACATCATGAGTATTGACAGCTGTTTCAACATCAAGAGAAGCGAGGACAAACGAAAGACAACACAAGTTTTGACACAAATATTTCATGACGTGGGCAGTGACCAGCTAACAAACGTTCTTCATCCAGCTTCATTTGATGGCATTGCGTTAGAGGTAGATTGGTGACAAAATTGATCCAGCAGATTACTGACAAAACTTGGACAAACAACAATAATCACTTCTTCACTCCAATTCATGACATCGCAGCAGAGCTGGATGGGCGTCCCCAGGCCCACATCACACCAACATCACTCAAACATCGTGCCAATATTTAGTTGAAGGCAAACGCTGGCAGACGACGGATCTCACGTGGCTTCAAGCACCAGAAGAATCTGAACACTAATGAACCAGGAGTAAGACATCAACACATCACAACAAAACCATCAAACACCTAAGTGTAAAATAGGAGGAAAACCAGGATATATACATAGAAGTAAACTAAAGGCAGAGAAGGAGAGAGTATTAGTTTATTGGTAAATGGGTATGTGTATTGGACTAATGTTTTATATAATAGGTATAATTTTGGAAAGGGCCCATCATACGGATCTGATTTGTAAGAAGGCGTATATAAGTGCGAAGGTAGAAACGCCCATAGGAAATCTAGTGGAGGCCAAGAGGGTGCGGAATCCTCTACGACTCAGGAGCAAACCAGATTCTCTAACTATGAAAGGTAAGTGGAAGTCCCACGCAGATTTGAGCCTAAATTCCCTCAAGAAAATGAGCAGACTATATTGATGACACTAATATAATAACCTAAGAAACCTATGCACATTTCGCTTAAGGTTATTGCTAATAGCATCAGTAGTAGTAGTAGTAGTAGTATGTAGTAGTAGTAGTTGTTGTTGTTGTCTCCTCATAAAGAAGTATTTGCGATAAACATGCTGAACTGTAAATTCTACGAAATCTGGGACCCTATCAAATTCATTGAGAAATTGGTAGAGCAAAAGACAAGGTCGGATTTAACGGACAAGGAAATGTTAAATGCTTTTTCCCACATTTTCGAAGGTAACAAAAGAGACTGGCTGATAAATGGTTCCAGCTTCTGGCCAGATTGTGTGTTACCTGGTGATTTATTCTGCAGTTGTAACTTTTGATAAACGTTCTAGCTTTGACTTATTTAAGATGGATTGCTTAGCTTCTGTTGATGTTAGATGTATCACCTTTATTTTTATATCTTCTCAAAGGGTCAAATATAAATAATTTTATTCTATAGCCAGCGCCTGAACCATGGCATGGAATTTCATAGAGTTAGAGAACGTTTATCCACGATTAAAGGAAGATATATTTAAAAGAAAGAGATATTAACCTCAGTTATGGGTTTAAAATGTTATTAATATTATTAGTACATGGGACCATAAGAAACTCCATTTATAGATCCTCCCTTTGACCTAAATTTCGCATCCGGATTACAACATACTATTAGTAAAATTAAAAACAAAATTTGTTGGGGTAAGAGGAGGGGGTTTAATCCCCTTGGATCCTTCCCTCTTGAATCTTATTTTTGAGATTGCCTAACCCCGGGATCATTTTAATATGGTTTTTACTCTCTCATATCAATATAAAGTATTGTGATGGTGAAAAAAAATCGATCTTAAGGTTATGAAGAATCTTAACTTTTTTTGTGGATATGAAATCAAAAAACGGGAATTTACAATTCCTTCTGTCCCCATGTATGATTGTCTGACCCTGTCCACGGATCTTAAGCTGCTAAATGAATTTTGATAAACTGGTTGTTTAGATTTTGAAGGGCTATACTTCTGGACTCTTTTTGATTTTGTCCCTATCCCTCAAATTAAGGGTAAATTACTGATGAGTTTTTTTAATTCCAAATATTTCAAAAATTGCTTTAACGATTTTGTCTGAAACTAATATCTAGGATTTGTTGGATATGAAAAATAGCACTATACAGTTGAGTTGCGGTAAAAAAATATCGTTGCGGAAATTTTCGAAAATATTTAGTATTTCGTAAATTGCCCTAACAAATTTGATCAAAATGTATTTATAGAGCTTGTGCCTTATGAAGAATAACACTGTATACTTTGTTTGTGGTAAAAATTTATTTATGAGTAGTTTACTGAATACTAATATTAAAAAAACGTGAAATATTTAAATAAGAGCCTAGTGATTTGGTACCAAATGGGTATCTTGGGAATGTTTGAC
The DNA here is from genome assembly GCA_033556935.1 of Timema podura. Lineage (NCBI taxonomy): Eukaryota > Metazoa > Arthropoda > Insecta > Phasmatodea > Timematidae > Timema > Timema podura. The sequence continues at coordinate 63,375,616 of JAVRXN010000010.1, read as the reverse complement.
ATGACATTAACACTGTATATTTGTTTTGGGGGTAGAAATTGATTGATGAGTAGTTCATTGATGAGAGATTTTAAAAAAACTGAAAATAATTATATAATGCCCTAACTATTTGGTTCCAATTGACTATCTTGGGAGTGTTTGAAATGAGAAAATAATCCTGTATACTTGGTTTTGGGTAAAAATACCATAAAGAGTCGTTTACTGATGAACGATTTTGTAAAATTTATATTATTTTGAAAATGGCTAAAAAAAATTTGCTTAAAGTATATATCTAGGAAATGTTTACCATTAACATGTCATGAAAAGATTTATACTTACTTAAGGGGTGAGGGGATTCTGTTATGGGTAGTTTAGTGATGACTTTTTAAAATTTGAATATTATAAAACAACGCTTTAGAGATTTGGTTCAAAATGTATATCTGTTAAGCTGCTTGTTTTATATATAGTTATATAGATTATTTTTCTAAAAAAAAAAAAATCATTCAACATTAGTTAGCTAATGACTGATTTTTGTAAAGATTGTTTTTAAAATAGCTATACCAATTTGGTTTAAAATTGGTAACGGGGGACTATTTTACATTCTCAATAATAATATAGCTTTATTTATCTGAAATAAAATAATTTAATATTACGTAGCTTACTCATGACAAATTATATACAAATTTAATTTTTCGGAAATTTACCTTGAAGATTGATTTCCAAATGGGAATCTGAGACTAGTTTTTCATGATAATTAAGAATACGTTTTTATTTTATAAATTAATATATCTAGAGTAGTTTACAGATAGTTTATTTCTAAAAATTTGAATATTGTTAAATATATTTGAACAATATGGTTTAATATTGATGTATTAAGAGGGATTATTGTGCTTACCAGGATGATATGTTTTTATGATCAAAACAAACTGATGGCTAGTTTACTCGGAACCTTATCATGAAAATTATCTTCAAAGCTATAGAAATGTGTGTGATTGTGTCGTACCATTTATTAATTAAAGGATTCTTAGCACATTGTATTTTTTGGGGGACTGGAGCAGTTGTTAAAACCTTGTGAGATAATAATGGATTATTGTGGAACATGTTGACATCGCTCTTTGGAAACTCGCTGAGTATTGAGCACGTTTTTTGCACAGAGATCAGGAAGGTGCTCACTTACTCACTACTTGTAAATATTTTTCCATGACTGAAGAATATTGCGTTAATTTATAAATTATTTTTCTCGGTGTGCATTTCCCGTAAATGCATTTTCTTTCTAGTGATTGATTCCGAAATGTTTATATACACACCTATACTTTAAACACCACTTTCAACCCTTTAACTTGTTATTTAACCTATACTTTGGTGTCCGTGGGACACTAGAAAGTGTACACATTGCCCTGTCACCTTTATATAATGATAGCTTGTTCCAAAATGCGTATTTTAGACATTTCAGGAAATAGCCTAGCTTCATAAGGAGCATTATAGGGACATCCATTATTTCCAATAAGAGCACTTCACATCTGATAGTATATTTCACTGAGTGGAGCTGTGATGTAATAGAGACCACAAAACAGGCAATTCTGTTACAGCACAGAATTTTGAGGAGGTTTTCTGTATCGATTCCCAAATAAATTATTAATTGTGATAGTTGAAAAACAATTTTTGACGGTTTATTGAAAGAGTAAAAGAAATGAGGATAATAGAATTGTTACCGAGGGAAGCATTGTGAAATCTGATGCCCATTTGTATATCTAGAGTTGATAGTTTATATTAATATAATGATAAATATTATACTGCACAACACGATTTTTGCCTTCTAACTTAATTTTACTTGGCATTAATGAATCTTTCACTTTTTTTCTGTCAAATATCATTTGTCCAGAACTTTTACCTAATTTTTTTTTTCAAATCTTCCAATTTTATCTGCGGTATTATGCTTAAAATTCGTGCGCTTAAAAAAAAGTCACTTTCTTTGTCAGCTTGACTGCATTAAATTTTGGTTCAAAAATTGTCTTGCCATCTCCCCCTATTCACTCCCACACAGAGGAACTTGAAATAGATTTTGCCGCCCTTCGGGTAAAAACCCTCCTACCGTTGTCAAGGGGCCTCCATGAGGAGGCAATCTGCCTGGACTAGTGGAAGATGAACATCCCGCAGGCAGAGGCCGAAAATCTCTTGTACCGTACAAGCCAGAGCAGTTGCCACGAGGTCAGGTACATCTAAATATGATGAGCTTCCTACCCTAACCACGAGCTTCCCCCTAAAATTTACAGTGAAAATTCAAATATAGACTATCACTACGTTTGTTTTTATTTTCACCGTGTCTCACTACCCATTGGGATAATTCACTCATTACTTTTGTTAAATTAGCCAAATAATTATAGTTTTGATATAAAGTGGGAAACTAGGACAAGCCATAGGCTCCTCGTATTTGTTGCGGTTCATGTGCAAGTAACATAATAAAGTGATTACAAGGTTCACGACTATCAATGCCATTTAAATTACCCATAGTTTGAAGAGAGCAGAAAGATCTCATTAATGAATGTTATATCTGTTTAACAAATGTAAACGGCTTCTATACAAAGTAAGAAAATGTAATTCCATAAGGGAATTTGCCTTCAGTCTTACAGCTAGTACCTCATGACGAGAATCCCAGTGCAAAAGCCTCCATATAATTGGACTCTTATTGTTTATGATGATGATAGTGATAGTGAGGCCAGATTTTCAGACAATGATTGTAGAGTTGCATTTATCAAAGCCAGAGAGAGTCCAGATTTTCTATCTTCAACTTAATCTGCTTATCACCTGATATACAATAAGAAGTGAATGATCTTGTTTTAGAAATTTAAACCTCTCACAAATGCAAGCAGAATTGTTGTCTTCTAGGCTGCAAGAATGGAAACTTTAAGAGAAGGATGTCAAAGTAACTTCCTTTAGGAGGAGACAGAATGCTATTAAAATGTTTTTCTCTTCAGGAACATTGATATGGAAGGCTTATTTCAATCCTTAAGAAATCTTCACAATCTCAAAGAAATGTTTATTTTTATTTATTCTTTGAAACTTAGTTTAAAGGCTGTGCTTCTTCATTATGTCAATGTTCATCCTTTTTTCTCATAGCACACTCTGTTCTCATGAAGGAATCCTATGGGAACATGCGTAATTTTCTAAACGGCATTGATTATAACAAATAAAAGCAGCACATATGTAGGGGTTTTAAAATATTATGGGTGCTTCTTATGATGCAGATAAGATAGACAAATTATTATTTATTTTTATTTAACTGGGACATTCGGACAAAAACTACCACTTTACTGGTCTCAAAAATAAGCCTACATTCAAGGGTTGAAGAACCTTTTTTTAGAACCATTAGTGGATCCTATAGATGTGTATTTCTCACAACTAAACATCAAGTTAGGGTTGATGATAAAGCTCTGAACAAGGAGGAAGATGCATTCATCTATTTGAGGAATACATTTTTCAAACTAATCGAGGCAAAAATGAATAGTGTATCTTTATTGCAAACAGATACGAACTGTTTTCAAGATCTTGTTTTTGAAAATTTACTAACTGAGATAGAGAAGGCAGCGCTAGATGCATTTAAAGCTTTGTGCTCTAAATTTCTTGGGAATAAAAAATCTTTAGTTATAAATAATTTGTCACTGAATTGTTGAGGTGTTTTCAAGATATGAAGTGTAATATGTCGTTAAAAATTCATTTCTTGGAGTCTCATCTGGACTTTCTAAAAAAAAACCTAGTGATGAACATGGTGAAAGGTCCCATTGGGCTATTTCAACCATAGAAAAAATGTTTTTCGGGAGGTGGAACTATAGCATGCTTGCTAGATATTGTTGGTCCATGATTAGTGATCAAAATGGGAAACCAGGATTTGGAAAACATAAAACGTTTTAAGTACCTGGGAAGTTTTCTGCCAAAGGAAAATCCCCTTTCACCAAGGAAATTAGGTTGAGGATAGCCAAGGCCAAGAAAGCTTTACACAATAAGAGGTTACTGCCGATCAGCAAGTTGATTTTGGAAACTAGGAAGAAACTGTTGAAATGATACAGTTAGAGCATCGTGCTGTATGGAGAAGAAATTTTAACTACTAGGAAGATGGAAAATAAATTCGTGGAGAGCTTTGAAATGTGGTACTGGAGAAGTCTTTATAGGATCAGATGGACAGACTGGGTGACAAATGAACAAGTCCTAAGAAGGGTGGGTGAGAAGAGAACCATTTTGGATATTATTCTTCGGTACAGAGAAAACTGTATCTAATAATATTTAGCACTGCGTCTTACTACCCGTTCGGGTTATACGCTTAAGTACTAATTACTTTAATGGATTAGGAATTGGGAGGGTTGAATTTAGAGGAAGTGAACCCGCATTTGCGTGGAGGGAGAGTGGAAAACCATTTAGTAAAACCACCCCCAGTTCACCCGACCGAGATTTGAACCTCGATCTCCCCGTCCTCGGCGGTCGAGCTCAACATGACTAGCGCGTTAGCCAACTACGCCACCGAGGCGGGTGAAAACTGTATCGAGCACATTATTAGGAGGAACTGTCTTCTGCATGACGTCATAGAAAACGTTTAGGGAAAGAGGATTTTAAAAAGGAGGAGGATTAAAATAATAGAAGACTCGAAGGAAAGAAGAAGATTCTAGGAGCTGTAAGAGGAGGCAGAGAACAGGCCAGGGGTTGTCTAAATTCGCTGACAACAGGAATGAACCTGTCGTAAGACAGGGCATCTCCTAATAATAACGATAAGGGAAACCTCACTAGATGCCTACAAGTTAAAGAGATCAAGAGACATGTTAAACTTTCTCAGTAGAGTTTTTTTAGCACTGCGTCTGTTACCTGTTAAGGTTATACGCATATGTATTAATGAGTTGGGGAATATACAAGTTGAATTTAGAGGACGTTTACTCAAATTTGCATGGAGAGAGAGAAGAAAAGCATTTTGGAAAAAACTCCTATAATACACCCTACCTGGACGCGAATACCCTTCTCCCCGTTACGGCAGTCTGGTCCAACACAAGAGTGACGCTTTAGACCATGTGGCCACTGAAGCATATCACAGTAAAATATCAAATATATATCATATGTAAATAAATTTTGTTCTATAAGTTAAATTTTAAATTGTTTGTCACACACATCAATCAATTAATGTGTGATGTGACATATAAGTACATGCTTTGTAATTTTTGACCTGATATTTTCAACAACACCCAGTGTCCCAAGAAAGAGTCCTGATAATTACGAAATTTTTCCCCAACTCATCACCGGTACTCGTACGGTCGTTGTCAATGAGAAACATAATCCTAGGGTCTGTTCCTACAGATTAGTTACCTATCTCGCCCTGCGCTTGGGGTGTCTCTGTAAAGTGTGGGATGTATTGGACGTTGTCTTGGACCATAAGGCTATGTTGGTATCTACCGTTGCCAAATATTTCAAAAATTTGACCGAACAAATTTTCGTGGATTTATGCTATACTCAATCATACCCAGAGGAGTTCATCAAACTTGAGCAACTTACGGTGTAAAGTACAGTACATAATGAAGCTGGAACTGTTAGTTACTAAACACTTTAAACGTCAAGAAATTGGTTTTTTGACTACAAAATGATTTAAATGTTAACTTAAGAAAACAATATTGAATATATTTAATTTAAGGGAAATAGCAGAAAAACGAATGCACGATTAAATTTAATACAATTTCAAAATATATATAGTGTTTGTTCAGTACATATTTGATTGAATTTACTCAAAATATGTTTAAATATATTAAGTAGTTCACCCCAACTTAAATTTGACTACAACAATCCATACTATCCTCCTTACGTATTCTGTCACATCTTATAACATTTCGAAATTAATGACCGACAAGCTGCAATCATTTCCATATCATGAATTCATATTCAAGTCTTGTATTCACCGGTAGGGTTGTGACATTTATCACCAAAGTCAAACTTTAAAATCCAGGATTCACAATCCTTGTTAGGTGGCGAGTAAAGGCTGATGAGGTAACCTCTCTATATTTATAGTACGAAGTCACAGACAAATAATATACCCAGAAGCTAAACCTCCATGTTAAAATGGTTGCGCTCCTTTTGGTAGCTTGAGTCCTTCACCACTAGAATTGCTGCGGTTAGTCCTATTATCACCCAGCAGTGGCACTAGCGAAGCCCAGTGTTGAAGGACTCAAGCTGGCAAAAGGAGCGCAACAAAACACCTGTAAGGTTGAGAGTTTATTTCTTACTTTTCTGTGGACGAGGGTCAAACTGATTTTGGAGAAAGGGAATCAACCCCCTCCATACGTTATAGTGTCAATATAATGTTCAGGCTGCCATAAGAAGCCCTCATGAGAAGTTTTTATGAACTGCATTCAAAAGTAATATGAAAAAAAGGCTTTATCACAAGGTTTCAAACGACAGAGTCGTGAGATTGAGGTTACTTCAAAATTATAAGATCTTAAGCCTGGGACCTCTGTGGACAATATACCAGGGCTCAAACCTCTGGGGTAAGCTCTTTATGTTTGTTTCAGTGGGTAAGATCTCTGGGAGTAAAATCTCTCCCAATTTTTTTTTTCAAAATTCTTAAGAGAGGAGAGCGGTGTAGGTGTGAGTTTTAACATAATTATGATGATGTTAACTGGCCCAAAATTAGGTCAATGACCTGCTTGAAAGAATATTGTATCCCATATATGAAATGTAATGCAAAACAGGGAGAGTGCTCTTAGGGTGAAATTCTATGAATATGGTTCTCATGAGTGGCGCATACTACGTTTATTATGTATTTTCAGGAGATTAATATTAAACTTGAAGTTCATTTTAATTTAATAAATAAGTATATTAAGTAGGATAATAACCTAATTACGGTAGAATGTGTCATTTTTCTAGTTAGTCGGTGACCTGGTGGTCTAGGGATAAGTTGTTGGACTTCTGTGCTGAGGGTCCGGGGTTCAATCCTCGGTCCCGGCACAGATTTATCTGATTGCCAAACCCTCCCTTCATCACTGACAAGACGTGTATTTATCACAACTTGTGAATGTGTGGAATGCCAGTGCTCCACCGTGGTTTGGATCCCACGTTAAACTGTAGGTCTTCCCTTTCACTTCAAATTCACCTTACCATTACACATTAGCGTAAGTGCGTATAACACGAACGGGTAGTAAGACTCGGTGCTAATAATAATATTATTAATAATAATAATAATAATAATAATAATAATAATAATAATAATAATAATAATAATAATCATCTAAATTGTCATATTTTTTTACATTTTCCTTCATTCTTTGTTTGGATTTAAATAACACCTCCTTGTATTTAAGAAAACTCGCTAATTCTTACGTAAATAATATAGAAAAGCAAATATATATAATTGAGATTGTAATCGTGCATCAACTCATTAAGTATCTATTTGATGATCGAATGTTTTAAGACGTTACTCTCTCAATATACTGGACTATCGATGATGGGGAGCTCGTGGTTCAAACGCAGTTCAGGTTTACTTATATGGGATTTATTATTTGCTCCCCCACTTTCCTTTTACGTAAATAAGGGCACACCTCCTCAATATTCAACCTTCCTCATTCATCACGAACACATTAGCTTATATGTTCAATTTGCTTATAAATCAAAGGGTCTGCGGTAACAAAATTTAATTTCTACAAAACATTATGGTCTTAGGTATAGGTATATAATTAAATGGATATTATTTTGTTTAGTGATCAAGGGGTGAATAAACAGGTGTGTTTAAAAAATCAACTAAAATAATTTGATCAAGATAAAACTCTTTTTCTCTATTTCTCTCTCTCTTTCTCTCTCTCTCTGTCTCTTTCTATATGTATTATATTATTTTTATATATATTATATATATATATTATACACATCATTATTATTATATACTATTTATTATAATTATATATGTGTGTGTGTATATGAATAAGAAATAAGAGTATTACTTTTAGATGTTTCAATACATAAAATATCGATATAAAACTAAACGTGTTTCTTTTCCTTATATTAAAATAAATTTGTTGGTATTCTTATCAGATATCAAGAGAGTGGGACTGAAAAGACGTCTGTGATTAATTAGTCTACAGCGAAAGATTTGTCCATTATTCAGGAATTCATTAAATATTTCATGTGATCCTGTTATTTGGTTATTGTATACCATGAATCCAGTGAGTATTCAGATCAGACACATAGTGTCCTACGGAACAACTATTTTTAGCAAAATATTTGCTTAAATACTACCAAATATTATCAAAATATTTACTATCACTATTTAACGTAGGCTTTATTTAGTACATTTAAAACCTATTAAAACAAAAAATCTGATTATCTGAGCTTATTTGCAGTTATAGAGTAGGTAAATATTTTAGGATGGTCAACAGAAATTGAGTGGGGGTAGAGTGAGATGCCATTTAGGGAGCAATATACTCAATACACCCAAACGGGATACAAACTCAGGTATATTGATGCTTAGTCCACGTGCTCATAGGCGTGGGTAATATTCAATTAGAAGCACTAATTTAAAAAGGGTTATTAGTTTGAATACCCTACAGGAGTACTCAAATTCTAAATTGCGCATCTAATCGAGACAAGGTCCAAATCAACCTGGTTGACCTCCCTATCAGCTCTGCCAAAGAACGGAAAATGTTAGAAGTTTATCTTGACTTCAAATACCTATGTGGACATTATTATTATTATTACATTTGAAGTTAGAAGATCCAAAACTGAAGATAAAACCGTTGTTGTGCTCACCAAAGAAGGGATGGTGAAATTGGGGGGAAGTAGCAGGCCAAGGAGTGGGTTGATATAGCGTGTTCTTCTTGCTTCACTGATTTTTTGAATAATTCTTATAATTATTAAGAAGAGAAACAGTTGAACGAGAGAAAAAGAGAAACGAAAAATAGGGGTAAACGGGAGAGAAAATTAACAGCTGCCATCCGAGTTTCACCTAGTTGGAAATGCGCTCAGAAGGGGGTATTCCAAGTTAAGGAGAACTTTGCCATCCTTCCCTCCAAAATATATATCTAAATCTAATAACCTTTCACGACTTTTAAAGATAGTTTATTCTGTCTATAAGAAAGTGCACAAATGGAAAATACATTTTATTAAAGCCTAATAAAGCCATGTACATATTAAGTGTGCATTTTTTTGTTTCAATAAATATACCTGCAATCTACCTCTTGAGACTTAAATACTAGATCAGGTCTAACAAATTTATTTGATATTCACTAGAAAAAAATTTCAGAACATTTCTAGCATTTTCTTAACGATATAACATTTTCTTTAATGTAGTGAGAAATGGTTACATGTGACAGTAAAAATATAATAAAGTTATTTGATATTCACTAGAAAAAAATGTCAGAACATTTCTAGCATTTTCTTAACGATAAAACATTTTCTTTAATGTAGTGAGAAATGGTTACATGTGACAGTAAAAATATAAAGTAATCTTTAATTTTTTTTTTTACTACATAGAAGGCTCACAAAGTGATAAAAGAACAACAGTTATTTTTTTAGTTGTGTAAATTCTTATTAATATATTAATAAGAAATACTAATTAACATCCCAAGCATTAAATTATAGAAGTGATCATCATAATCATAATCGTCATCATGTGATTGGGAGAGTCCGCGTTTCACACCCATAGAAAACAACTGGTAAAATTATTAATTTGAATATTCTGAGTTTTACATTCCTTGACAGTAGGCGATATATTAACAACTTACTGACCAAGTAATGGCATGAGCTTGCTTTCCCGATTATATTCTTTTCCTAATTATTTCCAATTTAATTTTGTTAATAATATTTAAAAATTTTTCTACATATTTAAATTCATTTAACCTTTCAAATTATATTTTGCTCTAAGTAATCTATAAATTATCGTCCCCAATCTTTTTGTGTCCACGTATTTAGTATTTTCAAAGTTTTCTTATAAACCTATTTCCTTACAAACCTCTTTTAAAATGTCTGAATTTCTTACCACATTTTCCTTCTTGTTGCCCAGCAAAGCTAATTCAGCTGCGTATCTTAGAAGCTGCAATGTACCGTGTAGTGTCATAGCTACCCCACTATCTTTCACTACCCTAATAACATAATCTAATGCTAGATTAAAAAGAAATAGGGAAAGTTTATAACATTGTTGCAACCCTTTATATATTTCTAAAGTAACTGATAAGTGACATACAACCCGTACCCTGCCCCGCGTATTAATCAACATACGTCAATTAGATTGACAAGTTTTTTTTGGGTATCCCAAACTTAAATTTAATTTCAAATAATGTTGTTAATTTAGCTGAATCGTGGTCCTTTTTAAAATATATGTATAAATTGATGAACCCTTATGTTGTATTACCAATTTTTTCCCTAATATTTGCTGGGTGGTAAAAATCTGATCCTTTGTTGATCTATTTCATCAAAATGCTCACTCACATTCCCGATAATACAAATATTAAAGTTAAGTGTTTATTCTCAAAGGTAGTGAGCTTATCTTGACAGATTACACTATAGATCAGCAAATATTATATGGCAATAGTGTAATCTGTCGAGTTAGGACTGCTACCTTGTTTAGTTCCGATATGCTGCAGCCTATAAGGTAGGGTCATAATCTAATTTGTCAGAAACGTAAAGTAACGAGTGTACATTAACATCTAGTTTGTAGATCAGGAAGTGTCCAAATCTTGTTTAAATTAAACTAGTTCTTAAATCCTATTACACTCCACAAATGCTTCTTGGAAACAAATGAGTCTCCTAATTTTAAAATATTTGCCCCTGAGCGTGAACTGCGACTAATAAGGGGATACTTTCTCATAAAAATACTCTTATCACTACGTCATTGTTCTATTGCTCAGGCATTGACACTATATTTTGCTGTAGTAGATTTTTTTAAAAATAAGTTATATTTACAATTTCTGTTAAATCAGCTTGAAATGGTTAAGTTACCCTCCTATCTAGTGGTAGTATTTTATGTATAATTATATACAATTACAATGACTTAACAACAGCTAGTGTTTGATTCAAAAAATTCTAGAATTAAAAACAATACAGAAATAAACTATTGAAACCATGGTTCTTCATGAATCCTTCATATTAAAAAAACACGAAGCACTTCTAGTAGAGTTAAAGTAGTCCCCTAATCCCTCCAACCACCTGTGTATCTTATAAAGGTGTGATAATATTTTAGCCACATATAGAATTATATATGTTTCTAGAATTCAGTTTCACACTTAAATATTTATTCATTGTATGATTTAAAGCTTGTTAAAAATATAAGCTTTTATTATAAAAATTTATTGATTTATTTTAACTAAACGATGTTAAATTAGCTTTATAAATAATAAATGTGATTTTGAATATTTTTTCAATAATTTGCACAATGTTGTGCTTGCTTTATTTTGAATATCAGGACCTGAGTTTAGAAAACTGAGCTCATTAGTTCGGTTGGCGAGGGAGAAGGGAGATTTTTGTATCACCATAGAGATTGGGAAAGGTTATTAAGCCCGATCCAGCTAGGCTTTTTGGTTTCAAACAACAGGTTTGGGTGTTCGTAGGCTGGTAGGTAAACGCTTTTGAAGAAGAACTTTTGGAGATATTTAAATATTATATATATATATATCATATAAATATTTAAGTTGTGAATAAATATACATTTTATATATTTATATATACATGAAAAATGTGTATTTATTCACAATTTAAACATTAATATTTTCACAGGTTTTGCAGACAGCATTTATTAAAAAAAACAATTATTATGGGTATTTGAGGCAGGAGTATCATGTCCGGAGAATACATCACTGCTCAGTAACAGAGTGTGGAGGTGCAAGATTAATTACATGGAGCAGGAGCGATCTACACATTTTTAGGGTCTGGAAGTGCAAGGTGCAATCGATGTGAAAAAGTTATTCACTCACTTAAAAGCTTAAAAACTAGTATTTTAGGGAGGAGGGGGGAAATGTTATTATAACTAACTTTAACCAATAAAAGTATTTCTATACATATGTATGCCCCCCAAGGGGGGTCATGAAATTCCAATGGGAGTCCGGACCATACACCCACCTACTTGTACACGCCCTTGACAACTGTGGATACTGAAGAGTTTAAATATTCAGTTCAGTTGATAAGGAAGTTGCAGAAAAATATAAATATAGATAAATTATTCTTGAAGGAAACTTTAAGAAATAGGATTCCGAAATAAATGATAAGACACAACTCCTTTTTAATGTAGTCTATAAGTAGTTTGGAAAAAACTTTCAAAAATCGGTTATTAATAAGGCACTCCTTAATAAGTTTACTTAGGTAAAATAAACATACTTTTGATCATCGTTAGATCATTTCCGATTACCTTCAGATATAAATTTTGAACTAAATTTATATATTAATTTAAGCACAATTTAAAAAATATATCAGTAAACTACTATGTTTTTAATAACATATCAGTGCTATTTATAATGTAAAACACTCCCCAGATGTATATTTTGAGTAGGCCTACAATAATTAGAGCAAATTTCTTAATATTTACGTTTTCATAAATCTGATATTAATAAACTAACCTTAATTTTTTTTTTCTGTAAATCAAGTACATAGTACTATTTATAATTTAAAACAGTAGCTTGATATAAATTTTGAACAAAACCCCTCTAGCTTTTTTCTAAATATTTAAAATTGAAAACACAAGTCAACAGTAAAGTTCGTTTAAATAAAAAAAGTCCCTGATAAATGATAATTTTCATGTGAAACACTGTCTAGTATTTAATTTGAAGAAAAATGTAAAAGCCATTTTCTAAATATTTTGAATATAAGAAATAATAGTCATGTATAAACTACCAATAAATCAATTTTTCTCGGAAAAACAAGTATACAGTACTATTAATAACTTAAAACAACACAAGAGTATAAATTTTAAACAAAATCGTCCAAGCAATCTTCTAGAAACACAAATTTTCAAAAATTAGTCTTTAGTAAGCTAACCTTAAGAGATTTTTTCCCCAAAATATAAAGTATTACTTGTTACGTCAAATACACTCCAGACATCCATTTTTAAATAAAATAGCAATCAATAAACAACCCTGATTTTAAGGATCAGAATTAAATTTAAAAAACGATAGAGAATCAGTACCGTATAATGCCTATGTATTAATTTTGAGCCAAATCCATCAAAATGTTTCGATTGTGGCACCAAATATAGACAGACAAGCCAAGGGACATACAGAATTTCCAAATAATATTTTGGGTTTGGAGCCACATTTCATGTCGATTTTCATCATAGTCTCGAGGTTGAATATTTTCGAAATTATAATACTTTCTCTTTATATGAAAAATTAAAAATACATATGTTCAAAAAAGGTTAAACGTTTTGGAAACAAATTATATTATAACAATCTTGTTACCTTAAAATTTACCAAAGCAAATATAATATTGTTAGTATTAGAAGCAATGACATTATTACTACCCGTGCCACATGGTCAAGATCATTAACTCGGGTTTGCCGGTTACGGGACGTTGGGGTTTGAATCCCAAGTGAGTGTACTCAGGGTCGTTTACATAAGTGGTTTCCCTTTATACCTCCACACAAATGCGGGTACACTTCCTCTACATTCTACTTCTATTATTCTTACAACATTAGTATAATAAGTAGCCTACTTATATGGTTAACCGAATAGAAAGAAGCAGGGATATATAATAAAATAAAAAAGGTTCACCTATTTGGTGTACCGTAGGGAATAGTTTCTGCTGGTTGGTCTTTTACTAACCAATTTTAAAGTGTACCGGTATATAAAGGTTTTTTAAAATTTGACATATTTTTATAAAATTTCAAATTTTCATAGTTACAAAATAATATTTTTGTAATTAGGTGTGTTAATAGAAGGGTTAGGGGAAGGGTAGTAAGCCTACCCCTATAAGCTACAAGCTTAATATCTGACACTTATTATTTTATTAAAGGTCCGCTTTTATTTTGTTAATTCCTCAAGTTAGATCTTACAGTTGATAACCAAATGTTTGCTCCTTTTCTTGGACCCAGCTTACTACGCTCATTTCAAGAAACGTCCTTTGTTTTCCAATACCATAGTGAATGTAAGGAAATAAAGTAATTTGAAATGTTGAAAAAGCTAATTTTACATTCGGAGGTCTTACAAGCTGCATCTTTAAGGTGAATAATTAAATATTACTTAGTATTAAGTAAATGAAACATAAAATTAAAACTTTAGTAAATGTCAACAACAATGACATTAAGTTTGTAAATGCATATGTGGAACCCCCCTTAAAGTGGTCCTATAAATCCCAAGGGGGTCCGTACTCCCCGGATCACCAACATTCTGCACCCTTATAATCAGTAAAAGGGTGTGGTGGCACAATATTCATTCCATGGAGTAGGAGTGGATCAATCAAGAAAATAGGTTGGAGGTGAAGATGCACTCCTTATAAAAATTAGGGAAATATGATGTAAATTTATCTCATTGATTAAATTTTAGCTAATTAAACTGATAATTTATTGATTTAAATGTATTTTCTTTAGGTCAGATACCCAACTACCGGGGGCCGGAATCTAATTTAAGAAACTATCGCAGCGTAAATAACGTGACTCTTGGATGCAATGTATATTTGATACGCATATCAAGTCGGTGGTGTTACACAACTAAGAAACCGGTGGTATAACATAGGTTCAAAAATTAAATTCTTTGAAGTGGGATAGTTGTAGTTGAACTATTTTTATCAATACTCTATGTGTATTTATTATTATTAATTATTATTATTATTAAGTTAATAGGCCATATCTCTAAGTGACCCATTCCATAGGTTAGAGATTTAGAGTGTATCTTCAAATTATTACACATCCATTAATGTAGAGAGAGGATGGGAAAATCACTTCTGGATCTCCCTTCCTCTTCACACTAGGACTCAATGCATCTGGCTAAGATTCGAACCTTAACCTCCCCATCACTTGTAATCCAGTCCCCGTAGACGCTTCAGACGATGTTATTACTAGTGTGAATCGTTTCTGAATTAATATCTCATTTTAATCTCTTGGTAGCAATGTAAGCATGCACATCAAGAGAGTTGTAATAAATGTTCTACTCGTAATTTAAATAGCTATAATTAATAATAATAATAATAATTATTATTATTAGCACCGCGTCTTACTACCCGTTCGGGTTATACGCACTTACGCTAATGTGTAATGGTAGGGTGATTGTGAGATGAAATGGAGGACCTACAGTTTAACGTGGAATCCGAACCACGGTAGAGACCTGGCATTCCTCACATTCACAAGTTGTGATTAATACACGTCTTGTCAGAGGTGAAGGAAGGGTTTGGCAATCAGATAAATCTGTGCCGGGACCGAGGATTGAACCCCGGCCCCCAGCACAGAAGTCTGACACCTTACCCCTAGACCACCAGGTCACCCCAATTAATAATTATTTTAGTGTTAAACCACTAATAACTTGGCGAAGTCTAGCCTGGTACTTCTTTATAAACTATGTATCTATTTTGTTTGTAACTCCAGTATATAAAAGTTAACGATAAGCAATAAACTGATAGTATATAGTGGATGGGTGGATGGAAAGTCATTAGTCCTATTACCTTGTGTATGTGTGCGTTGGACCGCTGCAATATTGGAGGTTAGCATGTTATGGAAATTTTGAGCAGCGATCCGTAGTAATCAACACTTGAACATCGCTTGACGCCCATTGGCCGTAACCAAAACAGCGGGATAGGCTGTAAGACCTATTGCATGACATGGTCATAGAAACTGTACAAGGATATAGCTACAAAGTTGTTGTGATAGATAGGATCTGGATGGATACACACTACTAGTTCTAGCAGGATGCTACTCCAAACTTGTAGTGATGGATACTATCTGGATGGATACACACTACCAGTTCTAGCAGGATGCTACTCCAAACTTGTAGTGATGGATACTATCTGGATGGATTCACACTACTAGTTCAATTGATTTACATGATTTTAGGAGTTAGACTAGGATAGTAGTATAAATTATTGTGCTTGAGACTACTATATTTTCAAATAATGTTGTACATATAGAATGTCATAATATGCATCGGGGCACAATCATGATAGGAATACATAGGCCTACTGTGACAAACTCAAAGTATATATTGGAAACCTGGCAAACCTAGTGTACTAATTGTCAGGGGCGTAGCATCAGGGTAGACTATGATACATAGTCTCCCCAAAACTTCTATTGGACAGTTAAGAAAATTAAATACCAAAAGCTTATATATTATTGTAAGTTTAAAAACAAATCCCAAAGTGCCAAAGTGGTAGACCTTACATAAATACTGCTTGCAAGGATAAGTTATTATTTATTTATTTCCATTCCCCTATTGAGACTCACCTTAATTTGTAGCATATAATATATATATATATATATATATATATATATATATATATAAAATATATTATATATTATATTATTCAAAATTGCTCACCATATTTGTTAGAAATTTTATATACTGGCATTTGGAAGTGATAATATTTAGTTTAATATTGTTTACGATTTTATTCTTTGTTTATAGTATAATATTATGAGTAATACTAATTTTTTTAAATATCTTAGCTACGTATATAAACACAAATACAATTTGACTGCTATGTGGAGACTAGCCTCTTATTGAGGTTAATAGTGGTACCTTGGATTAGGGATATAGAGATAGGGATAGAGGATAGATAGGTGGGAATCTTATAGGAATGATGCCTACCAGAATGTATACATACCGCTATTAACCTCAATAAGGGCTAGTCTCGACATAGCAGTTTAAATGTATTTGTGTTTATATACGTAGCTAAGATATTTAAAAAAATTAGTATTACTCATAATATTATACTATAAACAAAGAATAAAATCGTAAACAATATTAAACTAAATATTTCACTTCCAAATGCTAGTTTATAAAATTATTTTAACAAATATTGTGAACAGTTTTGAATATTTTTTTTTACTTGGAAACGTTGAGATTTAAACTCTTGTCAAGTGGTGTGGTGCGAATAGGGTTTTGGGAAGTTTTGGTAGAAAATGGAGGGATGGGAGGGGGAGGGATGGGTAAGAGGATGTTAGTCTACAACAAAAATTTCTACGAAAGATAAACCGGCCCGTAACTGCGCTACTACCTGACTTAAAAACGTTTACCCAATAGGCCTTCAGTAATAACTATTTCACGTGCATAGAACAAAAATCATTACAGGTTAACTAAACAATAGAGCTAATATACTTTTTAGCTATTGTATTTTCATGAGAAATCTGGTGTTTTTCCCTCTTGGCACACTTGACCTTAATAAAATTTATTTTTATATACTTATTTCTATGACTCTGAAGACAATTATTTGGGTAACATGTCAGCTCAAAACACTTAAATGCTATTGTTTTATATCTAAGTCTTAGAAAGGAAGGATAAAGCTGCTAAAGAGGTATTATTTAGTATGCCATTATAAAGATGACATATGTTAAAAAAAAGATTCATATAATTTTACTAAACCGTCGTCTAGAGCTAATACAATATACGATAGGCAAGACGAATGTAATTAACATTCCACTCTTCCCTTTTCCATAATGTTAGTTACGCCAATGCTAATTGTCATAATGAAGTTGTATTTTATTCACTTGATCGTTAACTTTGAAATCACAGCATGATTATTCATTGAAGGATTCTATGCAACCTTTTTTAAGTCTTATAAAACATCATCCTTCCAGTAACGGCATTAATTATAATTCAGTGGTTTCAAAATATATATATATTTTATATATATTGTAAATATTTTTAACTGGGCCATTGATATTTCAATAATAAAAATGAAATATATCCTAAGAAATTATGTAAAAATTTGATTACAATTATATCGTCAAGTAGCAACAAGTAGTTATCAGGTATTACGATTCAGAATGAAATAAATAGTAGAATAATGTGTAAAAAATAGTATATATAATGAAGACAAAGTTATATGAAAACAAAGAAGAATTGATTGTTTACTAATTTTATACAACATCAAGAATTGCCTTTTGAAAGGATTGTGGATAGATTGATAATATAATACTAAAAAATTTATAATACTTTTGTTTTTTATCTTATTAAATGTATGCTAAACTAGTTGAAGTACCTTGCGCTGCCCGGGAAAAAACGTTTGAATTTTAATGATAGTTCTTGAAAAATAACTTTAAGGTGAGTTACTTCAAGCTCTGTGTTGCTCCGGGTCTTATATATATATATATATATATATATATATATATAGCTGAAGTACTCGGTGATGCTCTAGAGAAGCTTATTTTGTTTAATGACTGTGCGTGAAAAGTAACTTTAAAGTTAGTGCCTTCAAGCCCTGCGTTTCTAGGGTCATTGTTACATATACAGTTATAGATTATATACAAATATAACATGCTATATTTACATATTACATAACTAATCCTTAAAGAGCCTCCAGATAAGCCATGTTATTAGTCCTTCCATTTGGAGCCAATATGTAGATTCTCGCCATTTCCAACTCTGGGTAGACCAACGTCCATGTGAGAAACATAAATTCATTAGATCGAGACCAAGAATTTTAAGTGATTGTACTTGTGCCTTGTTGATGCTCAAATGAATAATATGTTGAAGGCGTCTAAATTAATTGGAACATAGGATGGGATAATCGTAATATTAGAGTGAAATCTGTCATCATCTGCGGCATGTCCAGTTATAATAGTGGCTTAAATCACATTCCAAACCTTTTACTTGATGGTGAGTAGTGTTCTATTACACAATGAAGGTGGATCCAAATACCTGAAAGGCATACTAGGCACGCAAATTTTCAGCTTCATAATAAGTGAAGGTATTACAGGTAGCTCCATTGCTTCCAAATTCTTAGGTGGGTGGTTTACTGCCTAAACTGTATCAGACAGAGTTTAAATTGATTTGCACATTTGAAGTCTACTGAGAAAATCAGCATAAGGTAGGTTATATTAATCTTTTTCGGTGCAAGAATAGCTCCTTGGCACTATCATGCATGATCGTAAAAGTGCTGGGCCACATTTGGAAACCCCATATCTTTCAGCTCATAGTGGGTTTTCAAAATTATTCAAATGCCTTTCATCGATATCAACCTATTTTGAACATTGAAAGTCACGAATGCATTTCCTAGAGGCAGTAGACCATCCGGAGACTGCTGTTCAGAAAGATCATTGGCCACACGATCTCTCATGTTTTTAGTTAGGCTTAGTTTTCTATGTAATTCCATATGTGGGGGGACTTTATACAAACGTGCATTTCATCCACTTTGTCCCCATGCGGAATGACAGTCAGCATATGTTAAAAGTCACCAGCTACCACCAGAGTGACGACTCTCATTCAATCGTGGATAAGTCTACACCAGAGTCGCAAGCATACTTGAACTACAAACCTACAGCCTTTGTATTCTCGAGTAACGAGCTGATGTACAAAACATTTAAACATGAGAAGCAAAAGTAATCACCAAGGAAGTCTAATTCGACAAACTCAAATTATGTTGTGTCTATGTTGTAAATCCCAAAAACCTAATTAAAGTTGATATTATATATTTGAGCCTAGGTTATTTCAGGAATAAAGTAGTTTAATACAATCAGTTAAAGAGATTACCTACATACGTTTGATAAAAACCAAAAGGCCTGTTTATTTTCAGAACAAAATCATTAAGATAAATGTAAACAATGCAAATTAATATAACTGCGAACAATAAGAAGTAGGTATTAGTTACCGCATCACCTTTTAGTTATTCCCGCTAGGCGGGCAAGTCCTAGTGTCTGACATAAACGAATAAGTTGTGAACATATTAATAAGATAAATAACTTCAAGAAGACAATTATGAATAGAAATATCGCTACATTTATTAATAAGCTAACCCATGCCAAATTTACTATTCTTTAAACTAAAGCGTCATAAAGATCTACTCCAAGCCTGAGGCTCCTTTCACACGTTCCGATTTGCGATCGGCCGGGAAATAGTCGGTCAGTGAACGGGAGCAGTCGGATTGAACCTCGACTGTTGCCCGATGTCAGCCGGACACACAGGGCAGTCATTCATTGTTTTAAAGGTGCATGTTTACACAGGCCGGTATTTAGTCTTCCGATACCCGAGCGAGCGAGCACACGTGCTGTGTGGTTGGTGGTCGAGTTGAATATTAAAATGAGTGATATTGATGTAAATATTGAACTACTGATTTCTCTGGTTTAATCATGGCCTGTCTTGTGGGACAAAACTTTAGAAAATTATAAGGACAGGAATAAGACAAAAAAATGTGTAGAGAGCAGTTTGTGTACATCTAATATAAGGTTTTGAAAGAATAAATGTCACAGAGAATGCAGTTCTTCATTTTGGTGTTTCTGGCTTTGTAAATGTGATTTCAAGCGTCCATGCAACACGTCCAAAGACGAAACAGACATTCGAAATCATTAAAAAAAAACTTATTTTCATCTTCTTTTAAATCCCAAAAAATATGATAAATGTACCAAGTGGTTCCCTTTTCTGAAGTATTGGGTGAACTCAATGAAATCTTACTCTACGTCTAATTCTAGGAAGACGACGATTTAAAAACATCATCAATATATTCCTATTGCACTCCATTGCGAGTGATAAACACAATACAATCCATATCACTCGTCCGGCAAGAATCGGAGTAAAATCGGATAATCATATTTCTTAATTGTCGTACGGTTTGCGATCAGCTGATATTGGCCGATCGAAAATCGGAACGTGTGAAACGAGCCTATGTGTTTTAAGCACATATATAAGAGATGAACTATAAGAGTCGAATACCAAATGAGTTTACAAAAACTAATATCTACATTGATCACTATCCCAACCATGGAATCCACATGTAAATCAACAAGAACATTAAGTTAGTGAAATAGTATAGTTGCCAAAATTCAACTTAGTAAAAATAAAATAAACAAATGTGCCAGAAAATAATTTCAACTTAGTCCTACATAATTTTGAAGAGTTCAGGCCTCACATATAATTTCAATAAGCAAATAATAAAAAAATATACATGCCAAAAATGAATAAACTCTTACATTATTCGGGAGTAAGTCCCTACGACCTGACAATATCAAAGAGTACATATCACTTTCGAGCACTGGCTTATATGCAAATTAAACTCAGTGGGAAAACATGGAGGGGAAAAAACGATGGCACCTGTTATCACACTGACGCATGCGCACTACATCGTTAGTTTTGGGATCGTAGTAGGGGGAAATTTTTGGGAGGAATAATCACTCTACTCCCCTTAGTTCTTGCGCCAGCGCATAGTCCAGAACAGGAGAGAGCTCTCAATAGTGGGGCTTACGAAACAGCCGATACAATCTTAGTTCCTATTGTTTTGTTAAACACCCGGTGAACTGCTGTCCTATTTTCTCATATAATTCCTTTGAATCTGGGACCAGTTTTGGCTCATTCTCTTCCAACTGTTTTGTGAGTCAATCCATATGTGGCTCAAATCTTAAAGTACTCCAGTTATCATGGCTTATTAATTGTCTCGATTCAATTTGGGTAGTCCTATGTTTTGAAGGTCCAATCACCCCATGATTTAAACTTGTCCTTAATGATGATAAAAATAGTGATGAATCTATAATAGTAGTCCAGATGATTATTCTTATTTTGAACTCATGTTTGATACAGTATGTCTTCACCTAGGTTCTCCTGTGGTTAATCGACTAATTGGCGAGGACTTGACATGGAGTATTTTTGCAGCATTCCATAAATAGGCTACGAAGCATAGTCGGTGATTGACTTGCTGCCTCATCTAATGTAGTATTATAGTTTTCATCAGTTTCCAGGAGTTTTATAATCTGGCAAACATCTTAGTAAGATTCGCAGACAATTTCTTCCACTGTTTATAATTCTTGAAAGGTGAGTTAGGTGACTGGCAATCTAGGGGTAAGGTGTAAGACTTCTGTTCTGGGGTCCTTAGTCTTGGCTCAGATTTATCTGAATGCCAAACCCTTCCTTCACCTCTGACAAGTTGTGTATTAATCACAACTTGTGAATGTGTGGAATGCCAGGCCTCCACCATGGTTCAGATCCCACGTTAAGCTGTAGGTACTACATTTCATCTCACAATCACCCTACCACTACACATCAGTGTAAGTGCTTATAGCCCGAACGGGTAGTAAGACGCGGTACTAATAACAATAATAACAATATAATTCTTGAACCGATATAGGGGTCCGCACTTCGTGCAGCAGCAGTTAAAGATAAAAACATTCAGAGTTACAAGGATTGACAGTGTACACCTAGCCAAGTGCATCACTGGACCTGATTCTCACATGCCTACGTATATTCTGTCCAATTTTATGACGGCTTCACCTCTTGTTGCCAATGTTACATATGTAGTACTTTGAGACTTGATGATACAATAGAGTGTGGGCAAACTAATCTTCAATGCAAAGTATGAAGAAAAACATGTGGGCCGTTTCTTGAAAATATTGTGTACGTTCATCAGCATTGTTTGTTGTAAAGAAGACTCTCTGGCCATTCCCAAGTCAGGTACTCGTGTTTTGAATATTTGAGTATTCTCTATACTGCTTCATTTCTGCTGATGTATCCACTCATTTAGTATTTATGAATATCATTATGATCATTTATTCTACTGGTCAGATCACACACAACTATGTAGGATCCTTTTTTCACATATTTGTACACGTAATCGATTGAATTGACTTAATTGTAATGGAGAGGTTGATAGGGGCATTAAAGATTTTTGATATTATTGGACAATATGGAGCAATCCATTTATTGTACACCAACACCTAGGACATTCGAACATTAATTCTTGCTATAGGACTCCGTATTTTATGCTTTGTGGATGATAGAGTGAGTATCCGTCTTGATATGTCTGTATTTCTTTCAAATAACGACGCGGGTATCTCTATGTGCAGTTACCATCCTTCATACATAGAGAACGGCAATTGAGGTTTAAGCAGGGTCCGTCCACTATCTGCGTTGTTACATTGATAAAGTGATCTGGGTCCTCGTCTGGATTTGGTATTTTGGCGATAATTAAATCATCCACTCTGCGCACATGTAAGGTACCTTGAAGACACACCAGAATGCGGTCATGAGGAAGCTCTCACGTATGTCTCTTTAGCGTATACATATAGCATCAAAATTTCCACAAAAATATTTATCTAGATGATGATACCCATGATGGCTTTGTGCTTTTTAGAAAAGTCTTGCCAACAAATCATGACAATCCTGTGGAATATGGCCTGAAATGGGTTTATCCTTTTTTCTGCCCAACTCAGATTGTACATGAAGGTTATGAATATGTATGGTCAACCATTACTCCACACGTAGGCCATGGCATCCTGTGGGCGCTCATTCATGTACCTGGGATCTTTGGTGAAGATTGACGGAAATATTATCAACTTTCTAATGTTGGCAGAATCTTCATCAAGGATGACAGTATCCCTCAGATGCACATCTTAATCTGCTCTTTGTTTCCCCTGGTACAGTCGATTATATCTTAGCCTTTTAAACTCAATCTCAAAAAACATATCCACGAAAAATTATTTATAGAAGAGTTATTTGCTTCTTTGATTAATATTTAAACCTAAAGAGCGCACCATTATACTGAAAGCGGAAAAGTACATTGCATACATCTTTTTACTAGCCAGCATTAATTAAGTTGGTTTTGTCCGACGCAAGTCTAAATGGTGCCCATACTCTCACTGCCAAAACATTATGGGATACTGTAGTGCATCTTAGGCTTTGTGTGTATCAGCAATTCTCTTGATGGCGTTGTTTCTTTTTTCAAAGACCATGTCCCGCTTTCCATTTTTTTCCCCAAACATGATTATTTATTTTTCTGATGTTGTTGGTACATTTAATCGTCTTTAATGCACGCCTGGTTGGGGTCTGTCCATTAAGATAGCCATATTTAATTTGGGAGTGATCTTTACCAAGGCCGATTTGAAGCTCTTGGCCTATGAGTTTTTTCTGATGTAGCATTTCTGGCAGCCGTAATGCCACCTCTGGCTTTGCTTGTGGCACATTCTTTCAACGTTGTCAGGTTTTTGCTTATCGTCGCCTAATAAATAAATCTGTATATATTTAGGCTCGTCATTTGGTCAAAGCTGTAATCTCCCAATTATAGGGTGGACTTTTCAATGAACCTTAAATGTTGGGAAGTATCTGGGCCCTCTTATTTCTTTTGTGGTGCCAAAAGAGGTAATTTGAAACACAAATATTTGTAATGGCGTGTGTTATTTTGAAAACGGTTTTCATCCGATGAGTCTCAATTAAATGTGCCAGTTAAACCTTTCCTCCACTACAGTAAATATATGGGGTTTCACTTTTACACTTCATAGCGTCACAGTTATGGCAAATAAAATACATTGTTCCGATCACGCAAGACCGATAAAAGGCATAATCAACGAATGTGTTGTAGGAGAAAGCTTAATTTTCCCTCTCTCAGAACTTATATTTTTGTTCAAACTCTTGTTACCATTTCTTGGGCGTTTTCATATACTCTTGATCTAGTCTCAAAGGTTCTAGCTTGTTTCGGTCTTCTTTCTAGTTATTGGATGGTATAGTGTGTGCCCTTGATCTAGTTGTTGAGGTCTTATCTTGTTCCATCCTTCTTTCTCGTTCTTGAAGTGCTTAATGTTCCCTTGATGTAGCCGTAGAGGTCCTACCTGGTTCCAGCTTGATTTATCGTTCTTTGGTGTTTTCCTGTGACTTTATCCTTTGTTGAATTTCTCTGTTCATCCAACGTTGGGATCTAATATACTGTTTTTTTAGGGCAAATCATATTGGTGACCAACCCACTTCCATCTAATAAAATATGTGCCGAAATAAAATAATAGTTACTATCAGAAAAATACCAAATTATAGATAATATTAAATTCATACATTTTTTCCATGACAAAACCTACCGGCAAATTGAATTATGGACCATATAGACACAAGATTGTATCGATCTACCTAATTAGATTTTAATAAATTAATTTATAACATGTTCAGAAGTAAACCGATATTAAAATGTTCATAAATATAAATGGCTAGACAAATCCATATTTACTTTCTTATATTGTCCTAGAACAACATTTTCAAAAATTGTTTTTAATTAAGTAAGAAATTATTCTTAAGACACTTTATTAATGTAATGATGTCACACTTCTGCCTTCAGTTGAACCTCTTAACCCTTTACGCACTTATCACTCATTTTACCCTTTCTGCCTATTTTATCATCTTTAACCTTTGTAGGCCTTTTAAAAGTTGTAAAAGGTACAGCGATGTAAAATATATAAAATTAAAAATATTTTAAAATGTAAATTTAATCAAAATTGCATTAACTTTGGTTTGTTTCCAACTTGGTTTTGAATAATTCAAAAATATTTATTCAGATATATAAGTTAAATATGTTTTTACCTTGTTGTTAGTATTTTGATTTTCTGTTAGGATTTTGTAATGGAAGAAAAATATATATTTCTAATACTTAGTAGTGATATATCTTTGTGCTGATAATTTTTATTTTATTTCACCACAGATTTCATTATATTGAGTTGAATAGAACACCAATAATATGGCTATCATGAAATACCCGGCTTTGCCCGGGGGAAATGTTTTGTGGCGAAAAAGTTAAAATTTTATAAAATCGTAAAAAGGCCAAACAGGGTTAACAGTAAATCACATCAAAACATTTTTAAGGAAATTGTAAAAACGTGGAAAGGATTACAAGATTTAAAATGGCAAAGGAGCCAAAAATGAAAAAAGGGCTAAACGACAAAAATGACACTAATGGATAAAGGGCAATTGGGAAAAACGGTAAAAATAACCAAAATTGCAGATCCGGCTAAAAGGCCAAAGAGTAAATAAATTAAAAAGGGTAGCAAGGGATAAAAAGGGCAAAAAGGGCATAAAGTACAAAGGGTGAAAGAATGTGCAAAAGTTACAAAAGGGAAAAAGGTCTAATATTTTTAAAATGGTAAAACTGATAAAAGGTAACTCTAATTAAGATTTGAAAACACCGAACTAAGAGTCTAAATGTTTGTGCACATTGGCTAACAATTTTTAAATTTCAGAGCTCTGCGTCCGGTAGATATCACGCAATGCTTATAACAGACAGACAGACAGTCAGACAAGCAAACTTGCCAATTAATAAATATAAATAGATGTCCGTAATTCAACCATCAGTTAAAAAAACTTGAACTGAGAATAAAAAATTTGTATACCATTAATATTAAGCTTTTTTTTGTTAAAATATATTACATCCAGGTTTTGGTATTTTAAAAATATTATAGGAGATTTTAATATAGTTAAAATCTCTCAAGTTTTAAACTGTGCGCCACGATTGGCAAAGCGGGTAACAGAACTTTAAAAATGTGTTCTCTTGATTCCCAAGTTTTCACTTAATACGAGTAAACTATATTAGTCTGCCAGATAAGGTCACAGGTGGGATAGTGGCTAAAGTCCTGGTATGATGGCTTTAAAAGTCATGGATCCCCGAACAATAGAATTAATTATAAGCGTAATATTAATTGCCACCGGATGTAGCCACGGTGTCTTAATAAAACCAAGGAAAGTGAAATGGAAGGCGGACCACCTCTCCCTAACTGACTTGTTCTCTGCCATTAAAACAAGCCATGCGGACACATGCTGTCAAGAAATCGCAACATGTTACGTGAGCTACAAAAGTTAGATTCATATAATTAGCAACTAGCTAGATTTTTTATAAGCTTGTGTTGCAAGATTAGTCACACACAATTGAATATATATTATATTTAAAGAATTCCATAGAAAAATCTTGATTGTTTATTTTTTAAAAATAGCTTTTTTTTTACCTAATTGATGGGAACTTTTACTAAACGTCAATATCATCTGGTCTGCCGTGCCTGTGACATAATGTCGGTTCTAAACCTCCTGACAGAATTTCTATAATGGTTTCCTAAATATTCCATTCCACACCGAAAATGTATTAACACTTTGTCTAGGCTCTACATATTTCATCCTTATAACAAAATTGCAGATATAGAGGTAGTAGAACGCAAAGAAAAAAATAAAAGGCAAACTTTTGATTCCTGGGGCATCTGCAAATTTACTCTAGTGTGGGAGGAATTATAAATATATAGATTTATATGAAATTGAACCGAATATTCTTGGAGGATAAATGATTATTCCTACAGAAAACAAACATGTTTCTAATGCAATGTTCTCTCAATGCCAAATTAGAATAGAAGAAATTTATGCCTTTACCCCCGTGCCCACCATTGTGGGTTGATTTTCCATTAATTGTCTAGTTTTTAAATTCTGTTTATTATCAACGGACTATATATTAAAGATCAACCTATATTTCTAAAAGCTGTTAATTAAACATTTTGTATTAGTTTACGAAAGTATGGTTCATCAGTTAACTATAAAATTTGACAGACAGTGACAATTCAACTCTACGTTTAGCAATTAATATTTTTTAAAGGTATCATCATAATAATGTTGTACTATGATTTCCTTTTGAACGTTTGTCTGCTTAAATTAATTTCCATCAACTACCATAGTTGGTAATTTACCTTTTAGCAATGTTAGTTAAAAAATCAATGAACCCTGGAAAGGAATATAAAATAGGATGAATAATTTTGTGTGAAAATTATTTTAATGCATGAATTGAGGGGATCTTCACTAATATTGACTCTGACTCAAAACATAAGAGTTTTTTCTTGGTATGGTGAGCTTAAGCAGTTTTTTTTACAAACAGTTTTAAATCAATTCATTGGACGAAAGCTAGTGCATTTAATCAATACTTACCTTATTGATATAATTTTATCGGGTTCAACCCTATTTCTATGTTAAGTGTGTATTTCCTCTTCCCTAGCGTCATTTATATTCACTTTTAGGATATCGGTTGTAGAAGAATACAAATGCAACTTGTATGTATTTTATAACCCAATAGTCACAAATACTAACTCCTGTAAAAAAATTGATCATGTACAGCAAAATTAATTGATATATTGTACGGTAAATTTATTTTTATTTTTGCTATATAGAATAATACTCAATTCAAATGTCCTTCATATGATGTATCCAACTAAAAATAAATTGTATTATTATATACAAGTAAATGTTTAATTATTAATGATACATTAAAACGAACAGTAATATATTGGAAACTATCATAAATTAATATATATAACATGTATCTAAATCATTGCATCAAACTTTGGCAGGCTATTCCTTTGGTGAAAATAGAATAATTCACATCAGCGACCTAGGGTCCAGTATGAATAATAAGGGCGGTATACACCCTTAAAGATAGAGCTAAAAACGACTTTTTTGTGAAATATTATGAAAACTGCTTAGGGTATTGCAACGAATATTTGTATACTACTTATTGAAACCTTGATTGTTAATAAATTAAATGTGCTGTTACCGTTACCCACCCCATCATGTAATAAAGGGGGGGCTGTAAGACTTTTTTTGGCAATAAAATATGTCAGAGTAAGTATTACCGATTTTGATCTAAAGTTACAAAAAAAAAGAGTAAAAATTAACAAAAAAAGGTGTCTTGGAGAAACTATCTAGATCTCACCGTTTCCGAGATAATCATGCATGTGTGATTTCAAAGACAAGTGTTAATTCCTGCCAGGTAGGGAGCCAGTATAGCTGTGTTGCTAGCTGTGTCATACATTTGTCTCTGAGCTCAAACTTGTGTGATTATCTCGTAAACGGGAAAAGATAGACAGTTTCTCTAAGACACCTTTGTTGTTAATTTTTACTCCATGTTTTGTAATCTTAGGTCAAAATTAGCAATACTTACTCTTACATATTTTATTGCCAAAAAAAGTCTTACAACCCCCGCCTTTTTTACATAATGGGAGTGGGTAACGGTAACAGCACATTTAGTTTATTAATGATCAAGGTTTCAATAAGTAGTATACAAATATTCATTGTAATACCCTAAGCAATTTTCATAATATTTCACACAACAGTCGTTTTTAGCTCTATCTTTAAGGGTGTATACCGCCCTTATTATTCATAATGGACCCTAGGTCGCTGATGTGAATTGTTCTATTTTCACCCAAGGAATAGCCTGCCAAAGTTTGATGCAATGATTTAGATACACGTTGTATATATATATATATATATATATATATATATATATATTTTAATTTATGATAGTTTCCAATATATTACTGTTAAATTAAACTAATTATGGTGATCTTTGTTATTCCTTATAAAATAATAGAAAAATTGGTTTAATTATTGAAGATGTTTAAGGTGAATAAAGATTATTTATAGAGTGATCAATAATATTTATTCAATAGTAAAAAAAAACCATAATCCGAGAAGAAGATATCTTCTTGCATTCATAAAACATCAACTTGTAAATAACAATAGACCTACCTATAGCTGTACACTAAAACTAAAGAGTAGCCAGAACTACATTTAATAGATTTATACCGTGGTTAAAAGGTCAACGTAGCGCTTATCGTTGCTATAATATTAAGATTTATCCTTGGATTTTCGTAAATAAGGCTTTATTCGATAGTTCATTATTAGTGTTGTGTATCAGTAATTAGTATGTATCCGTTTCTTTATTTACAAATGGATACAAAATTGTTATGGGTAGTTAAATATTGATAGTATGTTGTTAAATTTAAACATCTCCCCCCCCCCTTTAACCCAGTGGTTCCTGAGATGCGTCTGGGGATGGGGAGGGTGGGGGTGTTCAAATTCTAGAGCCCGAGGGTCTCCCAAATGAGGGGCAACTCCCTAACCCCCAGCGATTCAGGAGATACGTCTAGGGGCGAAAGAATGGAAGAGGCGGGGAGGGTCCTTAGGTTAAGCGGTATATGTAGTTTTAACTAGCTTATATGTTAACTGAACGTCTGAACTACGCCCATGCAGATTTTCAGCTCAATCTGTTAAGTGGTCTTTGAGTGAAATTGTAAAGTAAATTTTTAGCAAATGACACAACGACCGAGTGATTACATAGGTATAGTATTAGATATTAGGAATGCCAGGCCTCCACCGTGGTTCGGATTCCACGTTAAATTGTAGGTCCTCCATTTAATCTCACAATCACCCTACCATTACACATTAGCGTAAGTGCGTATAACCCGAATGGGTAGTAAGACGCGGTGCTAATAATAATAATAATAATATTATTATTAGATATTCACTAAAATAAAGTTTATGTGGATGTGCTTATCATAAAGTATGTGGAATTAAAAGATATTTAACTTATGTAGAGACTATCCTTTTTTTGTGCTCTAAAATATTGTCATATTTTATTTTGACCTTTCCTCAATTGCGTCTGTCAACGTTTAACCAGAAATTTTCTAATTGGTTAAGTTTGCTCTGCCTTTTAAAGATTCTGTGTTTTACTACTTGCCTCTATGAAGTAATAGCGTAATTTTATTAATATGCTAAGACCTGGCTGGATAAAAATATCCTACGAAATAAAAACACTGCATTGCAACCGGTTAAGTGTTCCAATGATAGACGGACATACAAACAAGAAACAGACCTATACTTGGTTTTATAATACGTTTCGATAGTAGTTATCTAGTTCTCTTCTACATTAGGATTGTTTAGAATTGTGAAATAATTATATTTAATTATTGATTATTAAATAATGTTAAATAAAATTTTATCAATATATACCTTAATCATATATTTATCCATTTTATGTATTTATTAAATTACACAACATGTTGTGACTTTTTACAATAAATTAGTGGCTTTGAATTGTAACTAATTCAATGTATGTCTTCTCTTTTATTTTCAATAATCAAAGCCTTGCATATATGATATATTTTTCACTTGGTATGAACCAAAAGTATACCCCGAAATCTTAAATATAATGACTCATGGTTGGCACGATGTTTTGTGAATGGCGGACAATCCGATGTGTTGGTAAATACCTTCAATAACGTGAAGAGACGTGTGCAGGCATGCCTCGATGCTAATGGCGCCCACTTTCAACCCGTGATATGAGATCATCATGTTTTTCATACACCAAGGTATATCTGTAGCAAATTTAACTAAACTACGTCCATTATTTTGAAAATAATAAGGGAAACTCAGGGGCCGAAGCGAGTGAAACAACCTGTAGTATGCAAGTTTGTCATAATATACTCGAACAAAAAAATATGTGTTGGGATTTAAATATTTATTTTTGGTCTAGTGCTAGTACTGTAGCTATAAAATATGTATTTATGAATAAATAACATTTATATTAATTGGCAAAACCAATCGTGATCCCCTTGTCTTGGCGTATAGGAATATTAAAGTAAGTTTTGTATTTTCACGATTGTCAAAAAAAAAAGGTCCAATTGTCGTGCAGGGACTATACATGAATATTTGTATGGAATTAATTTAACATGCCAAACTGATGACCAGTTGAGACTCGAATCCGGATCTCAGACTGGTCGGTCCAGTGTACACTGACTCTAATTTATGGTTTAAATAATGATGAATCTTAAGTTTGAATATTAATGACAATTAATGTAGATCATTAAGGGAGATGGTTTATTAGACTTTGCTTTATTGTATTCTATTTGTTGACATCTTTATGATGACATTACAATATTTGTGGTCCCACCACTCTCGATATCACTGAAGCGTGGTTTTCCCAACTCTCAGAGTGTCCGGTTCATACGGCTTGAGGGAGGGTGGTCAGAGCTTCATTGTTTGAAATGTATTGGTTGTAACAAAAACTTCCGCCCGGATTTTGATTTTTCCTTGTGTTTTACACACTTAGTTTCAAACAGACCATCCCCTTGGCAAAGTGTCAAGATTTGTCGATAATATTAGTTTAAGAGACTACAATTTTGTATTGTAAGAATTTATTGTATTTAATAAGTGGCTACATCCGAATTCATTCTGCTTTGGAATTAAAACAAAATTCAGTGGTAGGACTGGATGTGTGATACTAGTCGTAATTTACATGTTTAAGCTAGTTTGAAATAGTTGTTATACATGTGATTAAAAAGTGAACGCTACATAAATTTACTGAAGTAAATATATAATTATAAATTTAACCTATACAGCTGTATGACGATTAACTAGGTAGCTTAAACCAATCCATCCTAAGGAGGGGTTTATCGGACCCATCATTCAATCTTTTATAATATCAATATACTAATTTGAATTTAAATTAACTTAAATTTAATGTAAATCTCTTTTAGACCCTTATTTACTCGTCCAAGCTTTTTTTGTATTGTTATTTTAACCATATTGTTTATTATTACAGTTGCTTTTAGGTAGGGCTGGCAGTACTTAATTCTATGAACCAGTAAAGAGATGTCTCTAAAACATACACAAGGTAAAGACTACTGTGGTGTGACCAGACAATTGTGAAGGCAATAGCAATTCACTTTCCAAGTAACTATGAATTGTTATTGTTATGTTCTTTTATAAAAAAATATTTTTTTATAGAGTAATCACTAATCAAACATTTTAAAAATATAAACAAATCATTATAATGAAGCCTTAAAAAATAAATATCTAAAATCCACCATCCCCATTAATAAAACTTGTGACAAAATACATCCTTGGCTAGCTATGGTTAACAAGAGCACCTATCAAAGCACCGGAACACGTTGCAGACTTATATAAATCCTGCATTTTTTTAAAGCAGTTGGTTATATCAAAATATGTCTACCTCAAAAATAATAGTGAAGGTATTAATACATTCCCATGGGAAAAAAATGTATGTGGTAAGTTTTAAAATATAAAATAAATCATGATAAGTATTTATTAGCTCATTTTGAAAGATGTTTCAAGCAAGATATCTAAGTTCCAAGACCAAAGTAAATGGTTGGAAACATATAAAGAATTTCTCAAACAAATTAGTTTTTTTTTTAGCAGAGCTTCTAATAAAAGTGATTTTGAGATAATTGAGGATTGTTTCAAAAGTTTTTGATCTTTGGAGCAACCAATCCGATATAAAATACCATGAAGAGAGAATATGTTATTCTAAGTAGGTAGTGCCCTTTAAAACGGGATTACAAGAATGCAATTTATGAGAGTGAAAAGTCATGGTTTAATATATTCATATTATTAAACTGTATTTGAAATAAAGTATTGGGCTTTGATCTAGAAACAGTTTAATACTCTAATAATTGTTAAATATATATTGTTTTAAACATAAAAATGTTTAAGTCTTCGTAAGTTTTACTTTCTCATATCAAAATAAAGTATTGTAATCATGGATAAAAAGATCTTTATCGAGATTTTAATGTATCTTTACGTTTCATGAGAGCCCAAAACGAAAAAAAGTGGATCTTACAATTATATGGATAGTTAGATGGGTTTTGTTATAACTTGATATTTTAGATTTTATACATTTTTATCTCTAGATTTTTTTTATTTTGACCTTAGCCCTAAAATTAAGTGTAGTCTTATGATGAATTTTTTTTGAAATCCAAATATTTAGAAAATCGCTCTAACAATGTTGTCTAGATATTTATCTAGGGAAGAGTTTCATCTCCCAAATAACACTGTTTACTTTGTTTTTGGTTAGGAATCAGTTAAATAATAATGAGCAGTTAAAAAATATCAAAGTATTTTTAAATGGCTCTAAGGTTTTTGTTTAAAATATTGTACCTTCATAATGTTAGACGTAGTAAATAAAAGTGTACACTTATATTTTGGGGAAAAATACGTTAAAGGATAATTTACTTGTAACGTGATGGTAGTGAATATTAAAGAAAAAAGTTCCAGCTATTTGGTTCAGAACAGTTATCTGTTAAGGTTTTTTCAATACAGATTCTCATTTATATTTCTTAAGTTAATAACCATTTTATAATAGTTTACTCATGACTAATTTTGGTCAAATTTCATTTAACAAAATGAAGTTTTAAATATTTTGTTCAAATTTGAATAGGGGGATTATTTTACATATAAATAAAATTGTATTTTATTTTTCAAAAATAAATTAATTTTAATGGTAGTTTACTCTTGACAAATTATAGAAAATTAGAACTCTTTCAAAATTATCCTTGAAGATTGATATCAAAATGTGTTTCTGGCAATAGTATTAGTGATAAATAAACATTTGTTTTTAATTATATTAAATATTGCATAGAGTTTTAGGGTATCTAACAACTAAGTTCATTTAAAAAATTTTGAATTGTATTAAAAATATTAGAACAATTTGGTTTAAACTGTATATAGCCTATACAGTTGTGATACTATGATAACTAGGTGATGTATTTGTTTATTGAAAACGTATTTTGGAAAATTTCCTTTGTAGCTATAGCATAGAATATAATAAATGTTGTGACGTACTCTTTATTACCTAACTGGATTTGTCAACTAAATGACGAGCTCCAAATGTCATAACATATCTCAACTAAACACATATAACATTATTTTTTTGGCTAGTTCTTCTAGTACTGGTTACAAATGAAGCAGACTCATAGATGACTTACTATTGAAAAGCTGGCCAATTTTGGTGAATTTCTTGGATTGTACAGTGCATATCAATCTAGATATCTAAAAAAATTGAAAAATTAAGTGGTCAGTGGAAAAAGCAATAACCCTCTTTTTATAAAAAAATGTGTCAGTAGTTATTTCTGGTAGTTTAACTCTTGAACTACAAGCTGTTTTTATAGTCAACAAAAACATTGAGGATAGCAGCTAATATCGACGGCTATTTTATTAATTTTTTAAGCTAGATTTAAGGGTTTCATATAAATTTAAATAGTGAGGGATATCATGCTTTTGCACCGATCACCTCAATTGTGGGGAATCCTAAGAAATAATTATTTTACAGTATTTATCGTGCATTTCCATGATAAAAATCTAGTATTAACACAAGCAGTACTCATATCGGTAGCTAGGTGGAGTAAGCACCAAGCCCATCTTGGTTGATTCTATGATAATTGGGAAGTTGGGGTTTGAATCCCTGCTGGGTTATATTTACTAATCGGTTTCTCTTCCTTGCACCACTCAAATACTAGTACATTTACTCATATCTACCTAATTATTACAATAAAAATTGCAAATAGCCAGATTGGGTAGTAAGACGTGATTAAAAATATTAAAATAAAATTCAAGAAACAATGACTTTAAGAACCAAATCTTAATAAGACCAAGGCTCCCTACAAATCTAGTCAGCCTCAATTACAATACTATGATTTTTGGTTTGTTGTATTATAACCATGGAGTTAAATTGTGTCTTATATTGATACTTGAAAAAAAAAATGTAGAGCATAACACAGCCATCACTTCCTCCGGTTTCCTCAAAATTGTACAAGCCAAATCATAAACTGGTGTTTTAAAAGAATATTTAATTTGATTTTTCATATAGTTGCACTTAATTATAACCAAACTTGTATGTTATCCAATTCAAAGTTGTCTTTTAAGTTTTAAACGTGTTTGAAAATTATATATTATTGTCTTACTTTTTTGTAATACATGTGTAATCGTCTACCCGTCCAGGTTATCTGCATTTTAATAAACTTATAAGAATATTATATTTGTACCTGGATATGTGCGTAGAGTGATTAAAAACTTCATATATTCAAACAAGCAGACTGAATAAGCTGAACGACCATTTTGTGTGGGTGCTATCTTAAAATTATTGTTACTTAAGTATTCTATATTTTTTGCAAGGTAAGTTTCAACGATGGAGAACCAACAGTTTTAGCGGTGCCAATAAATACTTATTTTGTTTGTTAGCTCCCAAATTATACAAATTTAAAAGTTTGTTCCCTCCTGAAATTGGAGGTATTAAACCATAAAAACTAGAGCCTCAAATTAGTACCAAAAAAAATACATATATCATGAACGTCCAATTCGATATGGAAACAAGAGTTCTAAAAGAAATGGAATGAATAATGAACAACTTACCCTCTTTTTCTGAGTGTATGCGGGTCAATAGATCTATTTCCGCCACCTGCGAGTCCTAGACGTCAATTACTGCTAGATGCGTTGTATATGGTTCACCTTATTCATGAAATGTACTTATATCCGTTTAGTTTTTTTTTTTTATAGATTATACAATAACAACCTTCACCATTCACGAATTAATTAAACCAGAACACAACTAACACGCTATACCCTAGCCTATCATCTAGATTTAGAACATTAATGTCAAGATGAACCCAAACAAATCTACTCATTTATTTAAGTCCCCGTCAAGGATCAAATCCCATCGCATAGACCTGATAACGGCCCTTGCCTTTATAGCCAATTCAGTTTTCAAGCGTCCCCCTTTAATCTAAACCTTTTAATCGTCATTCAAAAGAACTGGAGCACCGTTCCATGGCAGGATTGTTCGGGAGACTAACTAACTCAGAGCCTAGAAGACCAACAGAGGTGGTTGCTGGGGAAGCGCCTAGAAAGATGTATCAGAGTAAGGTAAGGTGGTATTTGACAGTTGAAAAGGTTACTAAACATAATTTCATAAAGTACTGAGTCAAATCATGTGATGTGCAGCTGGCTGTTTGGATGCATTAGATCAATACTGATAAAAATATAATAATAATAATAATCAAATATTAGTTTTATAGGGTAAGCACTTTTCCCTTTGACATATTAACAATAAACGTATTGCTTGGTTAGTACTTTATCTCAATACTTTATCAATATTGGTAGTAGTAGTAGTAGTAGTAGTAGTAGTAGTATCCGCCTCGGTGGCGTAGTTGGCTAACGCGCAAGTCGTGTTGAGCTCTACCGCCGAGGACGGGGAGATCGAGGTTCGAATCTCGGTTGGGTGAACTGGGGGTGGTTTTTCCTAAATGGTTTTCCACTCTCTCTCCACGCAAATGCGGATTCACATCCTCTTAATTCAACCCACCCAATTCCTAATCCATTAGCGTAACTAGTACTTAAGCGTATAAACCGAACGGGTAGTAAGACACGGTGCTAAAAAAAATATATATATATTGGTAATAAAAAAACGTATTTACTTGCTTTAGTTATACAATATGGCATATATATATTTTAGGATAACGTAAAGAATTTTAACTAGGCTCATGACTAATATACGTTAGTATATTTTAAAGTTTTGGGAATATTATGCAATCTAGTTATTTCAACTTTAGTAGGGCCTATTAATATGCCAAAGAACCTTTACTAGTCGTAGAGCCAAGGTGTGAGTCTTGTCTGGACATTCTTGCTAGTTATGGGAATGTAGTTGTTCAAATCCCGACTGGATGTAATGAGGTGGTTTTTCTCCTTGCTTTTCTTCGAGAGCATGTACATTTTCTCTGAGTTATACTTCCCTGATATATATCCCATAAGAGTAAATATGTGGATAGCTTGGATGGATAATAATAAGACTTTAAGCAAAAAAATAAAAAAAACTTAAAGTAATTTTTACCACTAAACATCACCAACCAAAGTATTAATACAAATTTAAGCGGCTTAGTAATCAATTTAATTAATAACGAACTCAAATTGAAATAAGAAAAACAATTTTTTTAGCAACGCATCTAACTACCCATTAGGGTTATACGCTTATGTACTAATCCGTTACCCGCCTCAGTGGCGTAGTTGGCTAACGCGCTAGTCGTGTTGAGCTCGACCACCGAGGACGGGGAGATCGAGGTTCGAATCTCGGTCGGGTGAACTGGGGGGGGGGGGGTTTCCTAAATGGTTTTCCACTCTCCCTCCACGCAAATGCGGGTTCACTTCCTCTAAATTCAACCTTCCCAATTCCTAATCCATTATAGTAATTAGCACTTAAGCGTATAACCCGAACGGGTAGTAAGACGCGGTGTTAAATATTATTATTATTACTAATCCGTAATACGTTAAGTACGAGGAAAGTTTAATTTAGAGTGAGTATACCAAAATTTGCATTGAGGGAGTTAGGAAAACCATTTGGGGAAAACCACCGTCAGTATACCCAACCAGGATCGAACCGAGATCTACCCGTCATTTATAAGCTAGTCTATTGCGAGTTTTGCGCCTTAGATCATGCGGCCACAGAAGCGGGTGATTGAATAGAATTAAAGGATAATGCACAGGGGTGGTTTGGGAGGCCAGGACAAAGGGAAATAAATATCCTGGTGTGCTGGTTTGATGTGGTTTGCCACAACTACCTTAAACAAACATAAAGTTAACCATTGAAATTATGGTTTTACTTTACATCTATTACTGCCTATTGTCCGGGTCAATTTTTTATTCAAGCCATAAATCTCCCGCTACCGTTTTGCTAGGCCTGCCGTAGCTTCAAATGCCTTATAATCTAATTTAAGACTAAGACAGGCGCAACATCCAGTCCCCAACCGTTAATGAATCACTGTATAAAGGGTATATACACATTTTCTCAATGATACATTTTCGACCACGCTGAGAATCGAACCCAGAATCCCTAACCTCAGTAGATAGATACGCTATCGACTGAACTTAGGTGTCAGATTTTTGAATTGATTGTTTATATTACATTTTTATTAAATGTTCCGATGAGTAGATCTGATAATGCCAAGAATACATAGTTTGTGAGGAGATAAGATGCCATTAAGAGCAAAACCATCCCGTTTGTAGTTTCTTGGTGTTGTCTATAAATAATTTACTAAGCTAAACATAAACGCATTTGTTTAGTGAATAGGCTACTGACAAATACTTGCTTTGTAATCCATACTAGTAGCACGCAGAGGATTATATTTAAAACTTAAATATCTATGAAATAAACTCTAAAATATTGTCTTACAATTTAAGAGACGTTTTGCTCACGTGGGTAGAAAGAAAGCTGATGTTTTAAGTGATCTGAATATCTATGAAATCATCGATAATGTAACATAACTTTACCACTTTAACTAACACTAAAACCTAATTTTAGTGGTATTTTATGAGTGTATGCTAGGGGATGCCATATTATAAGGGTACAGGCGGAAAAGGAGGAAACTCACACTATTTACATTTTCCAGAACAACCAATTTTATATCTCAAACCCCAAAAGGTACCCAGCAAATACTTTTTTTTTTAACTTAAATAACAACGAGACCTATTTTAACCAATATCTAAGGTATATTAGAAAATTCTCGTGATTTACTAACAGATGGCAGCAATAATTTAATTTGAGGAAAATGGGACTTTCCCTTATTCTCCCCTGTAGGCCTACCCTTCATTGTAGTCCTGGGCCTACCCGAGTCTGCCAGTCAACCCCTGACAATACAGATAATAAATAACTATTAATTCTGCATTGCTCTCGGGTTCAAACTTTGTTACAATGTGTTAGGGTTATAACCTTGAACTTCAGTAAATAATCCATATTTACCTATTTACAGGATAAAAACTATCCAAATTAAAGGGATATTTTGTTGTAAATGTTGTGATAGCTGGATTATATTTTTAGATCACTTAAAAGTGAGAGGAAAGGAAAACATGATTGATTAAGGGTCTTGCTAAAAATAGTCCAAACTTCCCTGCCGCATAGACTAAGTGGCTGCAGATCAACCCCGGAACACTAGACCAATTTTGTCAGTGTTAAGAGTGAAATGGATCAGTAATGTCCCTCACGTGTAAAGAGGGGTTTTACGGTGATAGAAGCGAACCATGCGTTCATAGTGGGCTTGCTGTTTAGAGAAATTAGGAGTTCTACTCTCTTTATGGAAGAATTGTCAAATAACAAATAAAATATATTATAAAGTTATTTTATCAATATATCAAAGACCCGCTTTGTTAACCATGGTCTAACACTACTCTTGCAGTAGACTATACTGTCGATGACGGGACGATCGAGGTTCAAATCTCAGTCGGGTGTACTGAGCCTGGTTTTTACAAAATTGTTTCCCACTCCCCCTCCACGTAAATGCTCGTAAATTTCCTCTAAATATAACCCTCATAATCCCTAAAACTACTAGCTTAATCAGGACATAAGCGTATAACCCGAACGGGTAGTAAGACGTGATGCTAAGAATATATATAGGCTATATTTATAAATTTAAGTAGTCTGAGAACTTCTTTAATCCAACGTTAAACTGCCCGCTTCAGTGGCCGAATGGTCTTTGGCGTCACTCTCTTGTTAGATTAGACTGCTGATGACGGGGAGATCCGGGTTTGGACCCCACTCGGGTCCACTGTGAATAATTTTTCCTAAAGGTTTTCCCACTCTCGTTCGATGCAAATGCGGATGATTATCTATAAAATGCTTCCTTTCTCATTCCTACCCCATTCGAGCAATAAATATGTATACCTGAACATTTAGTTAGACTAGTGATTAAATTATTATTATTATTATTATTATTTTATTATTATTATTATTATTATATTATATTATTATTATTATTATTATTTATATTATTATTATTATTATTATTATTATTATTATTATTATTATTGCACCGCGTCTTACTACCCGTTCGGGTTATACGCACTTACGCTAATGTGCAATGGTAGGATGATTGTGAGATGAAATGGAGGACCTACAGTTTAACGTGGAATCCGAACCACGGTAGAGGCCTGGCGTTCCTCACATTCACAAGTTGTGATTAATACACATCTTGTCAGAGGTTAAGGAAGGGTTTGGCAATCAGATACATCCGTGCCGGGACCGAGGATTGAACCCGGACCCTCAGCACAGAAGTCTGACACCTTACCCCTAGACCACCAGGTCACCCTAGTGATTAAAAATACCATAAATTTATTAATAATATTTTTAACAACTTAGTGCCCAAATCTGGTGTAAAAATTATTTTGCACCGCCAACGCAAATTAAATAGTTGTTTAGCATATCAAGGCAATTGTGACAGTGATACGAACTAGAAGGGTCCCACACAATAACAGTGACCATGTGCTATCTTCTCTGTTATTGACGCACGGATTCACACGCTCAAGACTATTAACAAATTAAATCTAGATAAAATTAATGATTGAATAGAGTGGCTGGAATATTACACCCATACAAGTCTCTTCTGGTTTACCGGTGATGAAGAGATTCTAGATTAGAATATTTGCCGGCTGTACAAGGGTTGTCTTTAATCTCTAGCTAATGTATTTACAGTACAAACCCTGCCTTTATAATATATTCCCCTCATCACTGCTTCATTAGTATTATTTATGCGGATATCCTTAGTGAATACTAAGTCACGGAATTCGAAATGTGATCCATTATATCTTTAAAAAAAAATTTGACCTTGGTGGTCTTGAGGGGAAGTGCTCACATCAGTATCCGATATTCGTCGATGCCGGAGTAGGAGAAGAAGTAACGCCATCGGTTTCATGTCGATTGTGGCATGTAAAAGTGCCCTAGGAGGTTTCCCGTAGGCCCTTTCACTCTCGCTCATAGAAATTCTCGAGTGCTGATATAATCAGTCTGTTCAGAAAGTAGACGTTAGATACCCCAAATAAATAAAAATGCTTTAATTTTATGAACGGCTGATGATAAAATAAACGCCATCTGCATTGAAACACAACTGGGATGGTCAAACATATTCAAAGTCATTAACAGTGACATTGATTATTTAGTTATTTTAATATAACTCTTATTATTAAGTACAACTTAGTCAATGTATTATAGCAATCATTATAAATAATATTTCACGCTCAATATCTCCCTCCTCAATCTCTCTTCTTTTCTCTCTCTATTTAATATGTATATTTTTATACATAAATAAATTGACGTCTCTGCGCGTTTATTTGCATTTTTTTAAATTATTATTGCTGTAAAAGTGGACGGTAAATGTTAACAAAACTCTATATGGTATTTTCTTCTTCTCGTATTAATCACGTTGGTTTTTGAAGTAGATTAAGTCATTTGGTTTGGTAGCTTTGTTGTGGTATCTCCTCCATACAGTAGCCTATTACTTGTGTCTTGTGCATTTACCGTAAAGCCAAGAAAATAGCTCCGAGGCTTAGACAAGAAATAAAGGGACGAATGAAATTGAGGGGGAAAACAGTGGGTGAAACGTAGTGGCGGGGGAGAGAAGGGGTGTAGGGGGGGGTGGGGGGAACAAGTAGAACTGGT
Source organism: Timema podura (assembly GCA_033556935.1). Taxonomy (NCBI): domain Eukaryota; kingdom Metazoa; phylum Arthropoda; class Insecta; order Phasmatodea; family Timematidae; genus Timema; species Timema podura. Next base: position 63,333,745 of record JAVRXN010000010.1, on the reverse strand, counting down.
AGCAAATACAATAAACACAAGTTCCAAATTATATGATTTCCATTAGGTTAATTGTTGAAATTAAGGGTAGCCAAGCGTTGTAAGAGAAAAGGAAAGACTTGCCTCTCCTCAAGTAAATCATGGGTTTCTTTTCGCAAGGCAAAACCGGCGAGCGCTCGTCTTAGTTGAAGGGAGAGAGAAGGGGTGGAGGGGGATGAAAAGGAGTGGGAGAGGGGTGTCTAATTGTTTCCGCGGGCGACGATGTGCTGCAATGTAGAATTAAACACACGAAGAAAAGTTGAGCACAGTTTTCAGTGGCGGCTCCACGGTTTCTTCCAAAGAACCCTTTTGTAGGGAATGGGGGGGGGGGGGAGATGTGGGCGCTGAGTAAAATAGGTAGGACTGCAAAACTGTTGCCTTCCCCCTTCCTCTTTTCTTTATACTTCATGTAGTACATTTAAGAATATTGTGACCATTTTTACAATGTTAATTTACAAATACAAAAAAAAGTTTTGTTTACGTTATTTTAGTTGCATTTTCTTGTTCACGAAAACATACACCTATGGGGTAAGAAATATGAGGGAGATGGAATTAGTTTTTGTAACCTCATTTAAGTGGAGGTATAAAAGACAAGCCATTTATGAAAAAATCATATTCTGTACACCCAGCTTAGATTTGAATCACAAGATCCCTGTCACCGACAATCTGACCAAACGAGACATACTACTTAGTCTCCATGCCCATTGCTGCGGTTTTTAGCTAACTCAATCTTGGTGTAGGCCTATTTGTATTCATCTCTACTAGCGTGTCCTAAAGTAAGGTTATCTAATACAATTTGAATAATATAATCACTCAGCAGAAATAAATTTAAGAAAATTATATGCCTTTATTTATTAGAAACAAAATAGAATGTACACTAGACCTTAACACAATTTCATTGGCTCTGTGGTCGTCTCATGGACGTAACAACGATATGAGAGCTCCATTTCATTGTTACAAAACATAGGTTTTTTCTTTGTGAAATCTATTAAATAGATTTAGTACTTAAAATATATAGTTAGATAGTTAAAGCCACAAAATTCTACAGAAAGTGTCATATAAAAAGAGGCTTACTCAAAGTGAACAGAGGTGTATGCATTTAACAAGACGTAAAACAATTTATATGTATATTGACGTATACTGACATAACTGACCAGCTTGTTACTCTCCGAAAGTAACTAGGCCTATTCACAATTGACAAACTGTAACTAAATTTGATGGACCAGAGGATACCAGAAAAACAAACACAGACCTGTCACCATCTTCAAAACATTTACTTTCAACCTAAAATATTTCCAATAAGTTAAGATTGAATAAACATTTTTGATTATTGGTGTATTAAAATTGAATATAGATAGAGTATAGATAGAAGTTTGGGGAAATTAAAAAATGTTTTTAATTAATGGTTCTTAACTCTACTTCTTCGTAAATATGGGTACGCTTTCGCTATAATCTAGTATTGTTCATCCCAACACATTAGCATGGTAATTAAGCGTATAGCTTGAACGGGTAGTAAGGCACGGTGCTAGAAATAACTTTGTAGTATATCGATAAGCACTTTAAATTCAAAAGAATGGCCATTTATAAATTGTATCAGTTCCTTGAGTGACATTTTATCCTCTGTATTGAAAGTCACACATCCAGTAGATAAACCAGCGTGCCGGAAACAGTTCTGAGTGGTGATCATTACTACACTCCTCCATGCGTTGTCGGCAAAAAGTATACGGCAAAGTAACCGGTCTGTCGTTACTTGTTGCGGCCACAGTGTGAAGTTTAAGCACACAATGTGGGGTGCATTGACTGTATGCACTCGGCCATTCGTTCACTTTCCGTTCCATAATTTCAGTGCTACCAAATTAAGAACTTTGGAAGGAAAACAGTTTTTCAAGTCAAAATTAAACACCAACATAGGTTTGTTTTCAAAAAGTCACGATGTTAGAATACAATCTTTATTAGAAATTTAAGTTTTTAGTTTGATTAAAACAGAATCTAATGGTTCATAATAAATGAAAATTATAGCATATAATGCTCTATTTAAATATATATGATTGAAAAAATTATTTAGGTCAAATGTAGCCAGGTGTTCACTACAACCAAGACCACTAAAACCTGAATTGAGTAATGTATACTATAGTAAAATAAAATAATAAATAAGGGACGCACACCCTTAGGTTTATTTGACTACGCGTGACTATTTCGAGCTTAAGATTGCTATTTTTCTTGATTTATGAGATATTCGTGGCAGTAGTTACGCATTATTAGGTGTAAGGCTAGGAATGCATATATAAAATAAATAATTGCCTGTGCTACATTTTCAAATTTACCTGAGTACATAATCAAGCTAATCCCGTTCTATGTTTTCTAGTTTTGGCGTTACATGACATTATTTTATTTAAGGTGGAGATGTAGAGGATGTGAGAAAATAGCAGTGTTGTAGTTTTATAAAAAAAAAATTCAAAAGAAATCAAATATTGCTTCAGTAGAAAAATAAGAGTTTATTTTATACGCATGGTGATATCAAAATCTCTTTAGTATCTGTCATGAACATAGTGGCATTAGAAGAGATTTTTTTTAAATTAAGAGAAAAAATTACCACTAGATTTCAGGACACCCATGACAGATATTTAAGAACTGTTGTAACATCATGCGAACAAATTAGACTATGTATCTACTTGAGAATTATTTGCTTTCTTTCACCAAAAAGTTTTGATAAAAAAATGCAAAAGCACTGACTGGCCTTTTCTCACATCCCCTTCCAACCTTGACACTAAACACAAAATATAATGAAAGGGTAAAGATAATAAATCCGATATCTACAGTACACCCCAATATTTCCTACAGCACGTAAGAATATGACAAATGTAGGTTTTTTTCATTTGTTTTAGTCATAACTGAACTGGGGTCGAGTGGTAGAAGGTATCAGGCTTACAAAAGTAAATATTATAGATAAACTCTCAATCTCACACTCCTAGGTTTTATATGACGAGAATATAAAGTATAATTCTTCTGGTTTTCTAAGTAACCCTCACCAGCAAATCGGCAGTACAAAGCGGTAGTGTTTCAATATAGTCTTTTGTTTTAAATAAGCATAAGGTGCACGCACATCTTCAGGTATTCCAGGTTCCTTTGCAAAGTTTCATGCTCTTGAAGTTATATTGTTATCACACAATTGTAAATAAGATTTTAATTGATTATTTCCATATATCCTCTGAAATTTAAGTATTTTTAGTGAGATAGTTCATATACAGTAAAACCTTGAATTGTGAGCATAATTCGTTTCGTAAACGTGTTCGTAATACAAAGCACTCGTATATCAAAGCGAATTTTCCCCATAAGAAATAATGGAAACTTAGATGATTCGTCCCACAAACCAAAAATATTTAATCTAAAAATGATTAATACCTTTTTTATTTTTGTTATTTAAATGTAAACTGTAATCAAATTTATTAATTAAATTTAATGGTGGCTGGTGTGAGGTGGACAAGAGAGATGAGAGGAGGAGGTGTGTTATTGTTTAAGATGACTTTCACTGTCACTAAAGGAATCACTGCTATCTGTTGGCTCACTCAAATATTTTTATTTTTGTGCGACTTTAACAAAGAACCCATCCAATGACACTGCTCGGCAGACAAAGCGTAACCGGAGTACTACTCGTATTGCAAGATATCGCTCGTTTATCAAGTTAAAATTTATTGAAAATTTTTGCTCGTCTTACAAAACACTCGCAAACCAAGTTACTCGCAATCCAAAGTTTTACTGTATTTGTCTAAATATTAAGTATGTGAATGTGAGATCAAATCAAATACAAATTTTGAGCTTTAACTATGTGTAAGTTTTACTATGGTAAATAAACACGATTTGCCTACTAACATGAATACAAAATAATCAACACAAAATCTAGTTTTTCTTTGGATCTTAGATTAAAATATATTCTGTAATCACTCTTTGGATTGCAGTTGATTTGGCGTGATCAAGCAAGACAAGAAAAAAAAAAGAATCATACTTTTAATATGAGAGTACAACTTCTTTTTTTTTTTTATGTTTGTCTGATTGACTAGGAGAGATATGGTTTCTAGTTCGGTTGCTTTTGTGTGTTGACTTTTAACTGCTCTGGTGGAACAGAACGTTGCCCATAGTACACATATGAAGGTTGTCTACACTTCGTACCTGCAATGATATGATATCATGATAGTGATTATGAAGGCTTGGAGCCTGTAATGATCTTAATCCTAGCTTATGCCTAACTAACCAAACCCTGGTGACCGTTGGGATAACTACCCTTTATGGAAAAATACCCATGGTACCAGCTGGGTATTGATTTAATTAAATATTTAAATATATTTTCTTCCATTCTATGTAGTTTCTCGTTCCCTACCAACGACTATACTGAAGTTTGATTTAAATGAAGTAAAAAAGATTAATGATGAAGGTTAATTTATCGCAAACTATGATTCTCCAAACCTTTGACTATGAGAATGTTTAAGAGTGTGTCCATCGTGTGAACTTCGAAAAGCTACCTGCAACCGATAACTAAACACAAATGGTGGTTAGGTCTATTTAGCCTCTGAGCCCTTGGGATTGAGTGACAGCTAGTTTGGATTTAGGATGGTAAAGGGGTGTTGGTCGGGGGAGGGGGGGAGAGAGAGAGAGTAGAGAACTGTGTTATAATCCATTTCAAGATAAAGAACTGCAAACATTTTCAATGTATTGAATTACTTATTTTTTTCACAAGCTAGCCTTCCAAAGAATTGGAAATGTTATTAATTATATTTTATATTACTTACATTATATAAAAGATCTAATTAAATATAATGTAAAATAAAAATTACAGCAAGAAACAAGGTAGTGTCCAGTGTAATAGAAACAAAATTTGTTTGTTTAGCTTGGAAACAATGTTTGTTTTTTCCTCCATTAAGTCTTCAAATAATGAACATGTACATTTTTGTATTTATATATACTATAATTAGTTTAGCAAGCACAATAAAAATAAGCACTTTATTGCACACACAAAAATATAACTAGCAAGTTTTGATAAAATTTTGTCTAAGACTGGTCACAAATTTACCATAAATAGCACATGTTCCAAAATTAGATGTGTTTTTTTATTTACATCCATTAATTTTTCCAGCCTGGCCTGGGTCAGTTTTTTATTCAAGCCATATATATTCCTCTACTGGCTTGCTAGGCCTGTCATAGATTCACATGAATTTTAATCTAGCTTAAGACTAGGACAGGCACAACATCCAGTCCCCAACCATGTGAAAGGGTAAACCCCACTTTCAGCAATAATAAATTTTTCGGTCATGCCGGGAATTGAAGTCGGGACCCCTAGCTCAGTAGGCAGACACGCTACTGACTGAGCTAAGGTTCGGGCTGCTATGGTCCAATTATTTTTTTACTATTACGAGGCGGTCTTAACCAAGAATTGCATTACCTATAAATATATTATACACAAAAACAAATAAGGGTACTTTATCTAAAGCAACAAACATAAAAAGTTTATTTTCTCCATACTGTGCAATTCAAATTCACACAAATATATCGCACAAAAAACAAATAAGGGGACAGTGCCTAAACCAACAAACATAAGTTTATTTTCTCCATAATAATTCTGATTCCAATTTATATAATAAATATGATAGCTATATCGTTTTGAAATGTATTATGATTTTCTAAACGTCAATGGCTGTAGCATGTATATGATTTGTAATTTTTCAAGTTTACCATATATAAATCAAGTATAAATATATTATTATGAGTGTGACCTTTTTTATCTTATATGATTTATCATTTTGTTTCACCCCTTCCCTCTCCTTAAAAATGCTGATGCATACAGTAAATATTGTCCTTCAACCCTTCTTCAGCTTTGATTAAATAATGACAAAGCCTATTTCCAGAGTTAAAGCATAATAATTTAAAAAAACAAGTTGAAAAAACTAGCATGATTATACTTATTTCATGAAGCTTCCTAGACTCGCAGCGGTGGTCTAGGGGTTTAGTCGTTGGCTCGCAATCCATCGATCACCGTTGAAGGGCAGGTTGAGTTTTGAATCTCGGCCAGGAGAATTGAGAATGATTTTCCATAAGTGATTTATCACTGTGGTTTTCCCATCCTCAATTCACGTAAATGTGGGTTCGCTTCCTATTAACTATGTTTCTTATCCCTACCCCATTAGATAAAGCCACTAATAGACAGTGTGACAAACGTAACAAAAAAATTAGCCTCTCATATATTAATTGATCCAACATAATTACAGATACGTTAACGCCTTTAAAACACAAGTGATACCACTTCAATTAAAATCAAATTTACATCAAAAATATGTATAAAACAGTAGGTTACATTACATACAAATTAGAAACTACCAAATCTGTCTGCTAAGAATAAAATAAATACCTGACTTATTAATTATAGACATCTATGTCTAATCATATAAACAACACAAAGACGTAATACCCACATTTACTACTATCTTATTTTAGATTTTATAATAATAACCTTTACTAATATGGTCAATTTAATAGTGTCAATCTTTTTCCGTTACATCTGATCAGAATCATATCAAGACGCAGTTATACCACACTCGCTCAGTGAGATTGGGCCATGACATGATATACAAAGCTAATATTCAACCAAAGTAATAATCCTAAAACAAGTGGTGTTCACAAATAATAATAATAATAATAATAATAATAATAATAATAAATAAATAAATAACTTTATAAGTTATGTAAAAAGAATTTCCCTCTGAACTAAATATTTATAACACTAAAAATAAAAACTGTTATGTTTCATGCATTTAATACATTAATTTGCTCATAACTTTTTTTTGCTACACCAAATTCAATTAATTGAATTCGTAAATTTTGTTCACCATCACAATAATTAGAAGTATTAGTGGGACCAGTATTGAAAACACTTTGCCAATACAAATTAGAATTGTTTAAATAATTACAATCCATAATAAACCATACTTTAAAATACAGCATATTTGAATGAAAGGATTTTACAACCTAGATGTGGTTTTTTAGTAATGAGTCACATTGTTTACTTAGTTAACAAAGCTTGGTCCTTGCTTTGGGTTGATGTTGAGATCTCTTAGCTTAATCGGACACATTATAGGAAGTATTGTGGATAAGCATTGAACATGAATACAGAGAATATACAATTTCAGGAAGCAAATAGTCCTTATAAAATTCTGTTAGCTTTCAAATAATTTCTTTTTCCTAGAAATGATCATCACATTCCATTTTTTTTTCACGCGTATGCATGGTTCAATTAGTATCCATATTACATATAGTCAGTAAAAGCGTCGATTCTTCTTTCTTTGCTAACCTTTCAGAAGGTCTCCTTACGTTGCAATGTAGCTGCCTCTGGACTCATCAATACAGCTGAGGATGGACAATTTACCTCCACTATCCCATCATTCCCGATCAAGCTATCTGGTGTAGCATCAAGAAATGCCAATTTAGGGTAAGTAAAGAGACCGCATCTTTCAACGTGAACATTCAAAGTGGCCTCTTAAGTTTCTATAGCTTTGTATTCAGTTTCTCTTCCGTATGATATAGTTGTTAGGTGTTGTAGATCAGTATATAAACATTGTTTTACTATTATAATAATCAAGGAAGAAACAGATATTCTAATAAGAAGTGACTGGATATTTAAGGAAATAAGCTTACGTCAAAATATTTTGTATTAAATTGTTATGAAATAAACTAAACAATATAAATATATCAAAACCTTAACGGTTATAAAATGAATTATAGTTTTAAGAAAAATATTAGTTATAATATAGAACAACGAAAGTGGACAAATCATATTTTCTAAAAGCTAGTAATATTGTGAATAAAATGAGATTTGAACTAAAACAGTTGTGCTTAAATTGGTATTAGATATGCTTTAGTGATAATAATATAAGAAAATGTCAGAATATAATTGAGTACATGTTAATTAAAGTTAGCTGTATGACATGTTATACAAATAAATAATTGATAAGAAGGTAGGATTATTAAACAATTCACTCAATCAATGTTATTTTGACAAGTATGTAAGAGTTGAATAAAAAGTGCATAAGCTAAAACTAATGAGATTTTATTGTTATTAATATATATAACACTTTAAAATATACGGTAACAATATATGGTAGCCTACTAAAAATAAATTTTTTGAAATTTTCTTCGAAGATATAATACACAATATGAGAAAGCTTATGCGATTGTGTCGTACCATTTATTTTTCATTCTGTTTGGGTCAAATATACAGAACATCTTTGGTGGTCTCCAAATATATGATTGGAGCTGTTTAGTTTGTCATTTCTCAAATCAGCTATGCACACATTTAATGGTCTCGTTTGATTCATATGGTATTTTGCAGATTGAACTACTTATAGCTAGGTGTTTTATATAGGCCTACATGGACTATGTTTAATTACCGAATGTTGAAAAAAAAGGTGCTAGGAGTGTAAGATACTGACAAAAACACAATAATTTATAGCATAGAAATTATCATGTATAAATTATTTATTCCAGCTACATAAAAAAATATATGAAGCATGAAAGACACCAAAAACACAATACATTATAGCTGAGTATGTTACAATCAGAACTAGGAATCTGGTAGTAAGACGTGTTGCTAAAAAAAATTATGAATCTACAATAGTTTGCTAAAGTAAGTATTTTCGTTTATCCTGCATATCTCAGATAAAAACTAGAATGGTCATTGAGCTAAACACCCCCCCTCCCCTCGCCACTAACCTCTTTTCTGTTACTCTCAATATTTCCAGGAAAACCTTCAAGCGCTAATGGGGTTTATCAATGAGAAACAGAAAGTAGAGTGACCTATCTCACACACAATTTTTCAATACTTTTACATTACTTTAGTTTTACCAGGATTCCACTATTTAATTATTATAGCAAAAATATAGTAATTGTATCAATGGAAACGTAAAACAATAGCTATGAAACATTACTGGTCAAAAATTTGAATTTCCTTTTCACTACACTGTTAAAATTTAAAAACTGTTTAATCATTATCATAATATTTAAAAAAAATGTATCATTGATTTTATTTGAAATGTAATACGTAATGTCTTTTCAGTGTTTTAATACCTTTAAAATGATACAAGAATAATATTGTTATCATTTATGGTAGTTGAGAAAACCTGGTAATAAGATTAACCTTAAGTTAAATACGTGTAATGTGGGTTTCGTCAAGTGTAAATTGACTCTTAACACACGTTTGATCTGTTTTCTGGTGTTTTCGTGAGAGGTTAAGACACGTCCGATCTCTCTGCTGGTGTGATCGCCTGTGATTCTCCGATGTAAGCCACGAGGTCTCCTTGCAAGTTGCATCCCTCGCCGGGGTGCAAGGGAGGGCACACTCTACTTGGGTGATTTACCTTTTAATAGAGAAACCAGCTAAGATCGCTTTCATTGACAAACATTTTTTTAACTCCTGTCAGCTAAACCTTTACGATCTGTCTTGTTCTTTATTTGTAGTTTTTCTTATGTGAGGATTGTAAAATCTAAAAAACATAATATATATATATATATATATATATATATATATATATATATGTATTGTACTCTTGAGGAAAAGTGATGACCTAGTATATCCTATTCAACTTAACTCATAATCAAGCCGACTTGGTGGCGTAGTTAGCTAACGTGCTAGTTTCGTGTTGAGCTAGACCGCCGAGAATGGGGAGATCGAGGTTTGAATCACAGTCGGGCTAACTTTTTCTAAATGATTTTCAACTCTCCCTCCACGCAAATTTTAGTTCACTTCCTCCAAATTTAACCTTCCCAATTCTTAAACCACTATCGTAATTAATATTTAGGCGTAGAACCCGAACTGGTATTAAAACGCGGTGATGAATAGAAAATAAAATAATTCATAGTCCCTGCTAAAGTTACCATGAAATATTTATTTTATGCTTCACTATTATAGATGTCAATATTAATGAGTGAGGATCTATCGTTAAAGGGTTGAACGCATTCAAGCCGACTGACACATCGTTTAAAATGTACTGTATTGACTGGTCGTTTGTTCTTTCCCAAAATCTGTAAGGTTTTTGACTTTATAAATTGTCATAATAGTTAAAATTATTTATAACTATTATTTTAGGTTTACGGTCTCACTGAGGATTGAAGAGTGCCATTCGAAGCTTATATTTTTAATGGCGATATATAACGATAAGCCTGGAGCCGACAACTTCCCTTACTAGCTGACAGGTCCCCGACTGGTTTCGACGTGGTGACCCTTCTACCGGATGCCAGTTGTAAAAACACCCTTCACAAAAGAAGAGGTGGTAGTATGATCGTCAGCTTTCATTAATGACTATTTTGATGGGGGGGGGGGGGGAGGCACTAAAACGCTCTTGAGAACTTGAGAACAGGGCTGGAGTGGGTAGGAAGGGTTTGGGGTGGTCCTTACACGGGCCCGCTCAAGTATAACAAAGGATTGGGGTCTTAGGGGTCCAGTCCTTGCTAAAGGGGTGGGGGGAATAACCTCTCAGGGACTGAGATGCAACATGCATAACATCTAGGGTAGATCTATGAACCTCTATTACTGGACTACAGTCCCTCCTCGTAGACTTGGATACATTTTACTATACTCATAATTTTTACTTTATCGCTATCTTTCAGGTAGAGAAAGTCATATGATCGTCAAAAAATCGAACCCGAGATTTTGATAAATCTCGACGTTTCTTGACCCACCGAATCCAAAAAAGTGGTTTTTGAATTTCCGTCTGTCTGTACCTACGACTAGAGCCTAAACTGTTTTACCGATCGGGCTAAAACTTGGTATCTAGGGTTTTCATAGGGTTGCCCTAGGCGTTTTTGGAATTGGATATCTAACCCTAAAATTAAAAGTAGTTTACTGAAGGGAAAAAAATAGTAAAAATCGGCTCAAAACGATTTGGATTATATTTCATTTCAAAACCTTTATAAATATCCCAAACAAAATGGCTACCCTGAATATTTCGGCCAAATGACTTTAAGGGCTCCGGTTTAAGGCGTAAATTTTCATTATTTTTCATCATATATCCGAAACAATTTGAGATATGACATTACTTATCATCGCAAATATGTAGATCTAGTTATAATACAAATATTTTATTCGCAACATATTTTATAAGACAATTCACTTTCAAGCTACACGCAACTATATATATTTTTTAAACTTCTCGAACATTGAAGATAAAGTATTGCGACCGTGAGAAAAATCCAACCTGAAATGTTGATGGATGTGTCGTCATTTGACCCCCTGAACCCTAAAAGTTGTGTTTGAAATGCCGTCTGTCTATGTGTCTTTTTAACCCCAAAATTAATAGTTTAATAAAGGGTGAAAAAAAAGAAAAATCGATTTTCTCAAAATTGGCCAAAACGATTTTGATTAAAACTCGTATCTAGGCATTGATTAAAAAACAAACTGGCAATTTTAATTTTCCAGCAAAAAATACATTTAGGGTACTTTACAGAAATGTAAATTTCCGTATCTCCTCAACTATTTGAGATAATAAATAACTTATCATTGAAAAATTTTAGTGCTTTTAAAAGTAAAAAACTTTTATATGAAATATATTTTTTATTTAAACCAACAAATTCTGAGATATTGGCATTTATATTATACAATTTGAGAGCTTTAGTTTTATTGGTCAAAATATAAATTTATAATTTATTAATAGCAATGCAATAACCATAAGATGTGCAACCCCTAATAAAATGTTGAAAATTTTAAACCAGAATTAACATTTTAATACGAAGTGTTGATCCTTGGGAACCCAATATCAATATTTTTATTTTCTCACTACCTTGAAGGTAGAGCAAGTTTTGCGTTTGTCAAATAATTGAACTTGAGGGATTTGACGTCTCATGACACTCAGAACCCTAAAAAGTAGTTTTAGCAATGCCGTCTGTCTGTCTGTCTATCTGTCTATCAGTCTGTACCTCGAGCTAGAGCCTAAACTATTAAACATAATACAACTTAGTATTTAGGGTTTTCATAGTGCTACCCCGAGAAATTTTAGGAATTGGATATCCAACCCTAGAATTAAGGGTAATTTCCCTAAGGGCGGAAAGAGTAAAAATCGATTTTCCCAAAATCGGGTTTAACGATTTTGATTAGAGTTTATTTTTCAAAATTTGATCATATATTATTAGCACCGTGTCTTACTACCCGTTCGGTTTGTAAGCACTTAAACTAATGTGCAATGGTAGGGTGATTGTGAGATGAAATGGAGGTCCTACAGTTTAACGTGGAATCCGAACCACGGTGGAGGCCTCGCACTCCTCACATTCACAAGTTGTGATTAATACACACCTTGTCAGAGGTGAAGGAAGAGTTTGGCAATCAGATGTGGCGGGACCAGGATTGAACCCCGGACCCTCAGCACAGAAGTCTGACACTTTACCCCTAGACTACCAAGGCACCTTGATCAATATACAAATAAAATGGCTACTTTCAATTTTTCGTCAAAATGACTTTAATGGTTCCGATCTGATGCGTAAATTCTATTTTTTTTATCTCCGTAAGACTATGAGATTTGAAATTACTTATCATTGCATACATGTAGTTTTATTTATAATAAACATCTTTAACTTGAAATATATTTTTATAAAACCAGTAATTTTCAAGCTATACGCAAATATTTTTTAACTTTTCCAACACTCTAAGGTAAAGTATTACGACTGTTAAAAAAATCTAGCATTGATGTTGATGGATTTCAACGTTTCATGACAACCCCCCCCCCCCCAACCCTAAAAGATAGTTTTTTCAACGCCGTCTGTCTTTGTGTCTGTCTTACCCTAAAATTAATAGAAGTTTACTAAAGGGTGAAAAGAGAAAAATTCCATTTTCCCTAAATCGGCTATAACGATTCTATCTCTATCATTTTAGACTCAATAATGAATAATTACCTAATTTATTGGTCAAAATTTATAAAAGCGAAATTAAATAGCAATGCGATAATCATAATATGGACATCCCCTAGTAAAATGACAAAACATTTAACGGGAAGTCAAAATTTTAATACAAAGTGTTGACCCTTAGGGGCCCAATATTGATAATTTTTACTAGTCAAAATATACAAATGAAGACGTTAGTTCTTTAAATATAAAGTTATAAAAATTTAAAACCATAAGTCAAAAAATGTTTTACGTATGTATAGAGCACTTTTTTTCTTGGGTTCGCTAGTGTATTATACTACGATTTTGAGTACATACCTCCATTTTCTAAACAATAGAGCGAGAAAGTCCGTGCGGAGTTCCATACAATTTATTTTCTATGAAAACAAATATATTAGAAATACTAGTTCGAATTTTTTCAATTTTTCCTTAGAGGAGATAAATGTATGTCGATGAAAATAAATAAATATAAAATATCGGTTTTTACTTTTTTTAATTTTGGTTGATTTCCGTTTCAAATGCCATCTATTATTGAATATAGAATAGTCAATTTACACTCTATTAGTATGACAATAGACAGGGATATGCTGATAGGAGGTGGGAGTGTGGTGGGGTGGTTCATTGTTTTCTCACTGCTTTATGGAGTCAATGTGGAAAAGGTCGAAGCTTGCCACCTCATTAATGGTTCAGTAATTTGTTTAACACCGGCACTTTCAAGCAAAACTGGGCTATTCTAAGATCATTAATCGTTTTAATCCAAAGGATTGATTTCCCAAGTTAAACTGATGGATATTTTATTACGAGTTTATCAGCAACTAGAAAAAACCAATAATTCATGAAAATACAACTTTACTAAATTAAATAAAAATAATACTTTGCCAAGCTTAAAGTTTTGTTGCTTCTATTGCCATAAACGTACAATTTATACAAAAATATTGCTTATAAAAACCTATATATTTATTAATAACTCAATTTTGTTTCCAAACTAGTTTAATGAATAGTTCTTTTACTCAAAGGTATATTGGATTTTTTTAAAATTCTATCAACAAACAATATTTAAAAGTTTAGCTAGATATTGCTGTGCTAAGTTAGTATAGCTCAACATAGTTTTCAATTAATAAAACAAATAGTCCTAATGATTATAAATTAATTTTTCTGTGGTACAGTAAACAATCGAGAGTTTCAAAATCCAAACATATATTATATATTTGAAATGAAGGGGTCTATGGGTAAGGTATAAGGGGTAAGGTTTCAAACTTCAGTGTTAGTGGTTTGGGGCTCAAATCTCAGTTCCGGCAGAGATTTATCTGAATACCAAACACTTCCTTCCCCTCTGGCAAAGTGTGTGCTTTCACGCTTTGTGAATGTGTGGAGTACCAGGCCCCCACCGTGGTTCGGAACCCACGTTAAACTATAAGTCCCTTCTTCTTTCAACCTTCAACATTATCACGTATAATCCTACAATCTGGGGATCATGAAATTCTCCATAATGGTGTTCTTACCTCGGAAATCAATCACTCCATACGCCAGGAAAGCAGAAGTGTAGATAGATAAGGTGGAATGGCCAAGATCTAGAGCATTAGCACCACTCCCTCCTATTTGAAATGATTGGTTTAACATATACATATTTTTTATGTAAAATTACCCTATGATAATGAATAGACATCCTTATATGTACATTTTTTTCGTATAAAAATATATCTTCATTAAAAAAACTTGGCTCTTACAATTAGATGACTATTATGTCAATAATTAAGTTCAATAGGTTTATATAATGATAAATGATGAAAAGAATACAAGATTTATTGGGGTCGATTTATTGCAATTTACGACCTGTAGAGTGTTTACATTCTTAATAATAATAATAATAATAATAATAATAATAATAATAATAATAATAATAATAATAATAATAATAATAAATAATATAATAGTAATAATAGTAGTAGAAATGGCATTGATTTATTAGTCGAAGTATAGGTTTTAGTCCTCTCTTCCAATATACGAAAGATTCACTACAACATATAATATTATATTTATTGGAATACAAACAAATTTTAATAGTAAAAATAGTAAAATATATAATTGAACGGGAAATTAAAATATGTAGAAAAGCATTAGCACGCTCATTCATACACTCATTCCAAGTTCAAGTAGTTTCAAGAGATCAGTTTAGCTTATTTGACAAGATATATTGTGTGACCCCACGCTTAAAGGGAATTTTGAATGTCATTTGACGAGTCAAGTTATCTAATTTGTTAAAAGCCTGCGATGCGAAGACAGTAAAGGAACGAGCATGTATTTGAGATCCATGCATGGGAATAGACATCTGTAGAGTAGATTCTGATCTAGTACTACGGGTGTGTTTATCCTTTAAAAATAGGAACCGTCAGGAGAGGTAGTGAGGCCGAGAGGTTGATAATAATTTGTGAAGCAATGTATTACCCTCGAGTTTTATTTAATTTTAATGGGGAACTGCACAGAGCAGATATTTTTTAGATCTTTTGACTTCATTGTTAATTTAAATCCAAGTTTTAGCCTTGTAGTTATTACCCCGCTTTTTGAGAAAATATAGATTTGTACGTTGGTTGCAATCGAAGTTCAATCAACTGAGCTCAATATATTGACATACTTAAAATAAATTACAATAAACATTTTGATAATATCAGGTGTTTGGATCAAAGATTTGGACATAAAAATAATTAAGACATTTTCGAACGGATTAAAACCAATGTTTATTGTAATTTAGTTTCCCTGTGTCACTATGAACGACGTATCCTCATATGTGCATGATTGGGGTAAGGATTGGTTGACTAGAAATGAGATAAAGTGAACCACAGCTTTCTTGATAAGAGAGTGGTTAATCGTTGGGGGGGGGGGGGGGGGGGGGACATCTTAGTACACACAGCCAGAATTAAAATCATGATTCTCTGTCACTGTTAAATCATAGACTATACTATGAGACTGGCGTTTATGTCCACATGATTTATGCTGAGGATTTTAATGGAAACCTGATGGTATAGCCTATATTGTATAGCCATAACTTTGATTTTTAAGGGTAACTGGGTTTGTGTCTATTCTCATTCAGTACATTCCTGTTGAAGTACGTCAATATTTTGAGCTCAGTTGATCAAACTTCGATTGCAACCAACGTACAAATTTATATTTTTTGAATGAGCTGGCTAGTACCTACAAGGCCAACATTTTGGTTTAAGACTCAAAACATGAATGAAATCAAGTTAAAGAAGTAAATCTCAAAAGGTATGGTTCTAGCACTCGTCTGGAGAGAAGATTGGTAAATCATATTGGTGAACCATGTTGCCTACTTGATGTATTCGAAGCTGTTTAATAAGGCGGGTTGCATCTGTGATCTAATTACTCAACTATGAAATCTTACTTAACTAAGAGTATTTTCTCCTCGATGAGCGCCTTCCCTCTTTTATCTCCTGAATGAACGTAATTACCTGGGCCGAGAGGACCAAATTCCATCTAACATGACTAAATATCATTTGAGTCATAAACGGTTTAAGTACTCTTTTTTTCAGATCTAATCATTTAAACAAAATAATTTTTCTTACTGGTGGCAAAGTGGTTGATGATGCTATACTCGCAATATACTTGTAATGTAAGCGGGTGGATAGTGGTTCTAGCCCCAGCCAAGTGGATTGAGGGTGCTTCCAAGACAGAGTTTTCGCTGTGAGTCTAACAGTCTCTCTCTATACTATTATTATTATTATTATTATTTAGCACCGCGTCTTACTACCCGTTCGGATTATACGCTTAAGTACTAATTACACTAATGGATTAGGAATTGGGAAGGTTGAATTTAGAGGAAGTGAACCCGCATTTGCGTGGAGGGAGAGTGGAAAACCATTTAGGAAAAACCACCCTCAGTTCACCCGACCGAGATTCGAACCTCGATCTCCCCGTCATCGGCGGTCGAGCTCAACACGACTGGCGCGTTTGCCAACTACGCCACTCTCTCTATACTAAATAAAGTGGATTTTCAAATGCTTTTATTTATGCTTTGTATTTTGTAATTATTGTTTTGACAGTTCTAGAAATCATTTAGGAAAAAACCCAATGCACTGGGGGGTACTTATTTATAAAACACATATTAAAATAATTATATATTATCTGTATGAAACAAAAAAAAATGTACATGGTTCCCTTAGCAATGAGTGAAAAGTACCAAAATGAGATGTTTATCTAAATATTTCATTGGGTGAACTGAGATACCAATTTAATTTACATTATGAAATAAAATAAGGATTATAAAGAAAACTTTATTTGTTGACAATGAATCTGATGCAATACAAATAATTCCATTATATCGTGGGCTAATATTTTTATATACAAACAAAAATTTAAACATATAACCAGTCATCCTAACTAATGGCAGACTTTATGTAGAATAATTCCAAACGCGTTCATTTAGTTATATCATGGTTATATTAGTTATACAAATGTATGATTATCTATTTAAATATAATAAAATTCTAAATCTAGCTGTTCCTTCAGCTCTGTCAGTTATTTTGCTGCCAGTAAACTCAAAAAGTACTCATTGGATAGAGACGAACTAATTTAGTTTTAATTCCTATATTTCAGATTACAGGGTACCATCACGCTATTTTATTAACGAGCGAAGAAATGTCTAAAAAACTTACCGTTAATGTAGTTACATTTTTGTCTTAAATTTGTAACAATTCTATTATATTAAAAAGTACAAACCTTCTTTGTAAATCTTCGTGGAAATGAGGAGTTTGTAAATATAAACGAACCAATTATAAGTCTCCTTGATAGTGAGGGCCTTAGAAATATCAGCAAACCAATATAAAATCAACTTGGCAATTGGTGTTTTGGAAATATGTATTCAGCCTTTACACTAGAAGGTGAAATAAAGTGTTTCTTTCACATATAAAATAAACATGAAAGCTACGTGGTACCTATAATATGAACTTTGATCTAAATAGCTAAGGCTAGGTTTATAGTCATGAATAACGTTAGTTAGAAGTAAGCAACGCATAGCGTAGAAAGCAAATATTCGTAAATAAGGCACGATTTTTAATGAAATGTAGTGATTGAAATCTAATAGTAAATAACGCATATGTCTTTTTGTTTGTTCATTGCAAAAAAGCTTTAACGTTAGAGAGCTTTTTCTAGTATGCTTGCATTTTAGTCTTATATCTAGGTATTTTTAATTATTCTATGTTTTTTTTTGTGTAAGCTATGTTTGTTAGTTTTGTTTCTTTGATAATAACACTAAACTAATTATTTTGGTTGCTCATTACAAAAATGACTCCACGTAAGAGAGAGACAATGTTTTTGTGCTTGAATTTAGGTATATTTTCAGTCATTTTATGCTGTTGCTTGTGTTATAAATTTATTTAATTTTATTTACTGTTATTAAACCAACAACAAAATTTTATTTGATGAGATATGGTGCTTACTTTAGAAAGATTATTATTATTTGTTTCTTAGATGGTAAATTCATGCATACAGTTTGATTCGAAATCCTAATTAATTCGTAAAGGGGTGTGGTGGAATCTAACCTTAAAATAAACTAAAAGTCTTTTGACAACATATTTCCGGGACCGATTCTTTATTGAGAGACTGACAGGGACAGGTCAGACAGAGACTACCATTATCTCATCAAGTTTATTTATTGACCTGGGTAGTGGAGCATTGCACGTTCGTAGGAGATGTTCAAAGTGTCCACCATTTCACTAACAACACAGTTCAGTCCTCCTGCACTACGACTAGTGTGTTCGTTGAAAGATGTTTGGCATATCCGAGATCGTATTTCCAGCAGCCACAATTGCATTCCACAGAGGTTTTCTCGTATTGTACCTTTGGGAGTACTTAATTCCCTTATGTGACCCTGCAACCAGAAGGCCCAAGGTGTGAGATCGGGAGATCATACTGGCCAGGCAACAAACCCGTTGCATCCAATCCATTTCCTGGGATAGAATTCGTCCAAATGTCGTCTCACTGCACGGTCGTAATGTGCAAGGGCTCCATCATGAAGCAGCCAAATGTTCAGCAGAATTTACAGTGGAACGTCCTCCAGTAGTTGGGGGAGAACGGTATGCAGAAGGTGAAAATAGTTTTCACCTTGTAGTCAGGCAGAAATTTCAAATGGTTCGATTAGAATATCACCCACCACTTCCGCCCAAACATCGATGGAGAATTGATATTGCGAATGGACCTTCAAGATGGAATTTGTATTTGTGTCGGCCTATATGTGCTGGTTGCGGAGACTGACTCTGCCCTTTCTGACAAATGTTGCTTCATCCATTAACAGTAATCTGCTAAGGAATTGTGAATATGTGGTGTGGTAATGCACCAGCCCCTCACACAATGTCATATGGCGCTCGAAATCAAGAAATTGATTCAACTCCTGCACAGATTGCAAATTGAAGAAATACAGTATTTGGTCATGTACTGTCCGCCACACGGAAGTCTGTGACAGGTGTGGCTAACGTGACGTGTGGCTAACCACCTTGTACTTATATCCGGTGAGCGTTTCACAGAATGCAGAATTGTCTCATCCACTGCAACTGTCCTGTGACGTATCAGCCTATTAGCGTTGAAAATCACAGGTACAAAGCATTCAGATTCCCTCAGGCGACGATTCAGTGCCAAAATTGTCCTTGAATTAGGGTGTTGGTGTTGGTAGAAAGGAAAACGTACAACATACGTAATCACAGCGGCAATAGAATTCTGTAGATCCACACCGTAAATCAAAATCACTTCATTTTGTTCCTAGTTTTAGTATCAGTCCCCCATCTTACTGGCCATTAACTAAGTGTGATGTTCCATGTCTCCGGCACACTGAATGCCGCTTACACAATGCTACCCAGCAATGTCGACATATCTCTATAACGAAGCAGTCCTGGATATATTTTGTTTTGGGACTTTTAACTTATTTTTCAGTGTAGAGTCAATTGCGCACTACTTTATTGAATTCAATTACTAGTCATCCGGTATAATAAAACTCTAATGTTTATTTGAACATTATAATTATTTGTAGCTTTCATGTTATGGGTATACACGAGAAGAATACCAAATGATCAATTTTTAGAAAGTTTGTATGTCTGTCTATCCGTCTGTTTCTTTATTTCCAGTAAGGTCGAAGAGTAATCATCATATCAAGACGAAACTTCTTCTGTTGTAATACTTATTATTCAGGAAACCATGGTAATCGATTTGTCATCTTGCTATCTCATCAGCAATTGAAGTAGTTATGAAAAAACCAGACCTAAGCAGTGAACACTCATCGCAGCTGGTATTAGAAGTATGTAAAATTGTACACTACATGACTTAAGGTGTGTATTTATAGTGAATGTGGATTGGACCGTGTTTCAACTTGAGTCTTCGTACGCCCACAAAACATTTCTCTCATATAAGTTTCATTATTTTATAGCTGTAAAATATCTCTTTATATGCTGGGAACACTATTTGCTGATAGGTACTGTAAAAAGTTATTTCCTCCCCTATTTTACCCCTATTTTATCTGCGTGACTGCAGATTTATTGGAATTCATTACCCTCTACCACATACCGGCAACTTCCTCCCTCCCCCTTCCAACGTACGTTTGTTCTCTGAGATAAGTGCTGTGGAATAGTATCTAAAGGTCACATCTCAGTGAACTTCTCTCGCTCTGGTTTTTTGACCTTGTATCTCTCATGTGCAACAGGACAAATTAATCTCTTGTAATACAGTTGATATACCGAGTGAATTAATAGTGCAGTGTTATGTATGTATTAAATAGTTCAAATATATATATATATATATTATGTATTCATGACAATATGACTAAAACTCATAGTCAGTGTTATATAAGGGAGCATTTTTCTTCGAAAAATTTTTATTAAAAGGTTCACATCAAGATAATCACCACAAGACTCGTTGTTATAATCGATCAACACAGTAGAAAATAGGAGAGTGAACAGAATATTTTTTTGCACATATCCAATTCATTCTCTGTATTAATCAATAAAACTGGTCCTCCAGAAATTTATTACTGCACTAAGTAAAATGTCTCCGCGGGTAATAAGATCGCACGCTAGCACTTTAATCTGTCAAATGTATTAATGTATTGTTTAATGCTAGTGAAGTCGCGGGTGAATGCTAGTTTAAAAAATACGATAGCTATCATACGATCCTTTTAGAGCTGTGTGTATTAAATATAATATAAGATATTTTGTTTATTTTTAGAACATTTAAAATGTTTTTCTCTCAGAAACGTGAAATCTTCTTGAAATCTTCGATTGGAAAAAACAAAATAAGCGACGAAATACTTGAGTAGAAGGGAAAAGTTACTTCTGGGACACTCTTTGAGGCGTGTGTGTGGGTCACCAGTTCTTGCATGTTTAGTCATAGTCTGACATGTTCTGACAAATTCCAAATCATATTGACACAACTCGCAGCTACCGACAGCAATCGACAAGTCTTGACAAATCTCAAAAGGTTCAGACAGGTTTCAAAATATTCCAACATGTTCCGACAGGATAAAAATGATCCAACATATTATGATAGATCTCGACAGATTATAAATTAAAAATTCTTACAGCATAATTTGGAGATTCAGTCTAGACATATTAAGACATGTCTGAACAGGTTGGAAATTGAAGATGGCCACCTAAAACCTTACGGTATGATGTGTAAATTCAATATGATCACCAAAATTCAAGATGAACATCCCTGTACCTTACATCTAGAAGTGGGGAATTCAAGATGGCAGATTAAAGATAGAGGATCTTCACTCCTCCTTAATCTTACAGCCAACTAGCGTCTAACCTCCTCCTAAACCTTACAATCAATGAGCATCTAGCCAATCCCTCTTCTAATACTTATAGACAATGAGTGTATATACCCACTCCTACGCCTTACAGCCAATGATGGTCTAGCTTCTCCTCCAAGATGGTGAATTCAAGATGGTGATTACTCGCTCCCCTAATTTACCTTACAGCTAATGAGCATCTAGCACCAACGCCCTGACGTCTACACATCTCCCTCCCCAAACAAGCTTTGACCGGCGCTAACTCCCTCTCCATCCTAGTTAAAGAAAATTGTTTATTTTACGTTCTTTCTCTACAGCTATATTTATTGCAGAACTTGTATATTTTCTCCCAATACTTCACCCTCTCATATATAAATATTATAAATATGGTAGCTTCAAAGAACTCTCTTCGATACTCTATGAGAGCATACACTTAGAGACATGTATAGCTTTAAAGAGAAAAGGACTCTTACTAGTTTACATTATTAGTTTATCTATTTAGAAAACGTTTCCCAGAAGGAACTGCAAGAAAGCGAGGAAAGGCACCTCCCACTTAAAACTTATTTTGACTATGAATCAAATTTTTATAAAGCCATGCTGTTTCACACCTGAATAAATCAGGCTTTGGTATTCACAAGCAATCAAGCTTTAAATTTACTACTACAAGAGTTAATACAAAAAATGTATATTTATCATAAACTAAATCAAGAGCGATTTTTTCTTACTTTTCCATTGGAGAACACATACATTTTATTTTGTAGTGACAGTATTCATGCATATTACATCTATTATTTGAGCTATAACGTTTGTCATCTCCAGGTTAAGGTACAAGTTTATTCAAACAGACAATGTACCGCTTATGCTTCTCATTTCTTATCACAAATATATGGGTATAGTGTAAGGACGAATATATTTAAAAAAAAAATTATAGTGGGCAATATTTGAGATTCTTTTTAGAGCTATTTTTGACACACTTTAACACGACACTTTCTTCTTGAGACTCTCCTTTTGAATTGTGTAAAGCTTCTGTTAAGGGCCCACAAACTCTCGAATACATTCCCGACTCATCTCTTCCTTCCTATTTCCAAGTTTATTTTTACTGTGTATTCTGTGTTAATAATGTGTTTCTGGATAGTCTGATGTATTGAATCGGTCTGTATTATCAAACATTACTAAATATACATTTTGTGTTTTCAGTTCATTGCAGAGGGAGTCTGTGTGTGTGAATAGGAGCTTCACAATTTGTCCATACTACTTGTTAAATTGCTATAAATAAAATTATACATAATATTCTTTCTTGCTTCTAAAATTGTAACACCTGCATAGATCGGCTTATTCAAAAACAGGTTTATATTATTGACATACAAACCAATTAAATCTTACGCGAAGATTTTATAAACAATAAATGCTGGGTAAGCAATACGTTTTTTTTAAATTTTCTCAATTACTTAGCAGTTGAATATTTACACAATGTATTTGATTCTCTATTGATCCTACGAGTACGTCATTGTTCATGAGTTTAGAAAAGTTCTTTCAAACCCTTTTTCTGCATTTTTCGTCGAATGATATTAAAATCAATATATGACTTTAACCAAGCACTCTGCTTGAAAGTGAGAACTCGGTGTGCCTTCATACACAAATACATATACAGTTTTAAATTACGACAATGCACCAGTTAATTTTGCTTCCGTTTATGTTGGGCACCAACTTTTTTGTTTTCCCACTGACCAGAGAGTTAAGCTTGGATTGTAGGTACAGACAATGATGATAAAATTCTGACGTAGCTATGGCTCTTTCAGGAACAAGTAGATAGTCACGGTGCTCGTTGTGCATTTCTTCCGGGAAGTCCAAGTCAACTTTTAAAATATAGAACACAGGAATATCATCAGCAACTTAAATTACATTGAGCTTTTCTATTTCAGCCGGATCAACCACCTAAAATCCCATTGTGGGTGATATTCAGACATCATATTCACATATAAATGATTAAAATCCCAGTATGCGATATATTTTATTTCTTTTCTGGGATGAAAGAATTCATACCATTCTGACCTCAGAGTTTATATTTGAAATCATGGACTCTCACCATTTATCCCTTTTTCAACGAATAAAAATATTTCAGTTTATGTTATTAACTCTAGCTAGATCTTAAGTTGTAAATTAGATTCTTAGTCATTGTTATTGCATCCTCTGTGGAACATCCCTAAACCAAATTACCTCGGTTGTATTTCTACCACCTCACGGTGTTTCTCGTGTTGTAAAGAGAATCTTCTCACATATATTTCCTCAGGTGTTTAGCAAGTATTTTGACCTATATGACTTGAATAGCAAGGGAACTTTTGGTCCTATCCCTTTTTTAGAATGATTAACTCATTCTTTTTCCAGATATTTGGTACTCTGTTCTATACCAGGCACTAATTCAGCAGTTGGGTGACATATGGAGCGATACGATCAACAGTTGGCTGAAGCACCTCATTCTAGATACCATCGAGTCCAGGTTCTTTGTTCTTTCTGATTAAAGCAATGAACCTCTTGACTTCATCCTGGGTTACTGTATCCACATCAGTCTCTTCATCGTAAGGGTCAGTCACTAGTCTCCTTGTTTCTTCGTAATGTGCGTCTTTATCTTATTGGGTGTCACCAAGGAGCAGCTCCACTTATTCTTCCCAGAAGGTAATCATCGTTTCGGCTTGTCACTGTGGAATCGTAATCGAGTTTTGGTTCTTTAATTTCCTAGTAACAATCCTAAAAGGAACTCTCCGAGGAATGTTTGTAAGTCTTTCTTTGAGATATTTCTCCCAGATCGCTTCCTTCACTGTTACCAGATTACATTCGAACTAATTCTTTTTTATTCGATAAATGCCTTTAAGTATTTGCCTAATTGCCGGGTCCTTCTCCCTTTGGTAGATTTTACCAGCTATTTTGGCTTCCCCACGCAGCCTCTGCAATCAGCCATTCCCTGGTTTGTTGGTGATTATACAATATTCTTACTAAAGAGGTATTAACACACTCGTGACATTCTGCAGGGATCACATTTGCTTTAATTTAGCCATCCAGTTCACGTTATCCCCTGTTACCACCAGATTCATACGCACCAAACTCTCATTTAACCAAACTTAATCCACTTTAGTGATATTATATTGTCGTAATCTTTCACCTGCATTTAACATGTTATCTCCTCCTTCAGTGGTCAGCTCGAAATAAATGAGGTCAGTAAAATGGGTTGTTTCGAAATTTCAAAATTATATTTAAAATCAAACAAGGAGGATTGAAATAAGGAGATTCACTTTCTCCATTACACTTTATCCAGCCTTAGAGTATGCTATTATAATAATACAAGAAAATAGGGAAGGGTTGACATTAAATAGTACAATAAAGCTATTAGGTTACGCAGATGATTTTAGCTTCGTTAGGTAATAGTATGGAAGCTGTTGAAGAAATGCAGAAATTTTATCAGAGGCTAGTAATGAAATAGGTTTAGAAGTGAACGCTGAAAAGACTTAGTATATGAGAACACAGATTGAGGACGTTAATTTAGATATTACAGCAAACAACATTTCATATTATAGGGTGAATGAATTCAAATATTTAGGAAAAATTTTAACTAGCAATTACAATATTAGATTTGAAATTAAGAAAAGACTACAGTTGGGAATTGTTTGTTATTACTCGGTCAGTAAGTTGTTGGTATCTTGCCTGCTTTCAAGAAATGTAAAACCCAGAATACACAAAGCCATAATTTTACCGGTTGTTCTTTATGGGTGCCAAACACGGCTTACCTTAAATGACGAAAATAAATTTATGGTGTTAGAAAACAAGGTGCTTAGGAAGATACTTGGTTCAAAAATGGATGAAGATAGTGGGGAGTGGAAGAAGCTTCATAATGATGAAATGCATACCTTGTACTCATAACCAGTCATTGTTAGGGATATAAAATCTCACAGGTAAAGGTGGGTAGGTCATTCAGCGTGAATTTGAGTATCTAGAACCACGTTCAAGGTATTGAATGGCAAACCTAATGGGAAAAGAGCACTGGGAATACACAGACGCAGATGGGAGAGTAACATTTGGATAGACCTGAGAGAGATAGGATGTAATGAACTAGACTGGTTAGAATTAGCTCAAAATAAGGATAGGTGGCGTAATTTTGTGAGTGTAGTAATGAACTTTCGAGTTCCTAGTGCCATATAGTAAGTAATTATGTTAGTATATAAAAACTACTTTTCAATATGGTAGAAGTTTGAAAATTCCTCAGACAGGTATAAGAGCCATTCTAAATATTATTAAAAATAAATGAATTTCCAAATCAATGACTAGAAAGCTGTGGGAAGTGTTTCCCCCCCCCCTCCCCAAATAGAATAAAACTCTTCTCGTAGGGTGTGAAATTGAAATATCTATATACAATTATAAGGAAAAGCTTAAATATCATTGGAGTTTAAAAAATTATGATTTCCTAACGAGCATTAATGGAAAGAGGGGGAAAAGTGGGTGATGGTAATTTCCAAAACTTAAAAAAACAATAGCATTTGGTGTGGTAAAAAACATAAATTTACAATGAAGGTGGATGGATTACCCCAGATAATTAAAAAGTATCAACCTTATTTAATATTTTAACTAATATTTGGAAAATATGGATAAGGGGAAATATTTCTAAAGCAGATTAAAAAAATTTAGGTTTAGAAGAAAATTTGAGTATTCGCAATTACGTATAAAGATTACCCCAGCTAATCATAAAAGATGAGAATTTTAATTTTGAGAATTGGATCCAAGTAAAAGAAAGCTTATAATTTCACAAACAATTGTATACAATATTATTTGTAGCAGAAAATCGAGATTTATAAGTTTATTTCAGAGACCGACAGATCTGTCTCCTTAACCTATTATCTCAGTCATGCTCTTTGTTAAACTGTTTTACTATTTTTTTCCAACCTTTTTTGGCAATAAACTATTTAATTTATTTTCACA
Organism: Timema podura; assembly: GCA_033556935.1. Taxonomy (NCBI): domain Eukaryota; kingdom Metazoa; phylum Arthropoda; class Insecta; order Phasmatodea; family Timematidae; genus Timema; species Timema podura. The sequence continues at coordinate 63,307,068 of JAVRXN010000010.1, read as the reverse complement.
TATCTTATGATCGCAAACTAGGCAAATATGGCTTTTTCTATAAATTGTGATTATTTTTGCACTCATTTAATGATTTAAATAATTTTTCGTTTCAAAGATTGTGGGTAGCCAAAGGTTGAACATTCTAATTCGATATAGTTTTAATATTTGTCTCCCCACATGAATAGTTTTAACAGTTCTAAACATATTCAAAATCTATGATCTTGGCATTCGGGTGGATATCAAGATAATGTTCTTTAAAAAAGTCCAAAACACAACAATTTTATTTGGCAAATTCAAAGTATGTAATCAAATTAGGACAGAAACGTTGAACATTAATAGCTCCTTTTCTAAACATTATACTGTTTCAGTACTATGTAAATTAAACTGGTTTTAGCTATTCAACAACTAATTATTTATGCTGTTTCTCTCTTCTTTCTTTTTTCATTAGCACGAACCGGAAAGAGTTTAATTATTGTGAATAAAGATGTTTTAAATTAGTCTTCAAAATAAATTTTAGTCTTAGCACATGTTAAGATTATATCTCCAATTTGACATTGCGTTTTAGTCAAATTATTTTTCGAGTTTTTTTCACGCATTTCAAACCAACAGGGTATTAATACTAAACATAATTTAAGATTTGGTTAAGTTTCACTGTGGTTAAGTCTACTATAAAATGAACAATTCTACTTTACAAAACTATTCTTGCGAAGCACTGATACAGGAGATAGTTTTTAGTCAAATTTAATATTAAAATGTTGTTCCTATTCCTAGAGGTCGATTTAATCGGAATTCCAACCAAAATTCAAAACAATAATGAAACCAGGCCAAGTGAAATATTCTACTTTCTCGCTTCTTGCTTACTCTCTTCTACATTTATAGATGACATTTATTAATTATTTTAAGAAGAAAACTAAGACAATCAAAGCTCACTTTTGATAATCTTTTTAATTAGGAAACATTTACTAGTTCATAATGTTTCAAACCTTATTTATGTTTTTATCAGGTCCGTCTACTGAACTAAGTTTCTCGGATTTGATGCCTATTGTGATCGAAAAAATTATAACTGAGAACACTGGGTCTTCATTTATCACGGTGATGAAATGGTGGCTGTTGACCTAAGTGTTGTGTCGGTTATATAATATGTAGTTTTTTAGGTCGCAGATTGATATTTTAATCAATCGGTTCAGAAAGTAAAAAGATAGAATTATTTATTGCATTGTTAACTGTTTATTCCACTAGGTAGGAATGACTCAGCTCATTTGGAAATATGTTTCCTTACAGCGTGAAAAGTCTATGGGAAAATGTACCCAATGTACACGGCTGATATTTAGGCCCTGAAACTCCGGTAGCTTTCAATCCAACATAATGTGAGCCAAACATCCTCTTAAACCATATGATAACAGATGAGGGTGTCTTAACATGAAATAAAAACTAACTAGACACATAAAAGGAAGTATTATGCAATACACCAAACACCAGCTCTTATACATTTAAAATTTCCGTAGGCCTAGTATATAGAGATATAATAATAAATGAAACAATTTTAGGCATCAAAATTAATCGAACACAATATTTGTGACTGATAGTAAGGTGATATCTTCTTTTTTACTCCCTTTTCCTTATTTTATATACTTTTCTTCTATGACGACGAAATGTTTCGGTGATTTTTCACCATCTTCAAATCTGAATAATTAGACCAACCTACCACGATGCCTAATAAACCTTTAAACGGCTCCCTCCAACGGCAAAGAACAATATTTCCCCAGGTGTTTGGACAACGTTTGATGGCATGACGCCGTAAAGACTTTGCCCACGTCAACACAAATTGTGTTTGGTTCTATTGGATGAATAGGGGAGTAGTTGAATGATCTTGATGGACAGATAATAATAATAATAATAATAATAATAATAATAATATAAATAGTAATAATAATTTTAATTATTTTTTTATTTAGTAGCGTGTCTTACTACTCGTTAAGGTTATACACTTATCATAATTAATCATTATGCTCGAGTAGTGTAATCTCACGTGGCATATTTTCACCGGAAGACACGGGTTAGAATCCTGGCCTATCTTGGTTGTTCTCAATATGTATGTGTAATTTATTTATGGGTTCTAGACTCTATTGACAAGTATTAGTTTAGGAAGAATGAAAATTCAAATAATAGATGACTTTTAAAAAAATATGAAAATTCTGGGAGTTCAAGGAGTAGGTAGAGGACAGGGTGCATTGGTGGTTTAAGATCACTGACAAAAAATTAATGGACCTGTCACAAGACAGAACACCTAATAAAAATATATATAGGGCAAAAGGTATCCTACCGACGTTTCGTGGTGAATTTGAGTGATAAATGCACCTCCTTTACGATTTACAACGAACCGTGGGTATCCCGGAGGGCTCCATCAATAGAACTTCAGACCTGGATGATTTCTCTTTTATAATAATCGTGTCAAGGGACACATTTTTACATAAAAACTAGCATACCTTGGGATATTTTTTTCTATTTTTATCGTATGACATATACGACCGGGAGGGACATAACCTTCGGTTCGATAGCCTTATGTGTAGACTATTTACCACTCTGGTAGCAAGAACGTTGCCCAGGGTACACCATAGTAGGTTGTCTACACGTCGTACCCGCGTTAAGATGATTTGATGATATTTATTATGACGTTGTGGAACTGATATGAGTACAGGGTAGCGCACGGGAATGGGAGATTTTGAATCATTCATTTCAAGGCCATAGTTTAAGTTGTTGGGACTGTGATGACGTCATTATGTTTCCCAGTCAATACCGTTTAGTTATCATGAATCAGTGGTCGGGTGTGCATCGAGCATTTGCAGTAAAACATTTTTTTCAAAAACAATGATTGTTATGAAGGTGTGTGACGAGAATTTCGACGTCACTTTCAACTTCGGCGTCATAATCCGGTTGCTTCATCTCACGTTGTAAAGACATGGGTTTCAGACTTAGAAACAACAGGTTCAGTATTGAGAAAGAAGCATCCAGGCCCAAGAAATAATGTTCGAACGCTAGAAACTGTCGAAGCAGTCAGAGCCTCATTCCTGAGGAGTCCACAGCGTTCTGAACGGCGACGTGCAGTATCGTTAGGTTTGTCTCGCTGCACTTTAGGCTGAATATTGTTCTCAGATTTGAAGCTACATCCGTTCAAGATTCAGGTAGTCCAGGATGTAAAAGCCTGTGATTTCAATAGGAGAATTATTTTTGCTGGACAATTTTTAGCAAAATGTAACGAAAACGAAGATTTACTGGAAATATTCGGATGTCTGATTAATCCCACTTTCATCATAATTGATATGTTAACCAACATAACTTTCGATACTGAGCTACGGAGAATCCTCGCCTTTTACACCAGCGACCGTTACACAGTGAAAAAGTTACACTGTGGTATGCGGTCTCATCGAAAGGAATTATCGGGCCAAATTTTTTTGATGATAGCAATGACCGTGCGGTGACTGTAACTTCAGAACGGTACGTCAACATGGTCAAAACGTTTCTTAGCGACGAGCTAGAGAACTATCCGGTGAACGAGTCTACATGGTTTCAGCAGGACGGAGCTACAGCTCATACTGCAAGAATCTCAATCACCGCTTTAGAGACCTTTTTGGAAACCACCTCACGACCAGGAACGGCGATATCATTTGGCCTGTGGGATCACCAGATCTTTCGGGTTTGTGATTTCTTTCAATGGGGTCTTTTAAAAATGTGGGTGTTTGCTCATCTTCTTCAAAATATTAATGAACAGAAGGTTAGGATTCGTGAAGAGATTGGAGGGATTTCCATTGATATGATGCAGTGGTCTACGATGAACTTGCTTTCACGAATGCAGGAATGTATTAGAAGGGAAGGTGGCCATCTCAAGGATGTTATCTTTAATAAATTACTTTTATGTAAAGTATGTGATAAATGGCATAGTTGCAGCATTTAGATAGACATGTTGTAGGAAGTTAAAATGATTTAAAGTTGCATTACATAGTTATTAAAATCGCCCGTTCCCACGCGCCACCCTGTCTTAACCTAACTTAAGCCTAATCATCCAAACCATGGTGATCAAATGGGATTATTGCCCACCCAAGGTACGAGCTGGGAATCCAACCCGGGACCCCTAAGCTCGTAGCCAGGTGCAATGACCACTACGACATGGGGCTGGTGTTGGATGGGTTGGGTCTTTTATTTCCAATTATATTTAGTAGTAATGAAATTACTAATTAAATTTATTAAAGTGGTTTGGAGGAAAATGATAACGTAAAAAACCTGCACCAGTATTCATGCGGACATTAGCACCAGTCTCGTCAAATTTTGATTTGCCATTGACTCAAAGGTACAAGCTCAAAATCACTGAATAATGTTTCACTCTCAATACAGGAAAATGAGGGTACACCTAGTCTATATTATATCTTTTTCCTAACAACTCTCATATCTTAAATTATTAAATGGCTCAAACAGGTTGAAATTTATACGTATTTACGGAAAGAGAAGATCCGGTTTGGAAGCTCAGCATAATAATTTGACCTATGATCTGTTTTCAAAGACAATTTGATAACTCGGCTAAGGCTGTGTTTAAAAAATAATTAAGTGATTAATGTTATAGTATGTTTAGGTTCGCATACTGGACTAAAACAAGGTGTACAGGTGTTCGAGGTTTGTTGGATTCGATACGGTCACGTGATAGCTTCGGCTATGTCAACATAATAACTTTTCATAATGACACAACTTCTATTTGAACTATTTGCCACATCAGATTCTGTCTTGACACATAATGTCAATACAAACATTATGTATCTAACAATCCAACTACTGGCTATCATGGCAAAATGAGTATCATTCATTTACAAGATATCTAAATATGACCCAAATCAGTGTTCAAACCTTCTCGGGTTTGATTTGTTGGTGAGGAGAGGCTTAGGTTAGTCCCTTTTTCAGGTTTACATTACTAAATTATTATTAATGGCTTTCCAATTTCCTTCAGTGCAAATATGTAAACGTTTCCTCTGAACTCTACCTTACTGATCTGTATCCAATTAGTATGGTAAAATGAGAATATTAAATATAATGAGTATAATTTAATGAACAATTCCAAACAAAATTAAAAAATAATAAAGCGTATAAACCGAACGGGTAGTAAGACAAAGTGCTAAGAAAAACTTATTTTTTTACTTATTCAAATTTTTTATAACTCAACCTTAATGGTTTAAAGTGTTATTCTATCAAAAGATAGTGCTGCCGATAGCAAGGAGATTGGGGTTTGACATCCGATTAGGAGAAATGAGAGTTATATTTAATTACTGATTTTTCACTTAATTTCTGTGTAAATGTGGGTACACTTTTTCTAAATTATTCTATCCTCTTTCTTAACACATTGCCATAGTTAGTACATATGCGTATAACCTAAACGGGAAGTTATTTATTATTATTATTATTATTATTATTATTTAGCACCGCGTCTTACTACCGTTTGGGTTATAAGCTTAAGTACTAATTACTCTAATGGGCTTGGAATTGGGAAGGTTTAGTTTTAGATGAAGTTAACCCACATTTGCGTGGAGAGAGAGTGGAAAATCATCCAGTAAAAACCGCCCCCAGTTCACATGAGTGAGATTTGAACCTCGATCTACCCGTCATCTGCAGTTTAATCTACTACGAGAGTATTGAATTAGACCACGTGGCCACCGAAGTGGTTCAAACCATTATTGTTGTAGTTATTTTACTTAAGGTCATGGATGTTGATATAAATTAAATAAATAGTACTGAAATCCGCACGGACTTTCTCATTCCATTGTTTAAAAATGTCTATATTTAATCAAAACTCATAATACATGTGAAACGAAATAATATACACTAGCAAACCCGAGCAAAAATTGCGTTATACTTACGTTAAACATATTTCGAGTCCCGGATTTAAATTTATTGTTTTTATTTTTATAGAATTAAAGTCCTCACTAGTATATTTGGACCAAAAATAAAAATATCGATATTGGGTCCATAATGGTCAATACTTGGTATTAAAATTTAGATTTCCAGTTAGAAATTTTTGACTTTTTTTTAGGGGTTGAACATCTATTGGTTATCGCATTTTTATTACCTTCCTCATTTATAAATTTAGACCAATAAAAAAGGTAAATATTGATTATTGAGGCTAAAATGATACAAATAGATCATTGCTGTACAAACATTTCCCCTAAGAGGTTAAAGAAAAAAGAATATCAGCTTTTTGAGGGACTTACTTATCTACTTATTCTATGGAATTAAAGAGTTATTGCGTTTAAACTTAAGTAGTATATCTGTACAACTAAATCTCACAAAATTATATCAACATATTTGCCATAACTAAGAAACTATTGGTTTGATAAAGATATATTTCAAATAAAGATTTAATTTTTGATAGTACTACAATTTTGCAATGATAAGTTATTTAGTATCTCAAATAGTTTCGAAGAAACGGAAATTTCCACTTCTCTAAAGTAACTTAAAATTCATTTTCATATGAAAATCAAAATAGCCATTTTATTTATAGTCTTAGTCAATGCATAGATACGAATTTTAAACAAAATCTTTAGAGCCAATTTTAGAAAATAATTTTTTCTCTTTTCGCTTTTTATTAATCTACTCTTAATTTTAGGGTTAAACAGACACACATACAGCCGGCATTGAAAAACCACTTTTTAGGGTCCGGGGGGTAGTGAGACGTTTACATCCATCAACACTTCGGGTTGGATTTTTTTTACGATTACAAGACTTTACCTTTAGTGTTCGAATAGTTAATATATACATATATATATATATATATATATATATATATAATATATATTCATATTTGAGTAAAGCTTGAACGCTATTGGTTTTATAAAATTATGTTTTAGATAAAAGATTTGTATTATAAATAGCCCTACATATCTTCAATGATAAATAATTTAATATCTCAAAGAGTTACTGAGACATGATAATAAAATAAGAATCTACGCATCGGACCCGAACCCTTAAAGTAATTTTAGCCAAAATATTGGGGTAGCCATTTTCTTTGGAATTTTTATAAATGTTTGGAAATTAAATTTAGTCAAAATCGTTTGAGTCGATTTTCAAAAAATTGAATTTTTCTCTTCTAGGGTTAGTTATACAATTCCAAAACATCTTGGAGCAACCCTATGATACCCCTAGATACGAAGCTTTAGACCGATCGGTAAATTAGTTTAGGCTCTAGTCAGAGGTAAGACAGAGAGACAGACGGAAATTCAAAAACAAATTTTTGTGTTCGGGGGTCATGAAACGTCAACATTCATCAAAATCTTGAGTTCGATTTTTTTGAAGATTACAATACTTTCTCTACCTGTAAGATAGCGAGAAAGTAAAAACTTATCTTATCAGCATAATACCTAAAATTTTAGAACTAAACATTAGTTTAAATGTCTTATAGCCATAAGTTATTTTAATTTTGTGTGGTCTTATATGCGGAGATACTAGCGCTTTTTGGCTTCACTGTCTAATGACTGGAACTAAAGAGTAGCCAGACCAGTACATATTATATACTAAGGTCTGACCTGTTTCTGACTCTATTTATTCTTACAATATTTTTGTTGGTCAATCCAGTGAACATGAATGAATTTAAGAGGTAGTTTGACATAAAACATTTTATATTAAAGAGCTGCCTGAATGTTATTTATATGTTATTGAAGTTATGAATATAAGTGACTAAAAAAATAGATTTAACTAATGCTAAAGTGAGATAGGCATAAAAAGGTGAAAATATATGGGCGTATAGAAGTTAGAGCCATTATTAGGCTTTAGCGTAAATAGATTAATTGATAGTCTTTGTTGCTGAGTTGAAGTACTTTTCACTGATTGAATGCCGTCCTTCTTGATATATAGATTACTATTATGAATCTAGACAGTATTAATATTTTGTATCAATTATTATTTATACAAACAGTAAAGATTCCAATCTATTTTTTAACTCAAAATGACCTTCAAATTCCAGTCTTGTTAGTAGGGATACTGGGGATTTAAATACCTGACGGGTACTGATAGTGTATTTTCTTAATAGTTTTATTAAATATTTATGAATTATTACTTTGGTTACTCAAAATATTTCACCGGAATCATTAAATTATACTAATAATAGCTGGTTCCTAGCAATATCGATAGACATGACGACTAAATGTTAAGGTGGTCTAATCTGTTTTTGCCAGTATCGTGTAAGATCTAGGCTGAAACTCAGCTTGTGTCACTGAGAATTGTTTTTACTAAATCAGTTCCAAATATACCTCTATAAATATTCTGGTACAATACCTCAAAATTATACCTTTCTAACCCTATCCCATCAAAAGATGCCAAACACAGACGTATGAAAAAAAGCCATTATTATGTTCAAATTAACCGGCCTCTTGGGCGAGTGGTCTAAGGAACTTCCTGGGGAAATAAAGGTCCCAAGTTCGTTTCTCAACTGGTAAAGGCAGATTTTTCTAGAAAGGGAAATAATCCCCATAGCCACCAGGGTTTGGTTAATTAGGACTAAGCAAGATTAATATCTTCATTGGCTATACATACTCTCAATATAATAGTCCCAAGATCTCATTGGGAAATTGAAAGAGCCTCTACAAAAAAGATGTATGAGCATGCTAATCTTTTCGCAAACTGAGATACAAAACCATGTATTCCATAGGAACCATTATTATTATTATTATTATTATTATTATTATTATTATTATTATTATTATTATTATTATTATTATTATTACTATTATTATTAAAAACAAATCGTATGTTTTTTTCTGCAAGCTAATTAAATTAAGTACACAATGGGCACTAATAATTAAACAAGATATTCAGGAGTAGAGTTTAGTATGTCTACAAGAAATTCATCTAGAATCTATCTAGAATTCATTAGAAAGATGAAGCTTTTCTGGACTGTTAGAAGGAACTTTTATTCTTCAAGTACTTTCCGATAGAACATATAATTATTTATGATGAACTAAGCTATCTCTGTTGGCTAGATATATGTATAGACAAAGATTATAGGAAGGAGAGATGAGTAAACACGAGAAGGAAAATAAAAAACTTTAGTAGACTATGTTAGATGATTTGATGTGTGTCGAAAGGAGTAAGACACCAGCAGATGAAAGGAGAGTTATTTTTGCACTCATCCAAAAGCAATAAAATGGTGTTGAACAAGATGTATGGGTGAGTGGTTTGGTAAGGTTGAAGGGAATGTCCAAAGTGTCCCTTTCACCACCCCCACCCCTCTCTCCTCCAAAACACACACACACACACACACACACACACACACACACTCCTGCCCCAGCCTCATTAGAGCTGGAGACTCCAACAAGAGGAACCATCTTGAAGCGTCAAGCAGGGTCTCTGCAATGAGTGGTCCTCCTTTCCTTCTTCAGGGTTGTCCATATGTTCACAATGGACGTTTATTGACTTTTAGGTGATTTACAGAGAATTCATAGCCCATGATTTCTTACATGCAGGGCCAGATTAAGATTTCAGAAGCCCCTGGGCTACAGGTACTTGGAGACCCTCAGTAATATTTTTCAAAGGAAAACTAATTATAGAATAATATATATATTATAGAATAATATATATATACAGTACAGTGTTTATTTTGCCATAGCTTACTATATACAGCATATTAATTGAATGCTTTTTTAGATATATTATTTAGAGTACTACTACTTTGAATCAACATTCACAAATTAAATATCTTTCGCTTAATCTCTGCAGGTCTCTATTTGGTAGATATCTCAGGGCTATATCCCCAAAGCCCAAGCCTGAATCCGGCCCTACTTACATGAATATAATTCAACTCTAGTTTAAATTTGTTTATCCACCGCACCTTACTATCCAGACCTACTATACATTTTTATTGAGTCTACTGTTTGGTAGGGATGAGAAATGTACAATTTAAAGTAAATGTACACGAATTTGTGTGAAAAAATAGTGAGAAACGATTTAGGAAATACTACCCTCAATACACCTAGCTGGGATTCTAAGCCTGACCTCCCCCTCACCGGTAAATCAGACTAGACGAATATTACATTTATTCTACTTACCCATGAATACGGATAGTTCTAATTATTGTATTAAAAAAAAATCAAAATTACCAAAAGATTTTTTTACTTTCTCATATATAGAGAAAGTATTGTGATCTTGAAAAAATTGATCTCTTGATAAAGACAAATTTTTACGTTTTATGTGAACACGAACCCAAAAAAAATAATTTTACAATCCTGTATATCCCATGTATGTTTGTCTGTCTGTCCCTGACATGAATTCAAAACGGTTTGATGGGTTTTGTTCAAATTTGATATTTATATATTATAGGGCTATATCACCTTTTTTTTTTATCCCAGCCTTTCAATTAAGGGTAGTTTACATTAGAGTTATTTTAATTCTGAACTTTTCGAAAATAGCTATAACGGTTAATTTGAATTGTGAGTAGTCTACTGGGGAGTAATTTTTCCAGAATTTAATACATTTTTAAAATGGCCTCAACGAATTCGTTCCAAATAGGTATCTTGGGAGTGTTTAACATGACAAATAATTCGGTATATACTTTGTTTTGGGTTAAAATATGATAAAGCTTCTTTTACCAAGGAGAAATTTTTTTAAATTCAAATTATTTCAAAAGTGGCTATTACAATTTAGCTTTAAAGTATATCTGGAGAGTGTTTGACATGAACATGACATATAAAGCTGTAAACTTGTTTTGGTGGGAAAATTTGTCTAATGAGTATTTTTTTTATTCGAACATTAAAAAAAAATGCCTTTATCGATTTTATTCCCAATATTTCAATATTTTGAATATTGACTTTGACGATTAAATTCAAATTGGGAATCTATTAATAGTTTTTAATTATAAACAAGAGTACGTTTCTATTTTTACAAATAATAAATGATTTTATGGTAGTTTACAAATAATTAATTTTTTTGAAAATTTGAATTTTGTTAAATGTATTTGAACAATTTGGTCCAAAATTTATATTTAAAATGTGATTATTATGCTTGACAAGATGATGTGTTTGTTTTATGATTAAAACTTATATAAAAATAGCTTTCTAAAAATCTATTTTTGAAAAAAGAATTCGAAGCTATAGTACACAATATGAGAAAGTTTATGCACTCGTGTCATAACATTTATTTAAATTACATCATGTGAAACGTGATATTTTTCACATATTAGATTAAAAGCCTATTTATTACAAGTTTAAACTGTCTGTGAGATTCTAGTCTATTAAACTCACATTTAAAGTACCTTTCCTTCATGTAACACGGTCAATATTTTATTATTAGTAAAAGTTAATTATATCTATCACCAAGTCAACACATTTAACAATTAAAAATTCCAGGGTATTCAGCTATGTAGTTTCTTCGCATTTATAAAAAAAATGATAGTAATAGTAAATAATTTGCATTCTATTATTCTGTTTTAAGTAGAAATCAACAAGCAAGTACAATTGCTAAGATTAAGCTTCAGACAGTTTACGCTGCACCAATCTGACCAAATTCTTAGATCTTCATTTATATACCTTTCACTACTCCATAAATATCTTCTGGTGCAAATCAAATGTAAAGTTGAGGGTCATCCACGTACTGATAAGAAGGGAGGGATTTAAATGTCGAAGATACGTAAAGTTAGAATATAAGAGGACCTAGTGTACTGCCTTATGATAATCCTGCGGTCATTAATTTCAGGAATGAAGAGACCGGTCCACTATTACCATTTAGAGCTACTTTTTGCCACCATTCAATCAAATATTTGAGGAGTCATAGTATAACACTATCCAAGAACATGAATTGTTGTCGAAGCGTGGACAAAATATATCATTATCTACGGTGTCGAGTGCCTTCTAAAAGTCTAAAAATAGCAAAATACTTAGCTATAAACTGTCCATGGCTTTGTAAAAATAATCTATGACACTCTAAAGAACAGTATTAAGTAGTAGTCCACTATGCGTTTTTTTTATAATACATTATTGCTTTGTGAATAGGAAATTGCTTTTGTCCAAGCACTCAGTAATTTGACTATGCATAATTTTTTCCATGATTTTTGACAGTTCAGGGAGGATAATATTAGGTCTGAGCTGTGATTACGTCATTGGATTGTTTATTTTGGGGCAAGTAATTACCTTGGCTAGTTTCCATAAGTATGGATATGTTGTGGTGCTTGAATAAAAATGTACTATGTTAGTTAACGCATGTAGGCAAGATGGTAATTATAGCTTTATCATTTACAAGTTAATTTTGTCTAATCTAAAAGCTAGGGTTTCAATGGAATTCATTATTTTGTAAATTTTGTTTAGTTAACTGGGTAGCGTGAGAAAAGAGAACTTATATCATTATTACACCTATAGCAATTATTATTAAATTATAATTTCTGTCCCCACCACTAATACTTTTATTCATATTTCTGTAATTATGACCATTAACATTACATGCCAACAAAAAGTAGTTAATATGTAATCAGGAATTTGAAGGTTTTCAGGAATGCATTTTTCATTACTAAAAATCAAATTGTACTTTTTGAGATCATTCCAAAGTTTCTTAGAATTATTGGAATGTGCTTCTACTAGGCTAGTGAAGTACCACGTCTTAATTTTCCTTATCAAGTATTTTAACTGATTACAGCAGTATTTATAATTTTTACAATCATCTCCAAGCCTTTATTTCAAAATTTCCTTTTCATTGTATTAAGTCTAGCAATGATGTGTTTTATTCCCAAGATCAGCCACGGTAGATTATTTTTGTTTTAGTTTGAATATTATTTAAAGATGTATATTTACTAAAATTTCTAATAATTATGTTGTTCTCATCAATAGTTTTGGCCCTCGTTACTTTATCACACGAAACTACCTTCAAATAAGATAAAAAATATTACGGAATAAAGTGTTTATATTCCTTAGTTTTTATTTAAATTGGAGTAATTGTATGAACAGAACGTTATATTGTGGTCATTAAACCTTAAAAGTTCATATTGGCTGACGTAAGAAACCTTATTTTGAGATAATTTTATTATTATAAGGTTTATCAATAATTGAATATTTAATGTAGTACTTTAAGGTTAATTTATTATCTGTTTTAAACAGTACATATCTAGTATAGTAATGAATTTCGCACTGAAGTATTTTAATTGCGCAAGTCTTATATTAAAATAACCGCTTAAAATCACATGGCCTAATCATAAATAGGTATAAATTGGTCAAATCCGGCTTATTGCAGAAAGCTTAATCATTTTACGATGAGCCAGGTTAATTAGAAAATATATTTTTATATTTGTTTATCAACCTGATATTTATTTTGGCTTCTTGCAATGAGGCCATACAGCTTCAGGTAATTAAAAACATAAACTTTCATTTAATCAATCAACTTAGTAGATTCCAGGCTTAATGCATTACACCCATGAATATAGTGAGGTTTTTTTAAAAAGTCTACAGGAAATAAGATTTTCCCCATTCAAATTGTCCTTAAACAGGCTTACAATAATGATAGCAGGGTTTGATTTAAAAAAATTAGTAGTAATCTTTCTATAATTGTTGAAATAAATCGATTTGGGGTCAAAAATGCTAATAGCCATTATTGCGTGCTAAGCGCTTACTAGAAGAGATCAGAAACTTTGCATTTGTGTAGTAATGTCCATCTAGAAATAGAGAATTTTATTTGAATAAATTATTATACCTAAGCGTGCTACGTGTTAGAACATCGAGACGCGTTGCAGACATTTAGAAAGCCCACATTATTTAAGAAGTTGTTTGATACTTTTTTTAATATCTTTTTAACAAAATGAAGCGAAAATTATCTACAAATTTGTGAACACATAAAAAGTTAAATTTTAAGTTAAAAATGTAAAAAAAAAAATTCTATGCGCTTTACGCAAAAATATGTACTTGTGAGTTTAAAGCAAAAGGTAAAATTCTCGTGTCCAGGTATCATTTTTCAATTTAAAGAATATTATATTTGGATACCGCTATCCCCCGTAAATAAATAACTATAATAGCGTGGCTATTGAATAACTAATGATAAGTGCATTCATACAATTGTCATTGTACTGTACTATTGTTCAGGGGCACACACATAAATTCTTCTTGGTGGGGGGGGGAGGGGGGCAGACAAAGTAAAGAAGTGACAAGCCAATAGTCAATACAATACATTACTCGGGTTATACTCTTAATTTGAACAAATTAATAATTACTTTATGAGATTATATATTCTCTATATATACTATATAGTATAACATAAAGCGTTAAATCCAGTTATTTACTGTAACGATAAATAACAATTTCTATAGATTAT
>JAVRXN010000010.1:63200273-63287773 GCA_033556935.1 Timema podura | reverse complement strand
CAGAGTCTATGATGGACGTGCGGAAATCGTCGGCTACAAATATGTGATTTTATTAAGATAACGAGCTATCAGATAACGCAGCCCCCTTCGACTCGGTGGTTGGCTTATTGTTGCCACTTGTACAATTATTATAATTGTCAGGGATATCTCAGTGGTTAGAGCATTGGAGTATTAAACCAAAGGTCCCTGGTTTGATTCCCGTGTCCAGGTGTCATCTTTCAATTTTCAGAATATTATATCTAGATGGAGTAATCCTCAATTAAATCATAAATTATAGTGTTGGCTATTTATTCTTAAAAAAATCAGACTTATTAGTAAATGTGATATTTATTTAATAGGTAGACTAATAGCTCAGTGGAACAATAACTCCCCCACTCTCTATCTGGTACCCTTTCTCCTACAATCTTGCATGTTAAGAACATGTCTTCATAAAGCCTAAAGTCTCGCCCAGTGTACTACTATTAAAAAACTCACTAAGTCTTTAAAGTACACTCCGTTTATCCTGTAAGGTAACAAGCTTATAATGATGTATTACATAATGGTAAAGCTTATATAAATAAGGACATAATGATATATGCTGTTGCCTTTAATGGTAGATTGATTTCCATGAAGCTGGAAGCATCACAAGTAGCACAAATTTACAAATCTATGCCAATATTTATCGCAAAACACCAGAAAACTTGGGGTGCTGCTAACTTCAAGTAGCTAACTTCCCGTAACTACAACCACAAATTCTGTGAACCTTCCCTATATTTCCTGTTGAGTTCGTGCCACAAGAATAACTTTCTTTTTTTCATATTTGTATCAGCACAACATTCATGAAACACCTTAAAATAGTAAGTTGTTGTGCTAACACAACGTTGTACTGCCACGCCCTCACTTGAAAGCTCCTCTTCTTTCCAGTAAACACTGTGACGTTACAGGTCCATGATAATTATTTGTGGATGAAACACAATTTGAATTAATATCTCTAAGGCCAGAAATGAAAAAGGATACTTTTAACTATTCAATTATTACTTTTCAATGTAAAAAAGATTAGGAAATAGTTATGTTTGTGGTGTTGGTAAACAAGATTTTCTTTCGATGTTAACGTTGGTAAGTCTATTCTTAAATTAACTACAACTAACTTAATTCTTAAATTTTTACCTATTTCTTTGAATAAATAATATTTATTTTTTGTTAAAGAATTAAAAAAATGTTATTAAATAAATTGCTGCTCACTTATTTGTGAAACTTTTTACTTGATTGGTTGTATCGAAATTTACATTTAAATGAAGTTTAAACTTTTTTGGAACATACATCTATTGTTGGCTGTGTTTCAACAATCATCTTCATAAGTGTTTAAAGTTTCTGCCACCTGCTTAAGTGGCCGCATGGTCTAAGGCACTACTCTCGCAGATGACTAAACCACTGATGAGGAGGCGATTGAGGTTCTAATCTTGGTCAGGTGTACCAAGGGTGATCTTTCCAAAACTGTTTTCTACTCTTCCTCACCTCAATTGCGGGTGGACTTCATCGAAATATAGCCTTCCTAATCCTTAAAACAATTAGCCTAATTAGTACATAAGTGTATAACCTGAACAGGTAGTAAGATGAGGTGCTAAAAATATTCTGCCAACACCAGGACTACATATATCAACGCGTGGTGCTAGATCCTGTACTGCTGGTTGACTCAGCTCCTCAGTATTGAGAACATAATAAGTAGGGTCCGGTAGAAACCACCTTGGATTTGACCAAGGGGGAAACTCAAGCTTTGTGAAGTTATTGAAACTAGTTAAGTTAGTGAATTTTTCTGAATCGTGGTTTCTGGACTCATAATATTCTTTTGAATAACTTATTTATTAATTTTAAAAACTTGTAGAGTTTTTTCTACACCATATAGAGGTTTTTGTTGAATTTTAGCTATTACAATTATAGAACAGTAATTTTGTGTCAAGGTCACTGTTTCCGATTTTTCTTTACATAAGTAAATTCACCTTTTTAAAATGCTACGTGTTCATACTGATTTTTAAATTTAAATTTGCAATATGCAGTTAATCATGGTAAAAATAGCTAGATTTATAGCGATAGGTTAGAGTATTAAGCTTGAACAATGATCCTACAATGCTTGGTTCTGGTCAATGAGTGATGATCAAGTACAAATGTACTATTTATCATTAAAAAAAACACCAAAAGCTTACACTTATATGTAGTAAGCGTACCTTAAAAATATCTATTAGAATGCAGCTTATAAAATTCTAGCAATCCCGCACGGCATTGCCCGTGACTCACTGTGGTATAATAATTATATAAGCCCCCCCTCCCTTTCATTTTGACCGATTTGCCATGAGAATTTAATTATCATATTAAAAATATTTGCTTCAAAAATTTGTTAAAAATAGCCTAACTAAAAAGCTAACTAAAAATTTAAAAATCCGGCTTTGAGGTGCATTTGGAACCCCTTCCGTCCACCTATGATAAAAATTTCAAATCGATGCGTGCCGTAGATTTGGCTGGGCACTGCACACAAACACTCAAACACACACAGACAAACACTTCCTTTTATTATTAAAGGATGGCAATAGTTTTATCAAACAAGGTTAGTTTGTGACATTTCGGGGTGAATGGATTGATACATGACTCAGATCAGTGAATTATGTTCAAGTATATATTCAATGCAAGTATCAGACATAACCGATTAAAGCCATTGATCATATGTTAGACCTTGATCAAGCATCTTGTAAGTATTAAGCATGACAATGATGAATGAACGATTCTCACTGGTAGTGTCTCAGTTTAATGAATAGTGGTCAAGTACGAACATCGTGAAAGTATCAGTCGTGACTCTTATCAATGAAGGATAATCATCTCCCATGTAAGAATGATGCATGGTTCTTATCAGGTATCATCTAAGTTTCAGTCATGTCTCTGACCAATGAAGGACTACCATATACCGTATAAGTATGATACATAATTCTGATCAATGAATTGTGATCACATGTAATAAAGACATGATGTCTCGTATGATTAAATATGATGAATGACTTTCATCAATCAAGTATGATCATAGTGTCTGCTAAGTATTACTTATGATTCTAACAACTATTATAAATTAATGATTCTTAAAAGTGTTATAACTATGATACAATACTCTATGATTTATGAGGTAAGTATATGATATATGATCAGATATGATGCATGCCATTGATCAATGAAGTTTGATAAAATGTGCTGTTAGTATTAGAAGAGACTCTTATTAACTATAAAATATCGCTTGATCAATGTAGGTGTATCAATGATCTTCAAGCATGATGTATGACTCTAATCAATGAATGTTGATCAAATGTCTTGGGAGTATGACTTATGACACCAAGAAATACATGGAGATAAATTATCTTAAGAGTGTGATACTTTAAACATATTAATTAATCATCACTAAGAATATGTTGCACTTTATGATAAATAATGATCAATGACGCTGATCAATGAACTATGATCATATACTTAGGTAAGAAGCATTCTTCTAACAAATATGAATTATGATATTATTATTTAAGGATGAAAAATGTATTATAGGTATGATATATGACTCTAATCAACTATGCGTTATGGCAGGATTAATGAAACTTGATCAAATGCGTTATAAATACATTATAAATTACAGTAATATACATCGTGCTCTTATGGCAATACACTAGCTACAATTTCTGTCACTATATTGACAATACAACAATATACATAGTGCTTTTATTGCTATATATTAATTACAACTCTTTCATTGTAATTCTAAAAATAAAATGTAGTGTCACTATATTGAAAATACAGTAATATACGTCGTGCTTTTACGGCAATACACTAGCTACAATTCCTTCATAGTAGTTCTAACAATAAAACGTAATGTAACTATATAGACAAAACAACATTTATACATTATTCTTTTATGGCAATACATTAATTACAATTAGATCATTTTAATTCTAACAATAATAATCAATGTCTCTACTCTTATATTGACAATACAGCAATATACATCGTGATTTTATGGCAATAAACTAGTTATAATTCCTTTATTCATAATTATAACAATAAAACGTAATGTCCCTATATAGGCAATTATTTTATGTTCAATTTACAATTATTTCGTTACTAAACAATAATGTTTTCTGTATTGGGTGTATAAATTTGTTTAAATGGAAAAAATACTTATTGAATTTTTGCTATTCCGGAAGAGATTTTTCAATCTGATTAGTAATATTATCTATCAATAATATATTAAACGATCTATCTAGATTTTATAATCTCAATTTATGAAGTACATAAATACATTTATTACAGGGATGGAAAATTTCAAAATTTATATTAATTGATAAAGCGATTATAGTGTCAGTTTAAAAATGCGTTAATGCACTCCATTCTCTCTGCCACTAAAAGTTACTAAGGTAAAATCATGGTGACTCATATACACTGTATAACTATATGTAGTCCTACATATTTATGATTTTTTTTAGAGTATGACTTTAATGAACGGGAGAGACATTACACCCTTATCGGTTGTCTTTATGTAGATAATTTGCCGCTCTGGTGGCACAGAGCATTGCACAGGGTTTACCTATGGGGGTTGTCTACACGCAACTGCAATTAGATGATGTGATGATTTTGAATATGAGGGTGTGAACCAATGAGAGTATTAAACCTAACTCAACCCTTATTTACCAGTGCCTGGCAACCATTGGGATAATTTCCCTTATGAGAAAAAACACAAAGTACCAGTCTGGAATCGAACCTGGAACTCCTAGATTCGTAACCAGGTTCACTGAACCCTACATGACGGGGCTGGACACAGTTTTGTGAGATACTGCTTCAGAGATTAATAAGAAAACAAGAATAACAAATAATGCGTTGAACGTCTTAGAATGATTGTTAGTTCTTGAGATAGGTCAACTTGTTAGATGGAATAGGGATACACACAATTTATTTCAAGTGAGGTAATGAAAAGCACAACACTCACATATAAATATTGATTATTTTTCTTCTTACAGCAGTGTGTAGACTTTGATTAATTTAAGTGCTCAAAAGGAATCAGTGTGTCTCACTATGGTATCTATATTTTATAAGCCACAACATGAAAACATCGATGATTTTACGACTGGCATGCTGTTTCACTTTGAAACCATCATTATCTTGAAGTTTACACATCCATTATACATAGTATATAGTTGTAATTTTACCTACATACCCGTACGTGGGATTTACGTCAAACTTTGCCAGTCTGGGTTGCCTATGGTGGAAAAGTCTGGGTTTGAATATCAGTTGGGTGTACTGAGTGCGGTCTTATATACAATGATTTCTCTTTTGCTCCACGAAATTAATTCTATATTTACTCTCAATTTAATATTATATATTCCTACCCCATTAATGTATTCAAAAAAAGATAGTCTGCACAAGTCCGAGAGTTAAAAAAATACATTCCTACTACATTTGTTGCTCTATTAAGTCATACTACTCATTCAGGATATATATAATAATATATAGACATAATTTTGGTCAACGCTTTATACTACGGGTTTCGTTTATTTGCTTTTGTACTAATTATACTAATGTGTTAGGTATTAGAAAGGTTGTACCCGTATTTGCATGGTGGAGTGAGAGTGGAAAATAACTGAGGGAAAATCACCCTTAGTACATCCGACCAATATTGAAGCCCGATATATCCATCTTGGTTAGTCTAATCCAGTTTATTTATTTATTTATTCAGTGTTTACAGGCCCGGTATCTTACAAACTTTAAATCCGGGCCATTTTTCCACATAGCTTTGACATTTCTTTTACAATTTCAATATGAATTTCCTTTAGTCTCCTTTAGTCTAATCCAGTGCAAGAGTAGCGCACTAGACCATGCGGGAACTGAAGTAGGTTCCAGGATAAACCTAATTTAGAAAAAATTAGACCCGCTTCATTGGCCGAATGATCTAAGGCGTCACTCTTGTGTTAGACTGGCCTGCTGATGACGAGGAGATAACGGTTTGAATAGCAGTCAGGTTTATTGAAAGTATTCTTTCCTAAATGTATCTCCACTCTCCTTCCGTGCAAATGCGGGTAGATTATCAATAAATTATTCCTAGGTCATATCTACCTCATTAGGGTTGT
The DNA here is from genome assembly GCA_033556935.1 of Timema podura. NCBI lineage: Eukaryota > Metazoa > Arthropoda > Insecta > Phasmatodea > Timematidae > Timema > Timema podura. The sequence continues at coordinate 63,281,648 of JAVRXN010000010.1, read as the reverse complement.
TATCATAATATACGTATAAGCGGTATAACCTGAATAGGTTGTAAGACTCGGTGATAAAAAACAAAAAAAAATCTAAAGGGGTAGGAATGGGAATGGCCTTATTTAGAGAAAATTCAACCACATTTGCGTGAAACTATTTAGGAATGACCGGACTTGGTACAGCTATTTTGGATTTTTAAAAAACAAGCTCTTCGTCAACGTATCAACAAACTAAATTATATCCATACTTAGTTGGTCTTCCCACTGATGGCGGTTCTCCTAGACTGAAACTGTTTTCTTGAATTTACAAATCGATACTTCTACTGAACTTCGCGGTGAATCTAGGAAATATGTACAACACGAATTATTTAAATTCAAGCTCTGAATGCAGAAATATTATTTGATATTCAGTGTTAACCCCTTCCTGTAGGGAGTAGTTGAGGAACGTGTAATTGCAGAAAGACAAAGGTAAAAATACAATTCATTGCAAGGATCTGAGGCTCAGGAGGCCTGTGTGACCCTCCTTGAATCATTCCACAGACCACTCTCAAGACTGCAGACCTGACTAGAATTTCACATAACAACCTTTTCCCAAACAAGTATTTTCATTTCTGTACAATCTTCCTAATATAAACCTTTCCCCTGGCAAAATATTATTCATCTAAATTTTGTTGCCATTCAAAATTTTAACCTTCATGCACCCATTCAAAATTAACCATTAAAATAAATTCACACCTAATATTCGTAAGAAAAATATTTTTTTTAACTTAATGAGATATGTTAAATAGATAGATTAATTAAAGGGTTGGAATGAAGTAGCAGGTATAGAATAATCATATTCATATTCATAGCATGTATCAGAAAACTGTAGTGATTAGCCACATTTAGAAAACAGAATATCATACATACACCCTGCTGAGTTTTAAGACTTGTATTCTATTGCATTTTGAGCTTGATGTTTAAGTCACGTGACCCCTGATTCAGGTAAATTCTTGGACTCAATTTGTCAGAATTTACTCTCTTATAAGTTCTCAGTTCTACTTTATAAGACAGGTCCTGCTCCAAAGTTTTCAAACGTGCAGGATCTGATTTTATAGTCAATATCGGTATTATTCGGGTAAAGTGCTTGTCTCGGAACCCAATATTCGTGGTTTCGCACCCAGAAGAGGCTGACAAATTTATCTTGAGCGATAAAAATCAGTAGCATAACTCCTTTGGAGGGGAAATAAATCAATCGCTTTCATGTCGAATGTTGCATGTAAAAGAACCCTGGAAGTTATTTTGAAAATATCCATCCTGGCAAAATTAGTAGGCCCTTTCACTCTCGCTCATAGAAGTTTTTTGTGCTGATATAATCAGCCAGATCTTAAAGTGTACGTTAAATACCTCAAGTAGATAAAAATAAATAAATATATTTATTTTATACAGGTAGGTCTAGGCCTACATAGCACTTACATAGCTTTGTAGTTCAACTTTGATGATAGACAGCTTCAGAGCCAAAGCCATGTTTTTTTTTTTTAAATGAACATTTAATAAGCTAAGTATAATTGCATCTGGTTAAATAGACTAATTATTATATTAGATTTGCAATCCACTTATATGTGCTGTGATATATTCTTCTTAAAATCCTCTGACAAGATGTGTATTAATCACAACTTGTGAATGTGAGGAATGCCAGGCCTCCACCGTGGTTCGGATCCCACGTTAAACTGTAGGTCCTCCATTTCATCTCACAATCACCCTACCATTACACATTAGCGTAAGTGCGTATAACCCGAATGGGTAGTAAGACGCGTGCTAATAATAATAATTCTTAAAATCCCACCGTGAATTAAACGTAGATCTTATCTTGTTGTTTACCAGTGACGTGAAAGATGAGGATCAAATTTTGAGTTGATGTACTGAGAATAATTTTCTCTAATTTTTTTGCCATATTCCTTCTATAAAAATGTGAGTATATTTACTCCAATTTCTCATGTCCAATACAACTGTATAATTAATATGAATTGTCCAAACGGATAGTAAAACACAGCGCGAATAGAACATCAATACATTTCAAAACATAAATAAATACTATTGTTTTATTCACAGTTTTCTCATTATTATTCCCTCCATGTAGGGCTATTAGATATTTGATCCTTCAATACAAAATAACAGCAACACGTAAAAAAAATCACTAAATATTGAACATTATTTATATTGTTTTTATTTTGGGGAATGGTGCTAATTTTTTTTTAACATCTAAGATAACTAATTTCTTTAAACAAATAGCAATAGTAAATAATATTAGGTGATCAAGAAAATAGGCAATGTACAAACAGAAATATAATATATTTATGAGCCTTTCATAGAAATGAAACCGTATGGTAAAAAAATATATGATTTCATTGTAATTTACTAATTCCCGGATTACAAATCTTGAATTCGTGAAAAAAAGTCGATCAAATTCATCCTCATACGCTAGGTCAGTGTTTACCAAACCTTACCAGTAGTGGACCACTTTATAGGCGTTCGATGCACATGCTGATCCAACATATTAATATATTACCTACCTGTCCCCTTAACGAAACCGGATTTTTCTTTACGGACGCTGCCTACCTGTGACGTCACGGAAGTTCAAGACAGGATCTCCCATGTTAATGAATTTACGTTTTAGTTAGAAAGTTTAAAAGATACAATGTCGAAACAAAAACCATAGATTCTTAAATAATTCTAAACATAATCCTGGTGTCACCAAATTATTATTTTTATCTGGACCTAGTTTTTTTTTTTTTTGTAAACTGATGTTTTTATAAATTCACTACAACTTAGGCTATTTGGCCAAGTCACTAAAATGTCCTGTATGAGTTTTCCTGACAGAATGTAGTTAAAAAACTCCGTGGTAGTCTATGTTAATATATAATAGGAAACAAGGGAAATGTAATTTCAAAAATCAATTCAATGTTTACAAGGAATGGCTAGGATAGTGAGTGTGTAGACTCGTCAGAGGAAAAGGGGAAGTGTTATCAGCTGATAGACAAAAGGTTCCACAGGATGAACTGATCATTTCCTTCCCTCTCTTTCAATATTGTACATTGGCGTCTTAGTTTGATAGTGCTTAGACCGCTTAGGTGCGTCAAGCTTCGGTGCAACCCACTTCCCAAAATAGCTTTGAAATCTCCAATCAGGCAACGTCGTTAATGGAAGCTTATAAAATATTAAAAGACAAACCTTTTTTTAGAAATTATTTCTTATGTACTATACATTTCCCAATCATTATAGCTATGGTAAAAATTATTGTTGGCTTTGTGATCTTATTCTGTCATTCTGGTATTTTTAGGCTCTTTAAGATAATGTTTATTTTTTCCACGTGATCCCATCTGTAAACCATCGGTGATCCACGCACTACAGTTTCAGAGCTACTAGTCTAGGTATTTTGAAATAACTCAAGATATGTTGTGAATTGGTTCAAATGGGCACGTCCTCACTATCATTTTGTTTAAGTAGACAAACTGATAATCAACACGTGGTTAGTTTTAGCTAAATGGTGGTTTAATGCTTCTTAGTGGAATAGTAATCTTCAAGCTAGTCTTGCGAATTACTTAATGTGTACTCTAATAGGTTAGGTTAAGCTGCTTCACATTTTACTAGATAATAATTAGCACCGCGTCTTACTACCCGTTTGGATTGTACGCTTAAGTAGTAATTACACTAATGGGTTAGGAATTGGGAAGGTTTATTATAGAATAAGTGAACCCCAACTTGCGTAGAGGGAGAGTGGAAAACCATTCAGGTAAAATCACCCCCAATTCACTCGAGCGAGATCCAAATTTCGATCTCCCCATCCTCGGCAGTCTAGCTTAACAAAAAACTAGTGCGTTAGCTAACTACGTCACCAAGGAGGGTTTTTTACTAAAGAGTTTTAGTTAAATTCCTAGTGCGAACTAATTTACAAATTCACAAATTAAGATTAAATAAGATATACTTGATTAATAACAAAATACAAGTCATGCAGACAAAGGCATCAACTTCGTTTAATCTTGTTTAGGTTTTAGGAGGAAATTGTGGCTCCATTTCCGGTCTGGTGTGCTGAGGTGTATTTTTTCTCTCCCTCCACAAAAATCAGTGTATATTTCTTCATCGCTATTTCATCAGTATAAATATGAGAGAAGTAATATTCAGAGACCCGCTTCAGTGGCCACATGGTCTAAGGTGTTACTCTTGCAGTAAAATTGACATCTAATAACGGTGAGATCAAGGTTCGAGTATTGGTCGGATGTATTGAGGGTGTTTTTTTCCAAAATGGTCTTCCACGCTCCCTCCATGCAAATGTTGGCACACTTCTTCTGAATATAATCTTCCTAATCCCTAAAACCATTAGTGTGGTTAGCATATAGACCTCTAAGCCTAGCGGGTAGTTAGACGCGGTACTAAAAAAAAACCACTTGGAGCTTAAATAATGTATAATGGCTTTCTTTATTAGTGCTGAAGCTCTGGGTGTTGAATATGCTATATTAAACAAAAGGAAAGTATAAAAAGGGGAAATTCAAATAATCTCTACAAACATTTACATGTCACGATTATATAACTAAAGTTGTTAGAAAAAAGTCCTGTAACTCCGGGAATCGAACACTTACATCCCGAATCATAGTCGAAAGCGATAATGACAACGTCCATCTTGGAGCTCAACTCAGAATAATACATTATTTTAACCCTCTCTTGAAGCGGGGTTGGACACACAATGCAATAAAAGTGATGCTCTATTGTACTCGCCTTCGTGACATTTATACAAACAAAGAATGAAAATAAATGATTGGTTTTGGCTCATTTAATAAAAATAAGGTCTATCGAGAAGGTGTGGGGGTGATGTCAATCCTTTTAAGGACTCTACTGATCTGACCCTACTTTCGATAAGGATCCTTTGCGTTACCCTTCTTCTTCCATTCTCCCAGTCACACCTTAAACCTACCCTTTATCCTACTCCACCACCCGTTTCTATTTACCCTCAATCCCCCTTGGCATGGTTCGATGGTGATGGACCTAGGGCGGGAAAGGTCACTTTGGAGCCAGGCTTCCGGAGAGGATAGAATAAAGATTATTTTATAGCTTGATAGATCACACAAGGGTGTTCGAAGTAGGATATTCTTTGGTTCGCTTATATATAACACTGGGGTGTTCAAAAAGTGAAAGAGTCTTTGTTTTTTTTTGATCGATCACATGAAAGAGTTCAAAGTAGAAGATTCTTTGTTATCTTAATAGATTATATTGGGATGTTCAAAGTGAAAGATTCTTGGTTTTCTGGATGGATCACACAAGGTAATCAAAGAAGAAGATTATTTATTATCTTGATAGATAGTATTGGGGTGTTCAAAGTGAGATAGTCTTTGTTTTTTTGATAGATTATATTAAGATGTTCAAAGTGAGATTCTTTTTTTTTTCTTGATATAACACACGATGGTATTCGAAGTAGAAGATTATTTATTATCTCAATAGATAACATTGGGATGTTCATAGTGGGATATTCTTTGATTTCTTTATAGTTCACACAATGTATTCAAAGTAGTAGATTCTTTGTTATCTTGATAGATTGCATTGGGATGTTCAAAGAGATATATTCTTTGTTTTCTTGACAGATCACACAATGTATTCAAAGTAGAAGATTACTTGTTATCTTGATAGTTAACATTGGGATGGCAAAGTAAGAGTTTCTTTTTGTTTTCTTGATAAATCACACGAAAGTGTTCACGGTAAAATATACTTTGTTAGCTTGATATATCACATTGGTGTGTTCAAAGTGAAAGATTCTTAGGTACTCTTAATATATAATAATATCCTTACCCAGTGGGTTTTGTTGTACATCGTTAATACAGACGCGTTGGTGAAAAGAGTTGGCTCATATTAATGTTAAGTAAGTAAATCTAGTTACTTAGGTTGTGTTTAAATCAACACAACTTAGATTATGTTAGATTTCTTGATCCCATGGTATTTCCTTCTGGTAATTTATAATAATTGCTGCGTACAAAATATTGACGAAATCCATATAACTATAGTTTTTTAACAACAAATCTTAAACTATATATTATATATTGTTAAATAGTGTATATATGATTCAACATCTTATTTTTACTCTCATAGCCTTGTTAAAAAGAATAATAATTATTTTACTCAGTGTTAATGTTTAACTGGGGTATATAAAATACTTTGTAATTGGTTTATACATTCTTAATATGTTTACTATATCTATGAGTTTGGATACATATTTTGACCTAAATTTTGTGAAAAACAAGCTATCTTTGATACATAAACTCCTCATCTTTAAGATATGTGCGTCCAACATGGAAAAATCTAAGGATTTTGATATTCAAGAATATCAAAAAAATGCATTATGCATTCAGCTAATTATACTTGAAAACGTTACGTCTTTATTCAGCTTCTAAACTTTATCAATAGATTTCTAATAAGTAAAATTTTTTTAATCTACTTGAAAAATGTCTTATTTGGCAATACAAAAAATCGCTTCTGCTGATTTTTACAAATTTTAGTTTTCCCTGTAGAATTTAATGTTATACTTCCTTTGCAAGGGAATAATTGTTATATTCTTAACACTTCATTTAGGCCTACTGTTGTCAATATTTACTTAGCCCATATTAGTTTTTTTATAAAAACGAAATCATTTTTGAAACTAAATTTAAAACATGAAGAAATTTTATATAAGAAACCTAATTTGTGTGGGCCCGCAAGCAAGATATACTGACCGAACTGCCGCCACCGTTGACGAAGTTGAAGCCAACTTTTTGGGATGGAGGGTGTCATGTGGTCAGCAAAAAGAGCCTTCCAGCCGTTAATCTCAGTTTTCTAAACCAGATATACTACTTGTTTATTCAAGTATTTACTAATTTGTCCTTACGAGGCTTAGTTTGAGCCCATTCCAGACCAACTGCTTCACTGACAAGTTTTGGAAGCGCAGGGGATTGAACACATGGACCTCTGCAACTGTAGCTAATAACCCGGACCACTTGACCATAGAGGCGGTCAAAGGACTTTTCTATCTCCATCAAAATTCACTGGTTTTGAAGATATATTTTTTAAACATTAATATTTCGAGGATGAGGATAATTATTTCAGAATAAATATAAAATCGTAAGAATTGAGAAGGTAATTCATTAAGTATCCAAGCAATTGTTGGAAAATAGAAAGAGAGAACAAACGTTTATAGCTCCCGGCTGAAACTACGAAAAGATATCCTCGTCTACGGTGACCTAGTGAGATGCGAATCTATAAGGCAATAGAACTTGCAGATACCATTTCTTACGTTAGGATAGGTACCATAAACTTGAATAAACATATTTTTATTACAGTTAGAAATGGTTTGTACTTTTTCAAAAAAATCTTTTTAAGGGATTCTAATTCCTCTGTTGCCATGCACATATTTTAGGTACAAACAATACAAAATAATACAATCAAAATCAATTGAAATTTGTTGACTAACATTTAAACAGTCTGTTATCTTATGTTGTTAATTGTACCCTTTTAGTGAATATTTTTTATGCATCCTTCTTAAGAATCTGTGCTTTTTCCAAAATTTATTTCACATTGTAGTATATATGTTACTGTGAATGTGCTGATTCGTTATTTTGTAAAATAACCAGTGATTGTATAAAATCACCCAAAGCGATGGTTTATTTAACAAATAATAGGATTTATCTAAATTTACCAGTGATTTTACAAATTTTCCAATGCAGTTTGTTGAGAGTATGAAACATGAACTGTATTGTCTACATTTACTTGCGATTTTATAAAATATCTAGTGTATGTGGATAAAAATATAGAACATAAATCCAAACTAACCTATACTAACCTAGTATAACCTAACCTAAGCTAAAATAGTCCAAGATTTTATAAAATAACCTTACTTACCTTAACTAACCTAACCAAACCTAATTTTGATGTCACTTATTAATATTTACTGGTGGTTGATGGTAATTTTGTAAACACACCGGTGATTTTGTAAAATTTGAATGTGGAATAGTAAAGACATTTCTACATTTTAGAATTAAATATCACTGAAGATATAAAAATAAGATCATTGAGTGTATTTAGAAAGGGGCATATTACCCAAATATATAGGGAATAATTTACAAGAATTAGACTCAACCGGAGATAAACCGTTGAGGAATTCTCAGATATAACCAGTAAAATAAATGTTAATACCTATGAATTTGGGGGAAATTCTGTTAAAAATGCAATGATCAAGCACGAAGAAGATCAGTGAGCCCTAGATTCATATCTTAATAGACTTAAGATCTAGGAAGATTAACACATTTTAGCCAAGCCTATGACGTTTAAAGGAGCTACAAAAACCACTATAGACATCGTGAATGCATATCATAGTCATTCATATAGTGGAAAGCTGATCAATACAAAGGTATTACGCATAAATAGGGAAAAGTATTGTTACGTTGTCAAGAGAAATGGTCACTACTCCCGAGATTGTAAACAGGGCCTAGAAAGGCCAAAATGGCCCAAGGAGGTAGGGAATTGAGTGAAAAGGAGCTGTTATAATTGAAACAAAGTAGGCTAACTTTCAAGACAATGTGTAGTGTAACAAAATTGTGAAATTTGGAACAATTCTAAATCATCCTGTATAAGGATGTTGACCTAGCCGCTCCATTTGGTACCTTGGAGGAAGACAGACTCAGAGCCTTAGGAGCCGCTGTAAACAACTTTCAGCCTATGTGGCCAACAGATACCTCGTAGAGGTGGCTTGACCATATATGCCCAAATTAAACTGCTGCTACCGCTTTGTGTGTGGTTAGTCTGGTAGGCCCCCTACACCCAGTCACAATTACATATACTACCTCTACAGTGATTTAGAAATCCACCAGGAAAACCTTCTGAATGTTACCCAGGGACTACCATGAGGAAACACATTGGAAGGATTCGTGGAAAGTAATCCTACAGGTGAGTCTGGCAACCCTTATCCTCTCCAAGCCAAAGATGTCACCATAAAGAGGAGGAAAAGACAAGCCCATGATATTCTAATTCCAGACCAGCATTCCCCCTGAAGAAAGAGGCAGTAGATATTTTCAGTTGAAATGTCTTTTATATAAATAGATTCAGTATAAACCAGTTTCTTCCCTCAAATATGATTCATTTATTGAATTTTCCATTATCAATCCAAATTCTTTCTCAAACTTTCACAGACTATGCTTTATTTTAAGGCTAGAAAAATGAAACCTTATGGTGGCGCTTTCGCTGATGCATATCTAATCACTCCTGTTGACAATTGTTTGCATTTATTATTCCGATTGGTGGTTGTGTTTTTAAATTAAAAACTCTTCTCATTGCCCAGAAACTCTTATGCGTACAGATCATACATTGAGATGTTGTTAATTATAACAGAGGCTGCAATAGAACGCATCCAACTTGTAGCCAATGTTATGCAAGGAACCCCAACAAGTTTGAAGAAGCTGGCAATACGAAGAAGGGATTTGAAACTTGTCTTAGTCTATGTGCAAAATTAAGGTGGGGGATATTTCGGAGGTATTTACAAGATGCCGTGATTAACTAAGAGAAATAACTTTGAACGATACCAAATTCGGGATCAACTTGGCCCGTTCCAGATATGTGTTCAGTCTTATTTATGCACATTAAATCATGCAGCTTTAAGTTCACATCGTCGAAGCCTGTCTTCTTGTGTGGCGTGTCAAATTATCACCGTCTGTCATGTTGGCCCAAGCCAAATCATTAAACATCACTCTTGCAAATTGACCCATCACCTTAGAGAACTAAAAAGGCTCACCATTTCTACGGGCGTTCAAAGGATATCTCTGGATAGTGTATTCACGGGGTAGTTACCTAAACAATCCATCGTATAATTCATTACAATTACATCGTTCAACAGAGATGCCACAAATAGCCTGTTAAATTTACAAATTCACAGTATGAATTTTTTTCTGTACGTGGATGGGTAACAAGTTTTGTCAAAATCCTTGCAGCCAAATTTCACAAACTGAAATTAAATTTCATGAACCAGAGTAGTGACATTTGAGGGAAAGCCTACCCTAAGAGGTATCATCTCATGGTTTTCAAACTTACACTGATTTTGTCCACCTACATGATATCGCATTGTAAATTGACATGACATGGCTCTTTAATTATTAAAGTGGGCTTATCCCCATGCAGTTACTGAAACCGTCAACTGTATCTTTAACAGTGTATGTGTCAATATCACCAAAATCGTCAAGGAAAGAAAAAACGTTTTGTGTGATTTTGGGTTTTAATATGAGCAACGTCTCACTCCATTTGGCAGTCACTTTATTCATATACGTCTTTTTGAATTTCCAGAGCTACATCAGTGACGATAAAAAGTTTATCGTCAAAGAACCAAGTGTTTAATCTGTATGTGGCACATTACTTCACCATTGGATTTTAAAATTCCCTTACATCTGAGAGGAACTTTTCCTTGTGGTTATAAAACAGTCAACCTTATTGTCAAGACACTGAATGGCAATCCTTGAGAGAGTGGTAATGTATATTACAGCCTGCTTGAATCCTTCATCTCCCGTGCAACACTGCCTGCTTAAACCATCTACGTCAATGAGGCAAAAAAGTTGTCTAGCTAAATACAAACCTACGCCAATCATAAATCTTCAATATAGGGGATGATCATCTTGAAAAATGCTTTAATTTTGTAGCACCACATTCATTGCAAATAATTTTGTAGGTAATTACTTTTCAGCAGCCATCGTTTGGTGACTGGCTCTATGAAGCCGGACACCCACACCAAAAAGCATGCACTGAAAATATACTCGTGCTTCCTTTTAAGCACATTTGGGTGTTTCCCATGCTGATCATCTGCCGACAATAATAAAATTCCCCATATCCCTCATCATCGAGACTTATCTACACACCAACAAAACCTGGTGCACTTTGGGCCGCCAACTTTATCAACAAGAATGGCGTAGAAGATTACTTTGACCATTATAGTTTTTGCCGCATATAGATTAATATTTGGCATTAATACGAAAAATTCTTCCCAATAGTCTCATAACACGGTATTTATTCAAGGCATAGGATCGGTTTTTTGCTTCTATTGTCTCATTTACATTCTTTAATGCACCCATAAGGTTTCGATGAAGAATTTCCTCGTTATTTTCACCCACCAAAAATACAAACAACAATGCCAAGTGGTTGAGACATTAAAACTCATGATTTAAAACAACGGCATCCTGCCGAACATTAAAAGGCTGCATCTAATCTGTGTGTGCCCTTTCTTTCCCCTATGGCTATAAAAAATGTTCGGACGGCATACCATCGATAATTTTATTCAGTTTTCTAACAGTTGTCAAAGTGGTAGCACATCATTGAAAGCCATTAGCTACCTGAAGACTTACTCGCCCTCAAAGCAAAGCCGGTAAAACCGCTCGCCTTAACCAATATGTTCACCACTCTGTTTCTACTGGACGATGTCGTCTACAAACGAGTCATCCTCAGCATGAGTGTCAAGAACCAATTTACACCCTTTGTCCAGCTAGAAAAAATATAAAGGGAACTGTGCGGTGTTTAACCATAAAGAGTATCAAGAACTGGGCAATTATAAGTCAGTCATATCAAAGTTTTTTTAAAAAAAAAAAGCACGGGCTCCGCAGGAGATAAACCCGATTAATCATGAAATCTCTCTGAGACGTATATGCAGTGACCAATGTTCTTCATCAGTAAGAAACCTGATACCAGACTCAAACGGGCCGGCTATCTTTCACCGAGGAACAAGCATAGAAGAATATGCAGTCAATACCCGTCGACAAATATTTCAACGATTTAATCGACACACTCGTCGTGGATATATGCAACACGTTAGCAGATATCATGTTTATCATCGATCTCAAGCAGCCGACGGTGAAAACATTTATTATAAACTATATATCATCAGCGCTACTTTCTAAACACGTCCAGTCGTTGATTTGGATAGTTTTATTTTGGATTGTAAGCTATAGACCGTTAATACTATCATTTAAAAAATACATTGTAGAAAAACTTATAATTGATTATATGCGCCATTTGTGTAAATATGTGTAGTGAATATATGTTTATCACATCGTGCTTTATTCAAAAGAAACCAACTTCTTCCCCAAAATTACTGCTGTATTTTTAATCATCCCTAAGTTTGTTTGAAAGCTTCTAAGTCTTTAAGTCATATTGCTATCACACAAATATAAGTAATATTTAATTTATACGATTATTTTTTTAGTTACTTTGGAGTATAATCTTCCTTTTAATGGAAAAAGTAATCTATTTGTCTGGATATGTATGTATGTAAATGCGAGATTAAATAAAATAAAGATGTTAAACGTTACCTATTTGAAATTTTTATTTGTTAAAGAAATATAATTTGCCTACGAGTCAACAAGCACAATATATATATATATATATATATATATATATATATATATATATTAAATGTAGGATTGAACTGTATTCTGTATTATTAATATTATAATTTCTAGTTGATTTGAAGATCAAGTTAGACAAGAAATAATGGGATGACTTTCGATTGAAGAAAACACCATTGATCGCGTCTTTTTTGACATAATCTGTGAAAAACTATAATTTTGTTTGGAATAAATAGGATAAAATATGACCTACGTCATTCCTAATAATATATGAACATTAAAATTTGTTTCAATGAAAATATAATAAGCTCTAGTTGAAAAAAAAGCAAAAAATAATACTCAGTAGCCACCATCTTGAAACAAACTAACTGGCATCGTAACTTTTAATCAGCCAATGTTTTAACCTTACGTCCAAGTTATTTATATAAATGCAGAATCTCAGAACATTTGGAAAGTGGTTTGGGAATAATTGATTAAAAAACAGACAAACATACAGATAATAATTAATTTCATATCTTAGTAGGATTGATTTATTCTTTCCATTAATATATTTGGTTATATAAATCATAAGTTCACAGAAAATCAGATAAACATCAAACTGTTGTCAAATCTATAAAATAATTAACTAAACAAAACAATTTTGGAGGAATTGGGGGGGGGGGGGGTTAAGGAATTGTGGGGGGGTGGGGGTAGAAGAAGAGGATAAATATGTTTAAGAATATTCCAGAACCATGAGTTTGACCAAATTAGAAGTATTTTCGTTGAAAACATTGAAAACTTAGCCATGTATAAACAGGTCTTTTCATATTTGCGTTTAATTTCTTTTAGTAGTTTGGTGGTTGAGTACAGTACACATCAAATGTAATAATAGACTTCTCCTAACTTGCAAACTTGTGCCTAAGGGGAAGGTGGGGGGAGCTCATATAGAAGTTGAATTACTGTTTATTTTTCCACTGGCAGCGTAGAGAAAGAAACATATTCCATGTCTTATTTGAGGACTTTCAACGTTTCCCCATTATTCAAAGTATTACAGGAGTGTTTAGCTAGCTTTTTCTGCTTCTGTATTTTGAGTCATACCGTATAGAACCGTTAACGTGTTTTAATAATTAGCTTGGTTTTGTGATGAAGAATAAAACATTTCAAGTGCTTTTCTTGTCCGAATCGCGTTGTATTCAGTACGGATGTTTAACATGTGGACTGTTTACTTACTTTAAAGTAGAGAAAAATAAAGAATGAATTCAAAATATGCAATAACAAAGGTCAGCATGGTAAAAGAGGAAATACTTATTCGCAATAGGGTTTCCTTACCTCTTCAAATTTAAATGAGCAAAAATTAAAATTTCATAGTAAATAATAACATACGGTAGTAATAATAAAAATAAGTAGATAGTAAAATATTGAGGGGGCTATTTTTAATTTTTGTCCATGTCTTAATGCCTTTCTGCGTTAGATGCATTTATATTATTTATTAGACGATAAGAAAGGTGGGACTTGGAAGTAATGTACCCGAATTATTGAGAATAAAGTGTAACAAACATTTAAGAAAACACACAATTAATGAACTCATCCAGGTTTAGCCTCAACCTCTCCATCGGCAAACCAAAAAAGATGAATCGACATTCATTTTACGCCCCTACTAATACAGATAAAGAGGTTATATTAACTTTCAACCCCAAGATTATTAGTAGGGGTGCGTGCAGGTACATTTAAATGCGATAGGTCAAAGCAAGGCTTGAAATGAGAAGCAAGGTCAAAGTAGAAGATAAGAAAAATAATTTTTTTTTCATGTAACACCAATTTTAATTTTAAAATTATCCAAAAAGTGTATCTAGGTAAAGGTCACAAATAAAGCACAAAAAGTTAATTTATATTGACACATCTGAATGTATCCATGCTTATGTTGGATACGTAGTTTAATCACTGGATTGTGTTAAAATTCTGTTTAGTAGATGTTATAAAAGATTTATATATATAAATAGATCATCATTAGTGAGATATTTAAAATCGATCTATACATTTTAAATCGATGGTTTAAAATTATAGAAGATATGAAGGTTATGGTGTGAGTCCAAGTTAATGTGAAAGAAATTCTACCTTTGACTTGGACATGAGGTATTGCACACCCGTAGCTATTACATATGGCCTAGAAAATAGTATTATCCAGGAGCGCCATCTAATTATAGATCCACTAGTTTAGCGCCAAGAAATTGAGCATTTATTTACCCGCAGTGGTGTGCATGATGACTAAACGTCAGTATGGTCAGGTCTGGTTTGACACTGACGATGAAGCTGGGTCTTCTCGGTTCTGGTAAATTCCATTCAATTTCATTTTTTAGTGTTTTGGATCATTATAAGCTCTAATTTAAATTCCATCCCATCATTATAAGGGTACTATATACATTGGATCCCCACCACCCTAATCCCTATTTGTAGGAATATAATAAACAACGGCAAATGAAACAATTATAGCAATGAAATCAATTTCGTTAGATTTAAAAGAATTTTACTATAATGGCCAAATTATACGGCCCTGGATAGAGGTCAAACCTACAAAAATAATTGTTTTTATGACATAGTGCTGAAAAGATTCTTTGTCCTGTCACAATGGTTTTCCTAGAACATCTATATTCACTGAGGACAATGCCAACTTATCCCAAATGTCTTGAGGTGACAACGCAGTTGGATAAATACATGTTTTGAAAATGTTTTCACAGAATTTTGCGTTCCATTCACCCCCAGGAAGCTAAATAGCCATTACTTCATACGAAAACCAGATACCTACATCGTTTGACGGGAGAAAAGGCGGTCCAAAGAAAACTTGGTAAAAATGCCCTTACTCGTATTTAGGCCTAAAACAACTTTTATTTAACTCTTTTTGATACCAAACTGTACAAATAGCAACATCTAATTTGAGATACTGGCCATACTTGACAGCACTATAATGTGAATGATCTTTTCTAAGTCAATACTACTATAAATTATTTCAGGAGCAAATTATACCCCAAAATCCATGCACTTATTCACAAGATGTGTAAAATCTAATACATACGCATGTGACTTTTTTTTTAAGGATACAAAAAGTTATTATTAAAATGAGCTTAGTCAAATTTGGAATATATATATTACCCAAGACGTTATTAAAAGGTTTATACCTATGGAGTTTGGTTGGATTAAAATTGAAAAGTTTTTAAAATAAAATTTTATTTATGACGGAAAATACACCACCTTTACTAATGACGGGGTTGAATTTACATGAGAACTTGGGATGATAAAACCTTCGTGATGGAATTTACTTCAACCCAGTTTGACAGGGACAATTTTACAAAATCATGTCCCACCTTCCCTCTACGACAATAAGGGTATATATTCTATAAACTATACATTTCTCAAACCCACCCCATTGGTATGTTTAGATGCGGATTCCAATTAATCAAGTGGTAAGACGTGGTGAAAAAAATAATCCTATGGTAATTATGGGAGTGGTATGAGCCGCCTCAGTGGCTGAATGGTCTAAGGCGTCACCTTGTATTGTACTGGACTGCTGATGACTTAGAGATCTGGGATCGGATCTCAGTAGAGTCTACTGAGGGTGGTTTTCACTAAAAGGTTACCCTTCCTCTTTCCAAGCAAATGCGGGCAGATTGCCTATTTGATATATTCTTCCTTATCTCTACCCCATTAAAGTAGTTAAGCTGAACAGGTAGTAAGACGCGCTGATACAAAATCACACAAAAATAACCCAGTGGTATGCTATAAATAACCAGGTCGATGAGAGATAATTTCAGTCAGGAAATTTTAATTTTTACTGTCTTAAATACTAAATGCATTAAATTGTTTTGAATAATATTTTTTATTGCGTTGTTTTACAATCATTTATGCGTGTTGTAGTTTGACAGTTCTTCTTTCTAGGCATATAATACCTTGTTGGATTAAATAGTAAAGCTATTATATTAGATAATTACGATTATATTATTATTATTATTATTATTACCGCGTCTTACTACCCGTTCGGGTTATACGCACTTACGCTAATGTGTAATGGTAGGGTGATTGTGAGATGAAATGGGGGACCTACAGTTTAACGTGGAATCCGAACCACGGCAGAGGCCTGGCATTCCCCACATTCACAAGTTGTGAATTACGTTTATAGATATTATATTCTTTAAACTCTACATTTGGCAGCATAAAGCCTTACCGAGTCGAAGGTGGCTGCATTATCTGATTTCTCGTGATATTAATTGATCACACATATGTAGCTGATTATTTCCGTACGTCCATCACAGACTATTCCTTAAAATATGAGTGAAAAATGATCCTAGGCATGGGACGATTCCTGGATAGCTCAATGGTTAAAGCATTGACGTAGTAAGTCCCAGATTATATTCCCGTGTTCAGGTGTCATTTTTCAATTTACAGAATATTCAAGACTTTGTTTAAGCATTGCCTTCATGAATGTCGGAGAGGGGTTTCAACCATTCTCAGTCACTCAGTCTAGACTAGCATTTCTCAATCTATCTCCCAATAGCGGGCCACTTGATAAGCGTTCAATGCGTGTACCACCGACCTTACTATACGACCTACCGGTCACTTGGCGAAACAGACAATTTTACAATGAAAGTGTTTATCAAGCGGTAAAGAAGGTGATGGACATTTATAAAACTTTATTTTATATATACTTTTTACATTCCAATTTTAATAGGAAGAGCCTTATCTGACAGCTAGAAACAACACTAAATCTACTGTTTCATAGGAATCTGATATTTGGAAACGACAATAAATCTACTGTTTAGTAGGAAGCTGACAGCAATAAACGACACTAAATCTATTGTTTCATAGGAAGCTGACATTTAGGAATGACACTAGATCTACTGTTTCATAGAAAGCTGACAGCTAAAAACTATACTAAATTTACAGTTCCATAGGAAGCTGACAGCTAAAAACTATAATAGCTCTACTGTTTCATAGGAAGCTGACAGATAGAAATGACACTAAATCTAGTGTTTCATAGGAAACTGACAGCTAAAACTATACTAAATCAACAGTTTTATAGGAAGCTGACAGTTATAAACGACACTAAATCTAGTATTTTGTAGAAAGCTGACAGCTAGAAACGACACTAAATCTAATGTCAAGTAATATGATTTGTGAATTTTGATAAATATTAATAATAAAATAAAACTAAAATTGCAGTAAGACAATATATTGATATCGGCTATTCCTATGAAAATTGGACTGTAATTTTGGAACAAAGTCAGGTTGACTTAGCAGAGTTAGCAAATCAATTATGATTTATTTCAACAAGAAGAGGTTAGTTACTTCTGACCAACAAGTTGAGTTTAAAACTGTGGAATAAACTTATGAAATGCTTCATTTAGAGCATCGCCCTGAATGGAGCAAAAATTTGGACTCTCAGGAAGATGGAAAAGAAACGCTTGTGATAGATTTGAAATGTGGTGCTGGAGAAAACTTGAGAAGAAGATGTGGTCAGACAGGGTGACAAATAAACAAGTCCTAAGATGAGTGGGTGAGAAGAGAATCATTTTGGACGTGATTTTTCGGTACAAATCAAACAGGGTCAGACGTATATTTAGGAAGAACAGTTTTACACACAACGCCATAGGACAAAGTTTGAGGGAAAGAGAAGCTTAGGAAAAAGGAGGATTCAAATATTAGGTGACTTTAAGAAAATAAGAAATTTCTTGGAGCTGAAAGAGGAGGCAGAGGACAGGATGCATTGACGATCTAAAATCACTGATAAAAGGAATGGACCTGTTGTAAGGCAGAACACCTAATAATATAAAAAAATAAAGATTAATAATATTGTAAATGTGAACACTTTCGATCTTGGGACAGTGATTAATATTTTATGTGCCCCATAACCCAAAAACAATTATGTCTGTCCTCAGAGTGTTGTTTATATTTTTATTGAAGTCCTCGAATAAAGAATAATTTGACATAACTATTTTGTTTAAAATATATATCTGGAAAGTTTTTACATGATATTATATTAAAGATCATTTGAGGTTGGATAACTGATAGCTTATTTTGTAAAACTTAGTTTCAAACTACAAATGACTATTTGAGAAAGCAAATATGATTGTGTCGTACCATTCATTTTACGGTGGCCCCATCTGTTGAAAACCTGGCACACTGCCATGGATCACAGATTTAGAAACACCGGTCTAGACTATGTTAACCTAGGACGGACACATCACCCAGCTCCTGGACGTTAATTTATTGACTGCGAAAAGGGGACACCCCAATTTCATTAATGATAGTTTTTTCGGCAATGCTGGCAATAGAAACCAGAACCCTTAGCTCTGCGGGTCAGCACGCTACTGACTGTGATATGATGTTGGGCAAAATAATCATTGTTAAAGATACATTATATTTCACAGGAGTATATTATAAATACATTCAATAGTGTAGAAAAATAACATCTAAATATGAGAATAGAAATATTTGCTGAAGTGTGTAGTAGTTATTGTTGCTATCGTGGATTAATACCAATATTTTTGTGGCACAATTTTAGCTTTCATTCTATAGGTCAGATCAAAACCGATTTTATGTTTTTATGTTTTACTTTGATCAAATTATATATTTTTGATAAAAAAGGGGAAGGGGGATTCGATTTTCTCATTCTCTCTCTCTCTCTCTCTCTCTATATATATATATATATATATATATATATATATGTATAAATCTAAAATCGAATCCCCCTCCCCCCTTTATATATATATTAAAAGCTGTTAGCAAGCCTTAGTAGAAACATCAAAGTATCTATTCCATCTTGTTATTTTTTTTTCGGTTTACCCGGTTTAAGTGGAATCAAGAGATAGGACTGGTAAATGAATTAGTAAGAAATTAGAGCTTCATTGTATTCAGTTAGCTTGGCCACATTCCTTGTTTGTGTCAAAGGAAAGCTTGGTAGTTTTTGGGAAGTTATTGCAGAAGGCAGAAAGGCAAGCTGGTGGTCACGTAGTGACTAATTACCCAGATAAAGGTTGTGGTCATTGCACTACCCCTCCTTTCCTGCTACATGGGTGACTGGTCAAAACAAGACCAGTCATTGCTACGTATTCCTTTGACCACTCTACCCTTGCAATATTTCTAGCGAAGTTCAAACATACATTTTCTTGGCTCAAAATAGTAGTTAAAAATGTTTTTAATATCTAATTATATAGTATTTAAATATGAGCTGGAATATACAATGTAATTTACTTGATACATCAAAATTATACAAATGGTCTTTGGTTTCATGCAAGTATGATAAGAGTGATAATATAATTTTTAATAATAAATTTTATAATTGTCAACCATCCTAAAAATTAAAACCTATTAAATAAGTAAAAATATAACAAAATTGCGATATTTTTTTCTTTAGCAGATTATAATATTAAATTAAGCTTATCATACTAACTCTTTGTTCAATAGCTAAGTAGTTTGGATAAAGCCTAAGTTTTTTAATGAGGTTGCAGATGATATAAAAAAAACGCCATGAAAAAATTTCAAGCAGGCTTTCTTCTATAACTTATGGCATTTATAACTAATGAAATCAAATCTGTAGCAGATTTTCTCAATCTTTTACAAACAAAGCTCGTACTATAAAAATACAATGTTTATTGAGTGAAAAAAATGACAAGTCATGACGAAAATAGTACCAGTCCATTTAACGTTTCTAATTCATTATTAAAATCGTATTTCAAATACAAACAGACCGAAAAACCATATCATTTACGTAAATCAATATATTTAGAACTAACCGTAATATTAATATTTTTTAATTGTATAGTATATATTACCAGGAGAGACATGAGATTCAGAGTAGGTCGACCTATGTGTAGACTATTAGCCGCTTTGTTGGCACATAACTTTGCCCAGGGTACATCATAGGAGCTTGCCCACACGTCGTAACCGCTTTAAGATGATATGATGATAGTTATTATGAAATTGTGGAGCCGGTTTGGAGTCTTAACCTAGCTTAAGCCTAATTAACCAAATCCTAGTGACCGTTGAAATCATTACCGTTTAGGAAAAAATACCTAATTTACCAGCCAGGAGTCAAACCCAGGACTACTAGACTCGTATCTAGGTGCACTGACCCCTACACTATTAAGAACCATATACATACATTGTATACAGATAGTGACCGCTGGTTGGGTTTTGACTGACGGTGGTGGGCGGGGGGAGAGGATAGGGGGAAGATAATATCATTAGAAAATGACGGAATCTTTCCTTCACTTAACTTTTCAAAACAAGCTAAAAGGATAGATCAATTATTTTTAAATACTTTGGATTGTTATTGTAAGAGGTGAACTAAATAATGCATTTTTTCATTTGATCTAGCACATTGTTTTCTTTACTATTTCACTTTGAGCGTGACGTTTGTTGTATGAATAATATAATATAATTTTTTTTTTTGTTAATTTCATTTTATAACGTCTCATCTACGTCATAATATATTTTTATTGCACTGCACCTTTCTGCCTTTTGGAGCTATACGTATATGTAGCTACTGATGACGCTAATATGCTAGGAATTTGGAAGGTTACATTTAGAGGAAATGTACTCACATTAGCAGGAAGGGAGAGTGGAAGACCATTTAGGGAAGAACACCCACAGTACACCCGGCAAAGATTCGAACCCCAACAGTCCCGTTATCGGCAGACCAGTTTATTGCGAGAGCTTCGCCTTAGATCATGCGGCCACCGAAGTGAGTGTAGCCTTGTTCTAAGATATTTAATTAATTAATGTACTTCATGTTTTCCTGGGTATATTAAGGCTTTATTTATTTATTGTAAAGTCCTAAAATATAATCTACAATGTCGTTTGACAAAACATATTATGTTGATAGATAAATTGTTAATAAATGTGACCAGATGCGGCCATGAAAATATGTGGCTGTACTAAGGTAAGATTTAAACTGAAATGATAGCCTTTTTGCTCTCCAGTATGGAAATTAAGTTTAAACTAGACATCCTATAAGGGGGCGATACATAATTTTATAATTTATAAGTAACACAATAATATAAGATATGGCTTAGAAATGTACAACAAGCCGAATCTGTATGAATTCAGACCAAACTACAAGCTCATATAGTATGTTTTACCGGTAGCAAGGAGGTCCAGGTTTAAATCCCGGCTGGATGTTTTAAGGTTATTATTATCTAAATAGGTTTCCATTCTCTCCCCACTTTAATGCAGGAGCATTGCCTCTATATATCCTTCTTGTGAGGGATATAGAAGAACAATTTGAAATGACAGTGCTACTTATAGTTACTTAAGTTTGATATTTCTAGATGAATATCTAGTCAGGAGATGGTACGACAGCACTACATTTAGCTACTTGTATTAGTTATTGTTAGACACATACTTAGTCAGGAAATAGTATAACAGTGTTATTTGTAGTTTATTTAGTTTAATATTTCAGATCTGTGAGCACTTGTTCAGACCTGTCCATACCTGTTCAAATTTGTCAATGGCAGCCATCTTGCTAATAAAAATGTCCCATAAATACTGGTCTAGTTAATAGAACCTACATAGAGTGAAAACATTGGAAGAAAATCTTATCCATCCATTTGAATAGGTTTATCTTGTACTGTGGGTACACCGTTCGTCGGTGGTCGCTCTCGAAAACTTCCGCTCTTGTGTTGTGTGCTGTCGGTCGTGTGGAGTCGGCTTGTTGTCAGCGAGTGAGCGGGTAGTCTGCCTCAAGCTATCAAACTGTAAGGTTGAATGTGCGCTGAAGTAAGTGACGAGACCTCGACTGTCAAGCCAGTACGGAAGGAACTAGCCTCGTCTCTTTTATATAGTCAATCCATGCTTAATAACGTAAAACCAATCTCTTTGTCTAAGGGACAGTTTCATAGTCAGATTTAGTACGCCTAAAGTGCGAGTCGATACTAAATACAGAACGAAACGTACTTAGACCAAAATGGGCCAGTTTCGCATATGAAACTGGCCCATTCCATTGAATTTCACCCGCCTCGGAGGCGTGGTTGGCTAACGCGCTAGTCATGTTGAGCTCAACCACCGAGGACGTGGAGATCGAGGTTCGAATCTCGGTCGGGTGAACTAGGGATGGTTTTTCATAAATGGTTTTCCACTCTCCCTCCACGCAAATGTGGGTTTACTTCCTCTAAATTCAACCTTCCCAATTCCTAATCCATTAGAGTAATTAGTACTTAAGCGTATAACCCGAACTGGTAGTAAGACGTGGTGCTAAATATTATAATAATAATAATAATAATAATATAATAATAATAATAATAATAATAATAATAATAATAATAATAATATAAACATTCAATTTCGTGACGTCTTGTATTTAGTATAGCACCGCAATTGAGGCGTACTAAATCTGACTATGAAACTGGCCCTAAGTGTTCATATTATTTTGTGGAGCCCAGCAAAAACGTAGCACGAAGAAATAATATAAGAACAAGAGATTAATCGGAATTGAATGTATGTTTCTTACCAAGACTCGATTTTGCACTTTAGACACTAGTATCTCCCTTTATTTTGAGCTGGAGGTGGTTTTCAGTTAAACTGATGTTATCAATTACTATGAATAAGTTACAAGGTCAAACCTTGGCCAGGGTTGATATCGAATTGCCCAAGCCAGTTTTCAGCCATGGTCAATTGTACAGTACGTGGCATTTTCGTTTACAAATTTATAATCTATTTGATGATAATAATATATTTAATTTAGTTCACTCTTTCTTTATCCACTTTTAAGTAATAGAATTAACCTAAATTAAAATTTGCTTACCAATAAGAGGTTAGATAGGTTAGTTAATATTGGTCAATCTGCCGTAGACAGGTCTAAAAACTAATACATATAACACAGCTTTAAGATCTAATTGTACAGTACTTTCGAGTTTTGTGGAGATAGTAATTTCTCTAGGTACCATACATTATATGAAGACCAAACAATCAATTTATATAATAGCTTTCTGTCAGAACGTCTGTTTCTTTGTTTCCAGTAAACACAGAAAAAAAAGTAATCATCAGATAGAGAACGTACTTTTTTTTTTGTACTTCTTTTTTTTCTAGGAACTGGGCAAGGAATATTCCATCCCACTTTCTCATAAGCAAGTGAAACAGTGTCGCAAAAACTCGGCTTAAATAGTAAACATCCGCCCCCGCTGGCTAGTGTGGGTACAAAGGAAGGTACTTGATTCGTTAAGGTTAGAGGGGGGGGGGGGGAATCTTCGTTATTCTTCGGGAATCTTAGTACGCACAAAATAACTGCTCTCGACTTGGTTTCAATGTGTTCTAGATTTGAAGTTGCGACACTCAGTCTTATGTTTAGGTAGACTACTATTTCAGCTATATTAGGTTTTTGGGTGTAAATTAGGTTTATTTAGTTTTCATTCTTAGATGATAACTTTAATTTTTTTTGGTGCTCATTGCAACAATGCCTGCACGTAAATGATCCATATTGATAAGAGGAGTGCAAAAATTTAAATTATTATTTTGGTTCCTTACTATAGGTATTCCTTAATATGTGGCGTCGTTGACTTCAGACTTATAAAACATTTCCATCGCCTCATGCATGTCTGAGACGGTGTTTTTGGTAGTTCCAATGATTCGCTGGAAAAAAACGCTTAGTAATTATCCTTACTTTAATGAAGGCAAAGTTTATGGTAAAAAGCTGGTATTATAAAATACCATCCATATTATAGCCTAAGTGACTCGTAGAAATAAGATATAATTAAAAGAGTCAATTTAGAGATATTTAGCTTTCAATTCTAATTAGGAAAGTCAGGAATTGATTAAGTCGAATCCATGCAGGGTGCACAATGACTAGTTTTCATATATGTTTCGGGTTTAAAAAATAATTAAGAGTCTCACTACGTGTCAGGGGTATCTGCATCTAGTATAATTTTGTGTTTGAGATAAGTAAGATATAATTTACGAACATATATTGGGTGTAATGGATTTGGAAACATTTTTGTATAATCTCCTTTTCATACACTTGGCTGAAATTCTAATCCAATTCTATTTATCACTGGATTCTTAGACAAAATGATTTAGATGTTTAGTCTGTGAGCCAATACATATGGGTGCATACATCAATTTCATATATAAATCAGAAAGTAAGTAAGTGTTTGTGTTTCCAGAATAATATGAGGCACTTCTAGGTGGGCTAGGAAACTGAAATTTGGCAGGCTGATAGGAAGATTGCCTCATAAAACTAGAAAGGTAAAAAATGAGAAATTTTTAAATGGGACACCAGTAATATTAGGGTTTTGGGGGACTCTAAATATAGAAAGAGTTTATTATTCAAGGTGTATGATTGTATTTCGGAAGGCAGAAAGAGGTACCACATAAAATAATCAAACAAGTCTCAAAATGTGAGATTTAAAAGTTGGAGTAAGCGACTACCCCAAACAACCTAAAAAGTCTGATGGATCCAAATTTTAAAATGGGTACTCTGAGAAAAGAAAAGGAGGCACTATATTAACAGAAATTTACACTTTAAGGTGAGATATACAACTAACATTTGCTAGGAAAGTAGTATTAAATAATTCTTAAATATTTGAAGATTTTAATTAGGGTTTGATAATATTTTTTTATTTCTAAAAGTTTTAAAAATAATAATTTATATGGTGAAAGATTTAAATATTTTAGAAAGGTTTACAAACAACCCCAAACACACTAAAAAAAAAAAATCGAAATGAAGTATCTTAAAATGGTGGGATGAATAGTGTCCCAACCACCCCTTTTAAAAATTACCAGAAATAATAAAACTAAAAACTTCGTGTATAGTATAACATATAAATACATACATGTAGAGAGGCAAGCAGATAGAGGGACCATCTCACAAAACCAAAAAAGATTAAATATGGAAAATTTCATAATAAGTTTTAGGGAAATAGGCAGGGGGAGGAGGCTATAAATATACACATCGTATTGGGGGGAATAAAACATTGACCTTTTAAAAGAATGTAGTAGAATAGCTCCAAATGCCAAAGCTGTAAGCTGTAATGATCTTATTGATTTAAGTATAATAATAAAAAACATAAGGAATTGCAATATATTTGTAAAATGCATGTAAGTTTAAAACATTTAGAACAGTAAATATTGAATTGTAGATAGAACCCGTGGTCAAAATTTCAATTCAAAAACACAATGAACAGTTGTCAAAAAACAGGCATATATTAGATGGATTAATAGAATAATTAAAATACTGTGATACTCACGAACTGTCATTAAGAGGCCACAATGAAAATCAAGAATGGTTGATTTGTAGTTCTTGTGATTTTAAAAAATTAGAAAAACCTAGATGAATTTAATTTAATATGTTGTTAATAGCTTCTAGTTTTAAACATTATAAGAGTCCCTACATCGTTTAATAAACTCGGGAAAGGTTTATGAAGAACAATATCCTAGTTTTCAAGCGGCAAGTCATATTCTCGGTCTAGTAGAAATTGACTCTCTCTGAGAGACAACACTTCAAGAATACTCTTTATTAGATTCACCGGAAATGTTTAGTAAAACATTATTCATAAAGTTGGCTTTTTTATCCATCTGTTCCTTCTAATTATAGAAAATACACAAACCTAAAATATCTACAGTCGTACACTATTTAATTTTCCTGATCTTAAAATAATTTACAATGACACAATGCATAAGGAAGTATTAATAATGCTCAAGACAAATGGCATTTTATATCTGGTAAAAACTTTAAGGATTATGGTATTTCTACACCTTAACGTAATATTAATGCTTCGCTAAATACCGAGTACATTAGAGAAATAATTTTGATAAATTTCAAAATTATGTTAATGAGAGTAAAATCCTCTTAATGAACAAACAGAAAAATTCTTACGAGGAGATTTTGGAATGTTTCAATCAGAATATCGGAAAAATATTTTGTATTGATGCACCAAGGGGGAAAGGCAAAATCTAATTGATTACTTTAATTTTAGCTAAAATTGTCACAACACGAAATTGCAATAGCTGTTGCCTCCTCTGGTATTGCGGAAGAGGAGAGTAACTGGTCACTCCACTCTTAAATGGCCATTGAATATAAATTACGGTCAAGCTCATGTGCGAAATTTAAAAACACCAAAACTGTGCTACTGTACTCACTTGATAGTGACTGGATTGCAATCCAATATCATTGAAGCTTCATTAATAACAGTGTGTGCAAAAGGTGAAAAAGTAGTTATTCCTCGCATTCCAGGGACTCCCAGCGACTATCTCGTCGAGTTTTAAGGGCTTAACTATCTTATTTAAGTTTGTTTTGCTATAACTACTAATAAAGCTCAGGGACAAACTTGATCTGTTGCAACATAAATTAACTCAACTCATGATTCTCGCATGGTCAATTGTATGTAGCCTATTCAAAACAAAGCAAAAAAAAAAAAATAGGTTGATACATTTTAGCTCTCCCAATAATTTACTATAAAATACATGATTTATAAATAATAATTATTTTTACAGATCCATCCCTAACCCTCTTTTGTAAGCTAAAACTCATATATCTCTTCAATCCTAATTTACTTAAGTGTGATTGAAATAATTCATATTTCTCTGGCAATAACACTACTTCTTCTATCTTTATATGGTAGTTATCTTTGAATTGTTGGTAAAAACGCAATTCCGTGTATTTCAGCTAGCATTTAATAGATATAGAGATATAAATCTATATATTTATATATATATTTATATATAAGTATTAATATATACATATGTTGTATGTTTATATTAACACATGTACATCTATATATATATATATATCTGTATATATCGGTACACATGTAACATCTGTATATATATAAATGCATACATATATAATTACTATACATATTGGCCTATATATGTATATTAATATACATATATATTTATAAGCTCAGTGTTTCTACTTCATTAGAATCTCGTGTAAATTTCAATATGTTTTCAAAAGGAACCATGTCAATCCTGATATAATCAACGTTTGCTCCAAGAAAACAAGTAGTTACATAGTAAAAATGTAGTTGTTGTAAAATGGTCCAAGCAATAGAAACGCCACTTCTCCGCTCCGTAAGGATAGGAATATTAAACCACAGTGAGCTTCTGTGCGTGTTTGGATATGACTCATTGCTCTCAGCCCCAATCATTAAAAGAGCGAGCCTTTATTAGTCACCCAATCAATTTAAATTGGGGGAAGGGTGAATCGAGAAGAAGGGGAAAAGAAACGTTCGGTTCAGTTCGATTTCCTTTTTCTATTCTCACCCCTCCCTCACTTATCTGATCATAGTCATTCCATTGAATGGCACCGCGAGCTCAGCCAAAACAATACTTCTTTAATGATTATCCACCAAATGCTATGACTATATTCTTAATTCTTCCACTATACTTTCATGTCCCATTTAAAACCATATTTATAAAAGGATCTCACATATATCATTTCTTATTAATCATCCTGGTTATCAGCATATCTACACTGATGTGGTAGAGAAGAGAAAGGTAGAATTTATTGAATATGTAATTGCATTTGCTTTGGAGACACTGGAAAACCTCATTTAGAGAACCTCCATAATAGAGTTACATTCGACTGGATATTGAGCGCCAACATTTTACTTACATAGGATTCAAATGATAATAGGATAACACCTCAGTCCACGTTCAAATCTAAGAGAGTGTGTGTATAAATATGTTTTTATAAAGTTGATGGTGAAATGTTATACAAGTGACACTGTAGATATCATCAATGTTTAAACCCACTTCGGTGGCTGCGTGCTCTAACGCGCTACTCTTGCAGTAGGCTAGACTGCCGATGATGGGGAGATCGAGTTTCAAATCTAGGTCAGGTGTACTAAGGATAGTTTTTTTCTAAAATGATTTTACACTCTTCCTCCATGAAAATGCAGATACACTTCCTGTTAGTATAATATTCATAATCCCTAAAACTATTAGCGTTTAATAGAGTTAATATTTTAAAAAATTCATCCATTAGCTAAATTTAATAGATTATTTTCCCGAATAACTAGTATACAATTTTATTTTTCGTGTAAGGGACTCCCCGAATAAACATTTTAAACCAATTAGGGGTAAGGTGTCAGACTTCTGTGCTGGGGGCCGGGGTTCAATCCTCGGTCCCGGCACAGATTTATCTGATTGCCAAAACCCTTCCTTCACCTCTGACAAGACGTGTATTAATCACAACTTGCGAATGTGAGGAATGCCAGGTCTCTACCGTGGTTCGGATTCCACGTTAAACTGTAGGTCCTCCATTTCATCTCACAATCACCCTACCATTACACATTAGCGTAAGTGCGTATAACCCGAACGGGTAGTAAGACGCGGTGCTAATAATAATAATAATAATAATAATAATAATAATAATTTAAACCAATTGTCTAAACTAATTTCTTAATAATTTGAATCATTAAAAAGCACTCACCAGTAAAATATCCTTAAACGAATTTTTACTGAAATCCAAGTCTACAGTACCATTTTGGAGATAAAACCATTTTAAGATATTAATTTTAAACAGAATATTTACAGCCATTTTCAATAAATCTGTAATTAAGAAAATAATCTTCAGTAAACTACCCTTATTTTAAGGGCTAAATTTAAAACCAAGAATACGGTCTTGGGGTATAGGCATATAATTTATTAATATAGTTTTGAGCAAAATCCATCAAACTGTGTCAGATTTGTGGCTAGCGACAATTAGTCAGATAGAAATGAGGACAAACATAATTGTAAAATAAAATTTTTAGGTTCGGGGACACATAAAATATGATAGTCATAATCATAATCATCATAGTCTCGAGGTCAAAAATATTCATGACAGTAATATTTTCTCTTCATTAAAGAAAGTAAAAATCGAAAAAAGCAAACCAAACTAGTTTCATAAATTATTTTACACATTCCAACCCTAATTGTGTAAATATGTGGGCTATAGGACGTGCTTCACGTAAAATAAGATATCATTATTTGGTTTCTACGACCAATAAAAATATACAAATCAAAGAGTGAATATGGCATTGTATTACCGTTACATTTTTTAAAGGAATTAAAGACAATATTAAAAGCCAAGTGTACAAATATCATACTTAATAAACATATAGCAAATCCACAAAAAGCTAGAATACTATTTATAAATTATAAAATTGTTTTGGGAAATGTTTAAAATTATTAAAATGTAATTAGGCCTATGCTAACTTTATTTTGAATGTCTAATAGCACACCCAATCTTAATATTTGTTTATATATAATCACTATAACAGATTGATATATAAATATTATAGAACTTACTTTTTTGCTTCGAGTCATTCAAAATAAATGTCCCAGCACTTGTTTGGAGTGAGGTTAGAAAAAAACACCTCAGTTCATTTGTATGGGACTCAATCCTCGACCTCTCAATCACTGACAAACCAGACAAGCCTTGAAAGACGTTTATTGCCCATCTATGCATGGGAAACATGTTGTTTTATCAAATATTATTTCAATATTGTAAGCTCTCACGTCTCATGTCTTCTAAACATTATTGAGAACGCCTTCTAATTGAAGCGAAACGTTCTTACACTTAACCATGTGCAAGGTGGTTCTGAAGTTTCTAGACCATTAGAACAATCCTCAATTAGCTCAGATTGTTATGTTGTACACCATTTTTGCTTTTTTCAGAAAGAAAATTATTGTAATAATTAAAATGGTATATTTTAACATTATGATGGATCTTGGGATTTTACGTTCCCCCAAACTCATAAAATTAGTTCTTACAATATTTCTGTCTCTATGTGTGTATGTCTCTCTACCCTTCTGTATTCCTTTCAATCCCTAACCATTGAAAACGTTAGTTCAATTGGGAACTGCCTTCGTCTCAAAATAAAATTATACCTAGCACCGCGTTTGGGCTCAAAATAAAAGAGATGTAAGGGTCTACAAAGGACCAAATCGATATTTGGTATGAAACACATATTCCCTTGAGACGAACCCGTAAAAACTGTTTTGTAGATTATGTCATATTCTATTCTACATTTTTAGCTGTCTTTTAATCAGAGTAGTAATAGGTTTTTATGAACACATTTGTAGGCTATATACATGTAAGCTCAATTTAAATAAATATGTTTAAAGTTAGCTGTAAAATTTATATTGACCAAAGAAACACTTTTTGCTAACTAGTATGAATACAAACCAACCAAAACATAAATAACATATCGCTGTACTATAATCTGCAATTACTCTTTGATTGGAATTAGTATTATAGGTTCTTCTTGTTTTTGAAATGCAAATTACATGTCAACCAATTAAAATAATTAAATAAATCACGTTTATATTTTTATATTTTTAATAATTTTAATCTCTATCAGTTTTAGAGTTTAAAAAATGTTCGCACCTCTTGAGTGGTTCATCTATAATTTCACAAATTTCTACTTTCTATCCTAATGAGTAATACTAAAAATTCTCTTGACAGATAATCACACACACACATATATATATATATACACACCATTAAAGTTGGTGCACACTTGTCCGTATTACATCGGATCGGCTCTTTTATGAATTGATTGCCTTGCCCAGTTCTACCTCCTCTGCTCTAGATCAGTAACAGACATGGATGCATTTAAAGTGAGGAGGACATTATAGTTGTTGCCTCTGTGTGTACTGCAACAGTTGCGAGGAGGAGGAAATTGAATAAAAAATAATCAGATTTTATGGAATACTTTGGGATCTTTTCTTCACCCTAGCCCTCAAAATAAAGGTAGCTTACTGATGAGTGAATTTTTTTATTACAAAATTTCCGAGAATGTCTTTTACAATTTTGTTAAGAAAATGATATTTATGATTTGTTTGAAATTGCATGCTTTTGAGTAAAAATTCATTGAAAAGTGATTTATTTATAAGTATTTTTTTAATTCAAAATATTTTGAAAATGGATTAACTATTTTGTTAAAATCTGTATCTGTAGATTGTGTGGCATGAAAAATAACACTCTAAACTTGTTTTTGGTGTAAAATTTCATTTATGAGTTGATTTGTTAAAATCTTGAAATACTTAGTTTGAGAATAACTTTAAAGATTCGGTTACAAATTGTTATCATGGGGGTTTTTGACATGACTATTTGCGTTGCTTAGTGGTTATTTTGCCTAGTAAATCGTTTAAGGATAACTTAATAATGACTGTTTTTTTAACTAAATAATTTAAAAAAAACTTCAAATATTTGGTTACAATTGCGTATATTGGGAGTATTTGGAATTACAAATAGACATCTATTCTAGTTTATGGGGTTAAAATTTGTTTGTTGGTAGTTTGCTAATGATTGACTTTTTTAATTAGAAATATTTTAAAAATTTTATAATGAATTAGTTCGAAATGTATAGCCTATCTGGTAAGAACTTTTAGAAGAAAAAATATAGACCACAAATAATATTATTTATTTATTTATTTTTCATTAAAACGTTCACTTAATATTATTTTACCTTTGTGGTCTATTGGTCAAAGTTCCTTGTTACAAAAGTAACAGGTCCAATCCCAGACACATCCACATTGTAAGAACATTCCTAACAAGACATTTTGTATCCTGGTTTGTTTTAAAGAGCCAAAATACGTTCTGGCATATTTAAAAATTCCATGCAGCGAAATTCGAGTAGTGGCTGCTAAAAAATTTACCACAACGCTTTCCAGCATTTAGAAAATAATACAACTTCTAGTGGTTGTTTCCCTTTATGGATATGACGCAATGTCAGACAAGCTCAGTAACCTATTCACTCAACCTAGCCTAGCTTTAACTAAAGTAACCTAACCTAACCTAAGGTAACCTAGCCTCTAAGTGTCATTCTAACACATCCTGCATACATAAATGAGCTATATAGTTATTCTTAATTAAGCTTATGTTACATATTTTTTGTTCAATATATTTGTAAGCTTATTAAGATTTTATCTACTGTCACCTTTTCTAAAAATTGGTTAAAAATTGTCCTTATATTGCGTCATGACCGTAAAAAGAAACGACCAGATGTATTGTAGTATTTTCATAATTTTAGAACGCGTTGTCATTTTCTTTAACAAACACATCATGAATTCCACTGTATGTCATTTTCTAAATGCCTGAAAGCGTTGTGGCATTTTAAAAGCAACCAGGACGTGAAGACTTTGTGGGCTATTTCTATAACACCATAGAGCGTTCTGGTAATTTTTTTCGACTTATTTAACTTTTTAGGTTTTTGGGCTTAGCATATACATGCGATTAACCCTGGTTGGTTCTATGATGCCTAACTTAAACCACTATCTTAATTAAAATGTTATTATATATAGACATTTTTATTCTAAACTAATATCATATCATTGTTTGACACATTATGTTTGTAATTTTCTCCACACCATGTCTAGCTTTCCCTCCAAGTATTTGTATTTTGATTTCCTTAAAGGGCTAGCGATTATAACGTGTGGCCTAAAGTTTAGAGAAAATGTTTCCTGAATTGCTTGGAGGTGTAGTGGAAACCATTTAAGAAAACCACCCTCAATACTACGGATAGGATTATAACCCCAACCTACCCATTACTGGTATACCAGAGTATACCAACATGACTTTTAGTTATTGAACCCATTGATTTGTATTAGATTATAATATACTGTATTTGTTTCAAATACATCTATAGAGATAATGAGATATACATCTTTATATGCACTAAACAAAATATGTTTAAGTTTTATTTTTAACATTTAATTTATGAATAAAATAAATTTATCAATTATTCTCTGGTGTATTTAGAGATAATTCCAACAGCACGATTTTAGAAGTTAATGGTAACCTTGGTATTTTCTTACAGTTAACTATCACAGAAACAGTTCTATTTTCATTTGTATGGAAGTTCTTTCTTGTCGATTTGACAAGTGATTTCAAATCATACATATTTTAAAATAATCCCAATCTATTTAAAAAAGCGTGTGTGCTCATAACGGTTTATGATTTCATGTTTATTTCTCAAAAAATCCAAAGCTACTATGATCCAATTATACCATAGATTTCTTGATAACATGAGACACTCTGCCTGCTGGCAAGCACACTAAAAAGAAATACTCTTTGAATGATTCACGCATGTTTTGAATCTGCCAAAAGACACATAGCGTTTGAACACAAGAACCATCCATCCGACTGGTCCACAAGACATAGCCAATTTCAAATGAGTCATTGGCTGCAAAAAATGAAAAAAAGAAAAGAGTCCAAGAAAAACCGTTGGGTCATGAGAAGATTTAGACAAAAGAGAACGACAACATTTGATTAGAGATGGTAAGGATACAAGGAAATAGATAGATGCAAGTGTAAATAGACATTCTCAAAAATAGCTCTCCCCCACGTAGATTCAACCTTGGATTGGCTTATTATTAGGCAATGACATCATACTTGTCATGCTTTAACAGAAGTGTTTCTACTCCAACGTTGAACATATCTCTGTAGGAAGGAAAATAGAGCTACTTCTTCACAATAACATAAAACAAATTATTATTGGTCTGCCATTTAAATTATTGTTAATAAAGTAAAACCCACATTGGTGAAAGTAATGACTAAACGTCAAGCTTATACAATCTGATTTTTTTTTGTGATGGAAAGCAAAGAATCGAATCTCTACGGGGTATAATGAGGATGTTACCTCCTAAATGGTTTCCCATTTTTCCTCAACGCAAATGTGAGTCAACTTCAATAAAGTAAGCTTGACTTATCCCTACATCGTAGGTGTAATTTATCTGAAGAGAAGTCTTTTAGATTTTACTTTTACAGTTCATTTAGTTTAGGGATAAAATTAAAATAAGCATTTAATACAAAAAAATGTTTAATTTGTTTCAACTAGTGATTTTAGACAATGCCTTAGTTTCATTCATAGAATATTAAAAACAATTTTCAAAACAATGTTCAAATTCTCAAAGAAAATTTAAGTATACTAAGAATAGTTTAAGTTTTCTACGTGTTTGATATTAAATTTTAGCTTACTAGAACATTATAAGTAACCAGATTGCGTCTAGATAGCTATATAATAACAATGAGCTGAATATTGTTTAAATCGGCGTTAAATTATATGTCCATGGATGGTATCTTTAGACTACGATTTTCTTTTTGTATTTCATTGACCAAATTAGTGTTTTTTTCACTGCGTTAGCTAACCGTGCTGGCTACACGAATTTATTTATGCTAATTGGGAATGGATGAGGAACGTGGACACATTAGGAAATCTATTCGTATTTACGTGGAAGTAGAGAGGGAAACTATTTATGAAAAACAACCTTATGCATATCAAGCCGGGACATAAGCCCTTACAAGACTATATGAGCCCAACACTTAGTTTACGTGACCATGGATGTGGTTATCGACAATTTTGAATATAACTGTAGTAAGTAGTAATTTATAAGATTAAAAAAATCCATTAAAAACACAACCTGTTGTATTATTATTGTTTCTATTTCCTTTTTAAAATTGTTTGGAAGTCAACACACTTATAATTAATGACATTCGAAGATTTATGTTAAAACTATTTAAATATGACACCATACTTGGTTTGAAAACCTATGGCCACTATTTTATAAGCAAGTTAAATACTGTTTAAAGTATTATTTAACGTCAGTGTATTGGCTACTAGTTATTTATTTAAACATAACAGACAGAGCCTTATACCAAAAATTTAATGTTTAGTAATACTTTTAATGCCTTTACCATCAATCGAACTCCATACCTCTAAATGAATGGACATATTCTTGATTGATTAAGCTAGGTGGTTAATATGAAACTGCAATGAAGTAGCTTCAAACTAAATTGAACAATATAACTTTTAAATATAGTTAAAATAGCATAGTCAACAAAATAAAATATCCCCATGGGTTTTTATTTATAATTATTTATAAAAAGTGAAAAATAGAATAATCAATATTTTTTTGTAGCTAATATAAAATAAATCTTTAAATTATTTGTTTTATAATAACCTTTAGGCCTACATTTACTAAATGTGTTCTTAGTCATTTATATATAATTATTTATACATATTCTCATAACTAATACACAATATTCTCCTAGATAAAGTTTAAAGTATGTGTATTACAAAAAGGCTTACCGGATATATATCTTTATTTTAAGTTTAGTAAAAAATAAATGTTCTATAGAATGCAAGTAGACGTTATTTGAACATAGCTATTACAATAATGAACATGCAAAAAACAATTAAAGAAATGGAATTACAAATATATAGGAAAATATAAAACAGTACAAATACTAGAACACCATTAAAGGAATGGTTGATAATTCCCGTTCGTAATAACTGCACTAATCATCTTCTTTCCATCCCTTCCCCCTTCTTTTTATGCTGGTTCCGTCTGCACGAAACATTTTTTTGTTTGTCATTTTTTTATCCTGAAAATCCTTGTAAGTAAGGTAAGCTTAGTACACGCTGTGGGTTTTTTTGGGTAGGGGTGAGAATTTTTTTTTTTAGGGGGGGATAGCGAAGGGTAGTCCGTGAATATAACGCGGCGTTGCACCAATAGATATGGCAAGACTGAGAAATAATTAATACTTTGCCGTATATACTTTGCATATTGCCGTTATCTGTGAAATTAAAACGAACCTCCTCGTTTCTTTCCATCCTTTACCCCCCCTTATCCCTTACCCCTTCCAACCCGACTCCCTTCCACACATTCTACCAAGCCATCTCCTTACACTTCCTACCATTACCATATATCACATCTAGACCGAGGAAAAAAAACTTTTCCTGTTTTATAAGACAAGGATGCACAAAATTCCCGTTTAATCGTTTGTGCATTCAAAATTACAGGCCCAATACTACCTGAAAAATATGAGTATTATAATAATACTAATTAGTTCTTCATGCTAGTTTATGAATTAGTTATCCATTTGAATACTCACCCACTTTTGAAAATAAGTGGGGATAGATTTTAAAAATTAAAACATTATAGCTTTATTGGTTTATAAGTATAAAAGGATTCATTTAGCCGTTTTCATTTCTAAACATGACTCTACAATTATAACTTTTAACATTTCGACAAATTGATTTTCTAGATGAATGTCTAGTTATCAAGTTATTGTATTAAATTTACACTCTGATGATGTACGTTATAAATTACTTTTAAAAGCCCCCAAGTATTATGAGTATTTTTTTTTCCAAAGCTTTTCCAAAACTTTTTTATAAAGTTATTTTCAGACTGACTAAAAAAAGTTTTAGTTTTGTATTTATATTTTTGTTCATTATCAGTGATTACTATATTTTTATTACAATATGGTAAAGTCATATATTTTAAAGAACCACGAAACAGCATGTTTGAGATGTCTTGCATAAAAGTGGGTGATTTAAAATTAAAATTAGAGTTCACAATTCTGACTCCTGTCAGATTTAACTAGACATGGTTGTACTTTAGTGAGTTAATTAATACATATACAGGATAAATAGCTTGTTGTGTAAGTAAAAAAAGAACTCTGATGTGAGTTTTCAAGCGAGCTATACCGACCAAGTGGGCGCCGCCGTTAACCCTGATTGTACCAACATTTGCATTTTGCGTATAAAGGGTGTATTTGGCCAGCGCAACGAGCCCTCCAGCCGTTAATCTTTTTTTTTAAATAAAGGCACTACTTATCTATTTAACTAAGTTACTCCTCATTTGACCTTACGAAGTTGAATTTGACTCCATTTGAGACCCTCTGCTTCAAAGATAGATTTTGTAAGATACGTGGATCAAGCTCAGGACCTTGGCTTTTTAGTCAGGATCTCTGATCACTAGACCACAGAGGCGGTCATTTTTTCAGTAAAGGCCATTAAAACAATATAAGTGTATCACTTTTTTTACAAATATCCATATCGTGAATAGTGCTATGTACTTGTAGCAAAACATTCTGAGAAACTAAACATTTTCTCTCTCTATTGGTAAGCATAAGTTACTATATCAAAAAATCTAGAGATCACAGTATTTGGCCAATTTGATAGGTATTAGATTTTCCTATTCTTGAAAATAAAAATTTGTCTCAAGTTCAATAGAAATCATCGACTAATATTTACAATATTATTTGATAACTTTAGTCCTACGCCATATTATTTGGTCGTGTTATGATTTTGTTATCCATAAAAAATGAAATCTTAGTCTTGTACATCCTTTGCTAAGCTAGGAAGTGAGATGGGCAATTCCGCATATAGAATCTATGTTTTCTCTTCTAATGTTTAATTACTTTCAGTAGTACCCGAAGCTATTGCAGTTGGTTCAAATGCGGAAAGGACGTCTTCTCGAACCCCTCTACCCCCTCTAACAGTCCCACCCACCCCTCCATTCCCCATAACACTCATATTTTCTTCATTCCTTTTCCTCCAAGTGTAAAATGTCCTCTTCTACCAGAAAGCTCTCTCTGAAAGCTACAGTTACGTAATTACTACAGCCTTATTGCTATAATGCAATATATCATATTAATTTACTTAGAAACATTCAACATGATTTTATGTGTGATTTCTCTTTTGATTAAACTTTTTTGGGTATTTTATTTTCCTTAAACTATTCTCTCAGGAAATTTATGAATTTAATATTTAGAAAGAAATAATTTGTTTGTATTTTTTTGGGGGGGGATAGGGGGTTGGTGAGGTATATAAGTGAATATAAAATTGTTTATAAACATAATTTGAAATCAACACTCAGTTAACTAACGAGTTTAACCCATTACTACACACTTACCACTCAACATAATATTGTTCTAGATAAAATAAATTTAGTTCCTAGCTGCTACGATAAACTTAGCATAGAGCAACGTTACTTAATGCTTTATTACGTAAAGTCCATTATTTTAATAGGTTAAAATCAAAACTATTTTATGTTAAGATGAAAAATTAAATTTGTTTATTGTCAACTCAAGTTATAATTCTTAGCTAGACAGGTAATATAATTTAGAACAATATCTTTACAGCTTTCCCTGAACTAAAGCTTTATTGCCAATTTAATATATTGAAAAGATAATCTTAATAATTGAATAAGTCTTAGTAAACATTTAATTTTATTTGTTGAATCGTTAAAATGTCGTTATTTACTACTGAAGCTATTATATTATGAACTACAAAAAGTATTCCTAATAGAAAAATGAAATATTTTTCTATTGTCTTCACATACACTTAATTTTTTGCTTGGTATTCCTTAAATACCTAAAGTTTTTCCTAGTAAGATATTTTACCCCCTCATACTTCAGAATGTATTTCACCTTAATGTATGGTGTTGCCGAAAGTTATGATTTTTTACTTATTTTCTGGCTTATTTGGCTCCATTAATGATCCTAATTAACGCTAACTTGATATTTAAATGTTATAGGCTAGATATAGGCGTTGAAAAGGGGTCAGGGTCTAGGATTTGTGGGACCACCTTTATAATTATAGAAACTTAAATATATAGTTTTTTAATTTTATTACATTTTTAATTTTATGTCATCAACCAAATACTAATTAATTCATATTTAAAATTCCCCTCCAAGATGCAGCATGTAAAGCTATTGATTTTAAAATTGTTTCTGTAAATGTCTTTATTTCCCTACATTCTGGCAACAAAATACGTTTCTTGGAATGACCGAGCAGGTGGGGATCAAGAAGGATGATGTGTTTCTAGAAAACTGCTTTTTTTTTTTAATGCACATCATAGGTGTGCTTTACATGATAAATATCATTGTATACTTTTTTCAGGGAAACTATTGATTAAATTTTTTAATTTAAAATATTTAGAAAATTGCTTTAACGTTTTTGTTTAAATTATATATCGCGTCGGTGTTTTATATGTTGACTAGCAAGGGTGTAGAAAGGCCGGGGCTTGGGGTTTGGACTCCCCCAAAATTTTATGTAAAAACTTTTATAGGCTAAAGGTACTGATATAGTAAAATTTTCTATCAGGCCCCCCTTAGAAATATTAGCTAGCTATAACCCAGTATTGAGGGCCCTGTCTCCACCCTCTCTCTTTGGTAATATGGTGTAAACAGCCAACCAGGTTTCATTATCTTTAAAAACTTATTTTTACTTAAAGATAATATCATCTGATAGGAAATGTTCTTCCTTTATTAAATTGCTTCTTTTTTTTATCCCTCCCTAATTCATTGTTAAATAATTTTTATAAGAGCTAGGTCAAATTTTTCAAGGGAATGTCGTTTTATAAGCCATTGAATATTTATCGAGAATCCCTTCAGTAAATACTTAATCAAACTTTAGCAGGATTAAAATAGCTGACCCGCCTCAGTGACGTAGTTGGCTAACGCGCTAGTCGTGTTGAGCTCGACCGCTGAGGACGGGGAGATCGGGGTTCGAATCTCGGTCGGGTGAACTGGGAGTGGTATTTCCTAAATGGTTTTCCACTCTCCCTCCACGCAAATGCGGGTTCACTTCCTCTGACTTCAACCCTCCCAATTCCTAATCCTTTAGCGTAATTAGTACTTAAGCTTATAACCCGAACGGGTAGTAAGACGCGGTGCTAAATATTATAGTATAAATAAAATAGCTGCATTTAGCTATTATTTTCCTCTAAGAAAATAATACAAATAATTTAGCTTTCTGTAGTTCAACATGGGGTTTCTATAGTCTAGTTGAATTAGTTTAAGTGAACCTCGTATCGGGGGCAGTTGTACCGGAGTGCAGGATATGAAATGCGCTTCCTAGAAATAATTTGATCCACCCCCAAGATGTATTTCAAATCCCATGGTCTTATTGATAATTAATTTTAAATATGGCCTTAAATAAAACTCCAAATGGCTTCAAGATGCATACAATTTTCAAAAATTGGTCGTAATTGACCACTTTATATAGGTTCTAGAGTCATCGAGCTTTTAGACGTAATCAGGCGAGGAGCACTCTAAATGACTTCTAGTTACGTGTGTTATTAAAGAATTCTCATACGAGAAACTCATTAAATAGTTTCTAAAAGCTTTTAAGTTTTAAAAAATTTTCAGGGAAAGACCACTTCAATAGAAGCATCTTAATATTTCTTTGAGGAATCAAATTTAAAAAAAAACAGGAGAGGAATATTCTAAATATATTCTAAGAAGTTCTAAACTTCAAAATATTGATAGGTGAAAATAACTTTTGTAAACATCTAATTTCCAAGAAAAATTTAGAAGGTGCGCAATCTAAATAGCTTCTAGAGGCACTAGAAGCATCGGATTGTTTTTAAATGGAGGGTCATGGCCCCTCTTGGAAAAGATTACTCCCCCTTGCCTAGATGTATTTCACCCTTTCGATATTTTCGAATATGAAGCATAAAGAGTTGCATAAAACTTCAAATAACATCTGAAGGTATTTAAATATCTAATATTGCCAGGTAGGGACTGTTTCAAATAGTTTCTAGAGGCATCATATTTTGGAAATTTGCTGGTAAAGGGCCACTCCAAATATAATCTTGAGGGTGATAATTTTCAAAATGAATCTGGATGTAGACAGTTTCAAATAGTTTGACAAGCATCTAAGTAAATTTCTGGAGAAGACCACTTCAAACAGCTTCTAAAGGTATCTAATGGTCTGGAAAAAATAAGGCGAGGAACACTCAAAATAGCTGCAAGTATTATCCCAAATTCAAACAGAAATATGGGAGTACTACTTTAAATAGCTTTCACGCGAATGGAATTAATTTTTGGACCCCGAATGACTTTTACATTCATCAAAGTTCATGCGATCACCCTTCGTTCCTCCCCATTACTTTTAATTCCAATTTTTCTCTACTTCTTGTATCCTTAGATTAAATATTTCCTCCATCTTAGGTCCCTGCCTTTATAGAAAATAAATAAAATGTATACTTTGTTTACCCTGAAATGTAGCATCCTTACCGTGACCATACCCCTAAATTATAAGCTGTACCAAAGTTGAATTATACATGTTAATCTTGCGTTATAATGACTATGTAGTTTTATTACATGATTTACTGAAAATTGCTGCGAGATCGACCAGTTGATTGCGATAAACCTGTTACCGACCCTGTTCTAGAGGAATCTAATTTTAAAAAATTCATGGGGAGGACTACTCAAAATAGCTTTTAGACTCTAAAGGCCTTAAAAACTTAGCTGAATGAAAACCATGTCAAATAGATTTTAGGAGAATCCAAATGAAAAATAAAAAAATCTGGACAAGACTACTCCAAATAGATATAAAAATACTAATTTTCAAAAATTGAATGGGAGGACACTCCTAAGAGCCTTAAATTATTATTTTTATTTAAATACCAATGTTTCACATTGTATACTATACATAAACATGACCAGTTGAATTTTTCAAAACCTCTATTATGTATATTTAACACAATGTATTTGGGAGAGCTTATTGATTTTACAAAAATTGTGTAATCATCACGATTAAAAAATGCATAGGGATCTGAGAGAGTAAGTATATACATAGCGTAAGATAAAGAGTCATGGTTTAAATCACCTTCTCTCCTTTTTGTAAAACTATTTGTGTTTAACCACTGTTATTAATATAGTGACTGAGAATTTTCGAAGATTTCTGGAGGCTTGAAAGTTGTCACTATCGACTAGAACAGGTCACCCCAGTCAAACATTTAGCGATGAATAGTTAAATATCTTACATATGTTGAAGTCCTTCAAAGTTAAACATTTACCGAGGCATATTATGACACCGTTTATTCTTTTCAACAAATGAATTATTAAATCACTTAAGCTTAGTCAAGAGAACATGTATCTTCTTAACTCTAGGGTCAGGTGTAGTCTTGATCTCTTCAAAAGCTAGGAGTTCAAGTTCAGCAATTGTTTCGTACACTCAACAAATATCTTATTGGATAAAGGACTAGAGCCTCGACTATTCAATCAAACAGCTCGTAATTTAAATGATCTCTTAACTCTTTTGGTGTAAGAGCTGGTCAGGCTAAGTCCAGCATCCTCCTTGTCTTATCCGGTACAGAAACATAAAAAAATTTTGGAAATTGGTGTGAGGTCTGCACTTGCTGAGTATAGTTAAGATATGGTGGAGAAAACTGATCACTGCACCTATATCATTTTCTATACCAATCTTAGTTGGATCTCAAACGTTCCGTAAGACTGATAACACTAGAACCAGTCATAGAGGAGTATTACCTTATTTTATGCACACGCGTAGAACGTACTGGAATGAGTGGAACATTTTCATACATAGTTTTGGATCTTAAGAGTTCTAATTGAAGGACAACCAATCTCCTCTAGATCTTAAAAGATGTAATTGTCGCTATTGGCAACTGCACTTTGATGCCAATATATCTTCTCTACACCTTTAATGAGAATCTCTGGTTGTTCTGTATACGGCCTTTCTCGTTAAAATGAAAATAAAATATAGAACCAAGTTCAGTGTAGAGCACGTCACCACTATCTAATCTGACGATGTTTGGTCATCCAATTTAGAAACTTCTTGGACCATGATGAGAGATGCTCTATCTCGAATGATACTAGAAACCTGTAGTTTACTACAACAGGCGTGTTATTTTCAACAAATTTATGTAATATGGCAACCAACTTGAAAAGGAAGAACTCATCATCGCTCATGAACACTTTCACATTGTTAAACATTTTGCATTAGATTGAGAAACAAGTTTTCGGACTATTTATGAAGCTAGCTTGATAACGTCA
Source organism: Timema podura (assembly GCA_033556935.1). Taxonomy (NCBI): domain Eukaryota; kingdom Metazoa; phylum Arthropoda; class Insecta; order Phasmatodea; family Timematidae; genus Timema; species Timema podura. The sequence goes on along the minus strand of JAVRXN010000010.1, from coordinate 63,238,754 downwards.
CTAGTGAAGGGGTTATAGAGAGCGACACGATCATGTATGATTATACAAAACGCTTTTGTAACCACAGAAATTATTTCCTTGGACTCGAAAGTGATTCTACATATTATCATGCCATCCTTAAAAGTAGCATCCTGCCGACTATGTCGAACATAATAATGGGAATAAGAGACTTGAAAACTGAAGGATTGAGTAATGGTAGAGGAGTGCTCGTTCCATAGTACAAGGTTTGAAAATTAGCAAACTCCTCATACAATTTAGGAAATGAATCTCGATCAAAAACTAATTTATTATATTTGTAAGTTCAAGTGACTGAATTCAATTAAAATTTGGCTTATTTGTAAACTAAACGGCAGTGATTGAAAATACTTCTATCTCTAGCTGTCGTATTGTTTCAACCAGTCTGTAAAGAAAATACCACGTTAAGAAATTTCGCCAGAATATTAGATGTTTTTCACCGTCCAGTCGTATTTTGTATAATTAAGAAAATTAGGTTATTCATAAAGTTCCCAAGTCAAAATTAGTAAATCGATTAACCTCACACGTTTGGTAAAATTGAGCAGATTTAATAGATTGATATCATCAATCTTAATATAAGATACAAACCAAGAATTTTACTCAGCTTGATTCTAGAGATTGTCTCTAAAGCAATAAGTGATACTTTTTGTAACTTTGTCTATGATCTTACAAGTACTAGCTCCTATTTCGCACGAGAATATAGCACTGCGAGTACCAATATGCGTTTTAGAGAGATGCAAACATACAAGATATCCGAAGCAGTATGAACATTCACTCCTTTTAGCCCTCATCCAGCATTTACAATGTATGACTGCTATACATTCTAAATAGATAGATAGTTCTTTAGCTGAGTTGAAATACCTACATCTCTAGATTGATCAATCTCTATACCACTAATCTCTTAAGCAATTCTTGAAAATAAATTAAGTAATCTATTATTGGTGATTCTTGCAGTACTTCCAACGCCTCCTGTATTTAGTAGACGTCATATTTGATAAGCAGGAGAGAGCAATGAAGTTGCGTGTAATATCATTCTTGTTGAGTAGCTATTCTGAGCTAGAGCTCGTTAGTTAATAATCCAGGGATATACGAAGCTTAGTTAGGCTGGTGGAATATAGTTAAAGCTGTGTCGAAGACTGCAGAGTTTCCATTATTCAAAATATTTATAGAGCCATCTAATTTTTTCATAGAGAATATACCAAACGACGAAAAAAAATACTAGATATAAATTCTTTCAAATATATTCTCTCAATGTAGACGAACTGGAGAGCGAAATCCCTTTATATCTAGTACGAACATGGAGGGAGTGTCGCGCTGAATTCGGGCGAGTATGACTCGGTTCTCCGTTGAAGTAAGCACCCTGGGCTGGACTGCATTATATCCTAATCATATTTTCATGTAGGATATTCTGATTTTAGATAGAGAAATGTGTATTTCAACCATTCAACACAATTGCGACAAAACCTAGTAGAAAGGCAAAAGGTTTTGTAAATTCGACATCTATATTACAGGTAATATAAATATTTAAAATGGTCTGATTGTCAACGATTGAGAGTTCTAGTTTACATCAATTTCTCTTATTTGATATTGGATATTATCCGGATATTCCAGCTTAAAGGTACCTTCAGAGATGCTCTATATTTTTTCCCCACAAAATAATTTTTATTTAGTTCATCAATGTTAAGTATGGAGTTGACTATAGTGAGATTGATCAGTAAAATAACTCATTCCTCTTCACGATTCTCTTCTCCCAATATTTACTGACAAAATAGTTTTCTATCAAATTTGAGCTCTGACCTTTCAGTGTCAACGTCATAAACATGTTTACTTCTATCATATTGCAGCCCAGGTATTTATACTTAAAAAGATAGACAAGCTGACCACAGAATATACCACCGTACTCTATGTTTCAATTGTGTTATTAGATTATGGGTATTCATTCACCTGAGGGATTTCACGATCTTGAAGGGAGATGTTAGATCGCCAATGCTATAAAAGTATTCAGCCTGACCTTCATGTTTTAAATACTCCACATGATGGATATATTCACCACTATTCCTATCGAGATTGATGATGCCACAGTCTTTCTTCCATGGAAGAGTAGTAGTTAAAGTATCTCTTAAGAAAACAAGTTCAAGGTGAGGTATAATTAAAGGTGTATTTTACTTGTGTAAATTGGTTTTAGTGAGAGGTCTTCTAGGTAGCGTCTCAATCAGTTTTATGAATATAGATACGGATAAATCCCTTTACTCATAGCAATCTTTAAAACTTACGATTATTTCCTTATACTTTAATCAATCACATCGTGTTCACCTTTGCATTTTTCATTAATTTTGAAATTCCTGCATCTCCTGCAGCAGCACCTAAGGCTGCTATTAGAGTAAGGTTGGATAAGAATCAACATTTCTTGCTCTTACTATTTTTATTCAAATGACGTTTAGTAACCCTACGCTTACTAGTCTTCCGCTGACGACGTTGCCGTTTCACTAGGCCAGCTCCTATCTTGACTTAAGCGTTCATCACGCTAGTCTCTCCCAAACAGCCTACCAAACTTTGAATATGGTGCAAATCATCTTATCCAGGATTTTTTAAAAAGTACTCAATAAGCTGTATGTCACCTTGCAATATATTTGAATTGAGAGTAAGTGGTATAAATTTCTTTAATGGCCTGATATAACACGTCAAAACCCGAATAACCCCGTTTTAAACACTTTTACAACTTGTTACCAAGGAGATAATGCTGATGACCATGTATATGGACCTCAAATGGAAGTTTATCAAGTACTTATTCGATATCCAACTACCCATTTTTATTCTCCACTCCATAACGCGTAAAGAGGAAGTTTAAATAGAGAAGTTTATTATAAACACTCAATAGTCCCCATGAGACTCGTGACACACTTGAATTGTTTACATTTGCGAGATAACGATCATGAAGTAGGAACATAATTTCCTCAGAAACATGGAAATTTTTAACCAGATATCATTTGATGTATCATATGTGGGCCTTATTTTATTCTATTTAAATGTCTTTATTTATGCTGGCGAAGTTAAGGTGTTAAACCTTCTCTTAAACTTAAACAGCTTAGAAAATTATAAATAAGGAATATTTTTAAATTAAAAGAGATGGCTAAATAAAATATATCTTTAAAAAAAAAATTAGAAAATACATTTTAAACCAACCACATTAATAAACATTATTACATGATGAATTATTAAAAAAAATATAACATTCATTCAACATTAATATTCACTAAATTAATAAATCATTTATACTACAGAATGTATATCGATGTGTTTCATTACAAACAATTAATTCTAGACAAAGACATACACACACATTTATACAGTTTAGCTTCTCAACTACTCAAGACCAAAAGCTCAAAGTTAAATTCTTATTTTAATGAGTGAATATACTGTTTTTTTAAATCAGTTAGCCTAGTCAAATTCCTATTATTGGTAGTACAACGTCTGTAGTACTTACAAATGTTGATTACAAGGAACAAAAATGAGATTATTTTACAAGTTTAACAAATCATTTTATTAATATTCAAAGAGTCAATAAAAAGTACATAGTATTACAGTTAGAAACTATTCAAACCATCCATTGTTTAAAAATAAGAATTTAAATGGATAGAATTGTATAAATAGCTCGATAAAGGAGCATCAGGTGTGTAGCACCTAGGTACACCCTATAACCCACACTTATAGTACATAGGTGTAAATAAGAAAGCTTGTAACTCGTTAAATCAGGAAAAATACTAATTTATCAGATAGGTTGAAAGGCAGCAACTCCACGGTAATATGAATTAGTGGCGGTATTCTAATCTAATTACATTTATAATGTAGATGATTTTACTCCTGCCTGCTGACTGAAACTTCCAGCTACTGCACTTAATAAACATTATAAAGAACTAAGCCACACAAATTTAGCCCTAATTTAAGGGGCTACAAAGGAGGTAAATAGCATGAGCTAATTAGCGTGAGTTAACTACAAAGAAAGCTAGACATTCTAACGTTATAACTTCCTAGAAGCAAAACTATAATGTACAACCAGTACAAGGCGAACTACCAGGAAACAAGATAATACTGATACTATGGCTGGACTCTTCCTAATTAGTACTTCCTGAGCAATTAATAGTATCTTAATTTTGTTACTCTACCAACGGGACAATATTACTAGACAAAATAGTGATAATTTTTTTAATAAAGCTAAAGGCGCCACAAGAGGACAATACACAATTTACAAAACCCCGTGGGCCACTACAATGGACAAGTAGCACTTCCACAGGTAGCGCACTGCAAGCCGGTACACAGTTAGACACATCAGAGACACGTGTCAGCTACAGACCCAATTAGGTCGTGAAACATAGCAATAGATAACCTGGTATCCTCCATTATTAAATTATATTCTTTAAACTAGCTGCAGCATGGTCATATAGTCTAGGGAGTCCAATCTTGACCCTAATATTTGCGACTAAGCCTAATAGACATAGAAAGGGAGTGGATAAAGCTATAAATAACTATGCCATATGGGCATAGGGAAAAAGGTCATTAGTACTGACATACAAAAACTACGTCATGTGGACATTGAACAATAGAGCTCTAGGCTCAATAAAATAAACTATGCCTTAAGGGCATAGGGAAACAAGTCAGTAGTACTGACATACAAAAACTACGTCATAAGGACATTGAACAATAAAGCTCAAGGCTCAACAAAATAAACTATGCCTTAAGGGCATAGGGAAACAAGTCAGTAGTAAAGACATACAAAAACTACGCCATAAGGACATTGAAAAATAGAGCTCAAGGCTCAACAAAACATTACATCCCTCAATACTTATAGTATCCGCCATAGCTTGCTCTTCGGCGAGGAAGTTACACAGACGCCTCAACCATCTCGGTCTTCAGTACGTCTTCCTGGTTGATGCTTGTGAATGTCTTCCAGCAGTTCCTCCGTGAAGTGGTTACAATAGAATATATACACGTGAACCTTTGACAGGCCTATTTATACTAGTGGGATTAATACAATTTTGCAAGGTTTTCTCCACGTACGAAGAGGGGGTGGCAAAAATCAGACATCACGCTAGCCGACCACTAGTGCTAGCCGATGACTGTTGGTATCCTATGGAATGAAGCCCCTCTCATTTACTCGTCGCCTGGCTCAGGTGATAGATGTTTGCGTGTTGGTCTTCCAAGCCGAGTTGGCTCGTTCGCTGGGGAAACTTTTGATGGGAATTGGGCGTCTCCCGCTTGTTATGAACGGAAGAATTGATAGCACGTGGCCTATGCTTAGTTTACTGGAAAAATCTAATGGATTAAGATTCGGGAATATTTAAGTCTTTTCTAAAACTTTGTACCATCCTAAGTCCCTGTGTTTTTATCAAGTACCCTCACTTGTACATGAGATTGGCTACTTTCCATACTCTGACAGTTCAAAGATCTCTCCGCTAACTAAGGTGAAACATAGTAATGTTTTCATTAGTGATGAGTTTGCATATGATTAACAAAATAAATTCAAACATATTTCATTATAGTTAAAGATTGTTTTTATATATGCCAGACTTACTCACGTATTCTCAAACAGATCCTAAGATATAATGCAAATCTTATCATGCTTTAAAGATGGATAGTATGAATTTAGAAACGTCTATGATAATCACAAGAATACAGACATTAGGTTTCAGAAATCTAAGGAGATGTGTGTATTATAATAAAGAACAAACACGATTTTATGGAATTGAGTAAAGATCATGATACTAATGAGGGTAGCTACAAGAGTAGGAACGATTCCTTAATTTTGAAAGATAAATACATAAATCCCAAGCTAAATACGATATCATGGCATATATCTAAAATTTAATCATAGTCTCTACAGATTTATAGCACGGTTGGAACGAATATGTTTTCAAACAATCTTACGTCGATATCAAGGATATTCTATGCATAGTAACGAACATACACTTTCTCTCAACACTGTTATGGATACAGTTTGTAAAGTATGGATATTCTAATTGAGAATATGGATAAGGGACTGTCCATAAATTACGTACGCAAATTGGGGGGGGGGGGGGGTGTTCTGTAATGTTTGTCGTGACCAAGCATGACGAGGTGGGAGAGGAAATTAGATAATGTTTGACTTCAAATAAAAAAAAATAAAAAAATTGCATGATGCAATTTATGGACATCCACTAAGGATTGGGTGGTGACGGCTAGCTTTGAAAGCATTTTCTGACAGTGGCTGGAAGAGGTGAGGAATGCATGTCGACAGCAGGAAGATTCTCTTGCTTAGTCACACATGTTAATAAATTCCTAGGATCTCAAGATGAAGATGTTAAAAGAGTCTTTCCTCAATAGAGAGCGATTAATACCGATTTTTACGATATAATTGGAATTTTATCTGTTTGATAAACAGAAGAAGGTCGATATTACGATGCTTGGGGTTTAGTCCTACGTAATATCAGAGAACTGGCCCTATTCTCAAATACTGCTTCTAAGATGTATGTGGACGTGAGGGTTTATATATTGTGATAGGTTTCATCCATATCTACTTGGATTTTAAACTTAGCAAAATAAATTCAAAACATTTTTAGCTGAATTTAACAGGCGATACTAGCTATAATTTCAAGAAATTGGGTATGTTTAAAAAGAGTTTTATTAATTAAAAGAACCTTGTTTTCCTACTGAACCATATTCCTATCATAACAAAACCAATTGAGGTTTCAGATGGTGTTGCAATATCTTTAATGATCGAAAATCTTAATAGAATCTCTAAATTCTACAAGTAGAGCGTTCCCTTATTAATGTTTAAATATATTGCCTGTTTCAATAATTAATCTTATCATTCCTAGTCTACATTATGTCAAGAAAGATTACATAAGATATCATTAAAGAGAGTAGGATTATCAATAGGAAGTATAAAAATTTGCGTTAGGGATTTTTTACTCCAGAGACTCTTGCTCAGTAAACCTTTAACCCAATCACTGAGCCATTAAACAAGATGAAGATGACTGCTGCAAATTCAAACCTGAAGCTGTTAAGGAGGTGGAGAAAGAGGATGACGTTGAAGTTGAGTTTCAGCCTAGCAAATATATGTAGGAGAAATATCTTTACCCATCTCAGGATTATTTTGATAAAACTCACGGTGTGCGCTATGATGGTAACATAAATCTTTAGGTAAAACCCGTATCCTGTTTATTATTGAGCATGGATGATGAAACTTCTATAATATTAGGAGTCTTTACAGTAGTAACTTATGAAATTACTCTTCAGAAAGGAGCCGATGCATTATACTGAGAAGGATATTTAAGTCTACAAGACAATTCTTAATAAGACAGACTTTCATCGGTTTAGTAATACAGATCACACATGTATCAAGTAAGGTACCACACCAAAGTAACTGTGCATCATTAAGCCTTTATTTGAAGAGGTGGATGAACTTGAGAGATAGGGTTTGTTCAAGATTGATCGTGAAAGAGGGGAATGATCAGAAAGAATTGGTTGTTTGGTTACGTCTCTTTTACGCTTCATCCAGCTTCATACATTCTTCACATGAGAATGAGATCGTTTAGATCAATTGAAAAATTATGAAAGGCTAACATAACTCTATAAAGCGTTTATTCGATACCTATTATTCACATAATTATGTCTAATTATGAAGATGTCACACTTGAACTTTATCGTCCTTTGCAACGAAGACATGTTAGTGTACTAGGATAAAAGGAACTGCTCCAGGCCTATCTGGTTGAGATGTTACCTTACTCAAGATCGAACAAAGGATATAAGTATATCTTTACTGTCATCGATGTTTATTCTAAACGAACCTGGGTAATACTTGTTAAGACTAAAACTGAAAATAACGTTACCGCTGATATGTTGCAAGTCCTTCGTCAGGCAACTGCTAATGGTTTTCCTACATTTCGTCATCTCTAGACAGATAATGGAACTGAATTTTATAGCGTCAACTTTAATGCTCTACCAAAAAGGAAAATTTTTAAACATTATTTGGACTTATATCAATGCTAATTCTAGTGTCGTAGATCGATTATATCAAACACTTAAGAATAAAATATAGACAATATTCACCTCTAAAGGATCGTATTGCTGTATCGATATGAGCGATTCATTACTTTATGAATATAATCGTACGGTTAACTCAACTATCAGGATGAGACCTCTCGACGTTAAGGATGATTGTCTTCGCCAAAATCTTTAAGTCCGTTCCAAATTGTTTTAACTATCATCGACTCATTTTAAAGTTGGTGATATAGATCGCATCAGTAAGCATAAAGAGGATTTTCCTAATGGATTTACAGCAAACTGGTCTACAGAGCTTTTCAAGATACGTAAGGTTTTTGAGACTAAATCCTAAAGCTTTCTTGCTTGAAGATCTTAATAAAAAACATATCCTTAGAAGATTCTACATATATATTCTGAATAAAAAATCACATCAAGCTGTTTAACTTGTAGAGAAGGTCTTAAAACGGAAAGGAAGTAAGCCCTATGTTAAATTGTTCGGATTCAAATCTTCCCGCGATTCATCATTTTTATTCACATCTTCAAGCAAAAAGTCTTGGGAATCATCCCAAAAACTTTACGTTCATTTAACAGTTCTATGGACCAGTTTTCTTTAAATCTCTTGGGAAATACTCCTTATGCTTGCTGATGTGAGCTATATCACCAACCTTGAACTGAGTCATTGCTAACTAATGACGCCCTAACCCGTAAAGGAATGGCGTGATTGTGAGGAGAGAATAATCACTCATTAGACCCACCCCCTTACAAATACATTATTGTATTAAAGTAATGGATCTATTGTTTGTTGTATTCCCTCCTTTCGTTGTTAACTAGAAGGAAGTTAGGATTTTAATGTGTATAATATATATATATATATATATATATATATATATATATAAATAAAGATATATATATACACAATAAATCATATATATACACGATATATATATATATTATACACGATAAAATTTTATGTATACACATATATACGTGTCTGAGACACATCATTATTGGCTCAGTTTGTGGAAAGATTAGCACAAACTAATGTACTGTTGCCAGGGGACGCCCGAATGTGCATTCTTTCAGTGGAAGTTCTTTCCATGTCCCGATGAAACGAGGTGATGGGGATAGTGAATAGGAGGCTGTGATACCGGTATAAATTCTTAAATATAATTTAAGCCTAACTAAACAAATCCTGGTGACCATTGGAATATATCCCCTTTCGGGAAAATTACCCAAAGTAACACCCAGGAATAAATATGAGACCCCTAGGCGCTGATCACTATACCATGGGTCTAGTTTTATATACGTATACACTACATAGACCTACAGTAGCTCTGGTATATCCATAGTGTCAAAGATAGTAAACGTTAATTAGTACTGGGGCTGGAAAGCTTTTACGAATAAACATTGTGATAAAACCTCGTTCATCAGTAAAACGTATTAATACTCACAAACTATCCCCGTACAATATTGTGTAACAGTGGTAGTGTGGCCATTTATTTTGAATTAAGAACCATGCTGGTTTTCTCATTTGGAGGACTAGCATTGATAGTTATATATCTGCTATATGCGTAGTGGATAGGATTATAAAATACCATCTCAGTTCCTTTACTTTATTCTAAAGTCAGACCCAAAATTGAAAAGGTAGTTTAAAAAATTACATACCTTCATTATTTTTTAATTCACATTTTCAAATTATAACTAGGACCACTTCAGGCTTCTATGTATTAGATATATGCACACACTCATATATTATATATAGACAAATACAAAAAACTGTATGCATATACATATAAATATAAGTTTAATAGGCAAAATTTTCGTGTTGACAACGTTATTTCCTTCAAGATCAGCTATTCTGATAGTTAAAGTTTTATTATTTAATTGAAAAAGAAACGCATCAAGAACTATGCAAAATGCAGAAGTTGTAGAACTATTTAAGAGCGTTTTATATTTTTCAATGGCTCTAGTGTTCCAAAAAAAAAAACCCACATAAGTATTGTTTATTTATTTTGGCTACTGTACAGTAGTACCTTTCAGAAAATATATTATGACGGTTGTGATTAAATCAATTAGGGATTTTTTCATGTACTGCGATTGTTATTTCTGCGTTGCCAAAAAAATGGCCTAACGGTATAATCTACCAACCATATGACTAATGATAATACGAATACTAAAAATCAACTATACATTCACAGTAATAAAAATCATAAGAGCCAATTTCAACCAAAATTTATTTTTTCTCTTTATACCCTTAAGTAAACTAACCTAATTTTGATAGTAGATTTATAATTAAAAACACAGAAAACTAAGGGAAATGTGTGCATACCTAAAATACCAGGGATCAGAACTCTAATTAAAATGGTTTCACAAAGAGACAAGCGGTATTGTGAATATCACCATTCAAGTTCAAAGGTTAACGAAACGTCGACACATCCAAATATTGAAATCAATGTTTTTAACTTTCATCTTATTTACTCCCTCCTATAGGGCGTTAGAAAGAAAAAAAGTGGACATGTTTTGATAGCTGTGATCATTTAATATATATTCTAGATCAGATTCTTATTTAAAAAAATTACTAATCATAAGAGTGGAGAAGTAAAATTCAATATTTTTTAGTATTGTCTGGGTGAAGATGTCCTTGTCCTTGTAGCGTTATTTATCTCTCCTTATCATAAATTATCCTTGTGATCGCAGCAATAACGTTTATATTTTCATGTTATTGCCATATTGACTATAGACCGGGACATTCATAAGTTGCTCATGGGAGTCATGACTGACGTGATGGTTATGGCTAAAATCTCCTAGGGGGAACTTAGGTGGATTTTATAAATAGTATCCCAATCTCGTTCAGCGCAAATGCGGGTGCTTTTCCTATTAATTCTATCTTGTTCATCTCTATGCCATGATTACATATATGCGGACAGTCTTAATAGGTATTAATATACGGGACACAAAGAATTAAAACAATATTATTTTTATAAATAGAGAGTTTATTATGATTTTACATATCAAGTTCCTACAAGAACCTTAACATTGTTAAATTAAATATGATATTTATTAATTTAGAAATGAAATAATATTTAGCATCTTTTTAGAACGTTAGGATAACCAGGTGGCTGATGCCTTTATAATTCCAGTATGTGAAGTCTGTGTATTAATTTGGGAGCGTTGACGAAATGATTTTATACACATTTAATTTACCGTATGCCAAAATTAATATATATTTGCATATTTTGAAGTATATATGGGCTTTAGTACTAGTTACCGTTAAATACTTTATGTTGTTGCTCAAGTTGCAGGATTAATGCCTTAAGTCAATTGTATTTATTTTCAAAACAATCAACTAATAAACAAATTTATTTTTATTTATTTGTAAGTTGTTTGTCAATCGATGCTTAACTCACTTTATAAAATATTAATTTTTAACAAGTTGGCATAATTGCATTGACATATATATATATATATATTTTAATTTTTCTTATCACATTTATCCTTTTGTTTGAACACCTTCACATAAACACTGTTATCTGAAACATCAACACCTAAATATACCGTCAGCTGAAACACAAACACACGAAAACTGTCACTTTAAACACTAACACACGAACACTTACACCTGAAACATTGACACATTAACAATGTTGCCTGAAACACCACCAGATGAACACTTTCACCTGAAACACCGACAGATAAATACTGTCGCCTTAAACACAGAAAGATGAAAACTATTACTTAGAGCACTGCCGTATAAAACACTGAAAAACGAACACTGTCAGTTGAAATACCAGCACACTTATATTGTCGCTTGAAACACCAATAAACAGATATGTTCGCCTAAAACAAAGAGATAAGAACACTGTAAGCTGAAACACTGTCACCTGAAACACCGACAGATGAACAAAGTCACCTGAAGCACTGACAGATAAATACTGTCAACTGAAACACCACACACGAACACTGTTTCTTGAAACACTGATTTATGAACACTGTCGCTTGTAACACTGACAGATGAACATTGTCACCAGAAATGTCAGCTCAATAATTATATCGCTTGAAACACTGACATAAGAACACTCGTGCCTGAAACACAAGCACACAATTATTGTCGCTTGAAACAATGACATACGAACGCTGTCAGCTGAAACATAGACTCACTAAAACTGCTACCTGAAACACTGACAGATGAACACTGTCGCCTGAAACACCGACGGATGGACACTATCGCCTGAAAATCCGACCGACTTCAACTCATAGATCTGCGCGCCGAAATAAAAAAGGAAAATGCGACGCACTAAGTCTCAACACGAAAATAGAATAATGACATTTTTGTTTTGTACGGAATAAATTATCACTGCTTTTCACAGGATTTTCCATTTTTTTTCTTTAAAATAAAAATAAGGAAAAAAGAAAGCGTTTCGGAATAGCTGCTTTTTATATATTATAAGAAATATCGCTTTACTTGGTATAGTGCTTTGTATACTTAAAGGAGTTGAGAGGAAGGGGACAAAACGCTAGAAAATGGTACATAATATAAGATTTCAGGGAGGGTTAAGAAAAAAAATATAAATAAAAAAATAGAAATAAAATGAAAGAATAGGGGTTTGTGCAAAGGAAAAGAATAGTAGAATGTAATTTAAGAGGTGACAAAACATCGCTTATTGTCACAAACACGCATCATGGCGACAAAAGATTCCATATTTGTTAGCTGTTGTAGAAAAATGGTGGGTAGGCTTACGGGGGTGTGGGGTATGTAACTGAACTGAGATAAGAGTTTCCCTGTGGTCTGGAGGTGAAAGGAAGAAGGTAGTCAACATTGCCAGAAGTGACACTTCTGATAAACGGCTGAGGGCTGATATTCTGCTACAATACAACCTCCACTTACTTAACCGATTCAACTTTAGAGAAGAGGAATAATAGATTTCCAAGCGATTCTTCAAAAATAGGCTGAGATTACATAACACAACGATAATTCAGGTTCCAATAATAGAATTAAAACATAGAATATCTGATGTGAAATAGAAATTATTGACGCAATAATTATCAATCTAGATTAGAGAATGTATGTGGTATTCAAATTTAGATTAACCATACTTATCTATTATTAAATATTTTACGTTTGTTTGGCCATTACTTAGTGTAACGAAATATATATAAAATGGGGAGACAGATGATTAGAGGGTTGGTTGAAATAATAATTGTAGAATTAGATAGCTTTAAAATTAATTAAATTTATTTTAAAATAATGATGCTTTGATGAATTCCTTCAAAGCAAAGTAATCATGAAAATTATAAATTTAGAATTATAAAAATCAAAATCTCAAAGTCACGATTCTTAAATTGGATATGTATACCTTATACAATACTTTTGAGTAAACCAATGGTTAATTTGGTTAAGGGTAGAGGTGGCTATGTCATAATAAATATATCCTATAGTAATTGCTGTCCAACACCTTAACTCAGTCGGTAGCGTGTCTTAATAATAATAATAATAATACTTAGCACCGCGTCTTACTACCCGTTCGGGTTATACGCCTAAGTACTAATTACACTAATGGAATAGGAATTGGGAAGGTTGAATTTAGAGGAAGTGAACCCGCATTTGCGTGGAGGGAGAGTGGAAAACCATTTAGGAAAAACCACCCCCAGTTCACCCGACCGAGATTCGAACCTCGATCTCCCCGTCCTCGGCGGCCGAGCTCAACACGACTAGCGCGTTAGCAAACTACGCCACCGAGGCGGGTGTAGCGTGTCTTCTTACTGAAATCATGGTCTCGGGGTTTGAGTCCTGGCATGGCTGAAAAATCTATAATTTGTGAAACTGGGCCTAACACTTTCAAATTGATGAATTAAAGGTTAGAGGTTTGGGTGTTTTGTCTCTTCTAGATTAAGAATAGTTTACGATTCATGTGTTCATATAATCAGACGGTCCAGAAAGTGTACGTTTACTACTCCATATAAAATAAAAAATAGTGAGTGCACACTTGTTGTATGTGCTGACATAAATATGTGATTACATTACGGTTAGCAGATTTAAAAACCATCCAGAAACAATAAGATCGTCCTCCAATTAAAATCTGTATTGATTCTTTATCAGCCAAATGGAGTATTTTATAACCGATCTTTTAATTATGTAGCCTTTTTTTCTGAACTGAATAGCAAACGTGCAAGGTGTGTCCTACACAATAATAATAATAACAAAGCTTCAGTAATGCCGGGATCACGATCAACTTAACGTTAACTTAAATTTAACTTAACCTAACTTAACGTAAAGGACCTCCTCATGTGTTTAAATGGAAGCGATCACGATGCAGTTAACTTAACGTTGACTTGCAGTTAACTTAACGTAAAAGATGTCCTGGGAGGTCTTTAACTTTAAGTGAACGTTACTTGAAGGATATCACGTGATCTAGCCAGCCAATCACTATACGAGTGACGTCACCAGGGCTATTTAGTAATTTATTTGTTGGTATTATGACCAATGTTTACTCTTTAGCATAAGTTCTAGTGATCAGACATTGAAACAAAATGATTTAACTAACATAGGAAGGCTAGATTTATCAAAAAAGTTTAGTAATAGATATTTATTACATCGATTGAAAACTGTAAATATTCACAGATCATCACTGTACAAATAGTACAAATCCCAGATTATAGTCGAGAATGAAGATGTTTGGCTCGATTTGTTACGTTAAGTTATGTGAATCGTGATCACGTATACGTTAAGTTAACTTTAAGTGAACGTTACATTAAGTTAACGTTAAGTTGATCGTGATCCCGGCATAAAGAGCAAAGGCAGAGATGGATAACATGCGGTCTTTTGAGGCGTTCGTTGTGGCCTTATAAGGTATTCGGTAAAATGTGTCTCTTAATCGTTTATAAATTATACACTCCCAAACACAAATTGTATTACTTCAATATCTTAAAATGAAGTGTTTTGTTAACTGTTGAGCTGTTAATTTGCAGAATTCCATTCTTGAGTTATTTTCTTTTGGATTTCATAATCCTTATAACATACGGATATATTTTTTAAGTATACTTGTACAATACATACCAACAGATAAATATTAGAAATAGATACAGATCCAAGGAATAATAACTCGAGAAAATGCGAAAAAACTCTTTTTTAAATTTTTTTAAATTTATACAGTCTATTTTTAGTGTAAAATTATTCCTCTATAAATATCTAATCAATATATAAAAATATTTTGAAATGGGCCCTTGTTGAGTGAAAAGGAAAATAGTAGACTAATAAACTACTGGCGCCTTTATGGGTTCTTAAAAATGCACTAAATTAAATTTTGATAAAGTACGTAACTATAGTTTTGGCGAAATTCACTGTACATGAAGACGCGTGTGTCCTTATGAGGAATCCTTGAAGTTACATATTTTAGCCTTCCAATGCCAAAAGGTTCTCCACCCCTTGTCTAAGTGATATGCATCATTTATTTTCAGTAACTCGTGACAAGGAGAGTTGAAACACTGGGTTGGATTTTTTAAATAGAAAAAAATGTTAATGGCTCAGTCTCTATAAGCTAAGGCTTTACTAACCAAAAGACACGTAGAAGTATCGAAGTCAACTTGCTTACTCAAACAGCCAGACTTAAATGTCTGAAATAGACTAGCCACGTGTTAAGTTCAGCCTCTTGAATATGTAATAATTCATCTCTTAGAAATGTATACCTTTCAAATTTCTAATAAAATTTTATGTAGGTCAAATTTAACAATCTGCTTGATTTAAATTCTGACATGAGCTGAAATTATTTTAATTGCTTTTAATGTCCACAATTTTATTTTACATCCTCTTTCAATGTGATGAAAGGGGTAGTTGTTCAAAGGTATCCTAATTGTATGGTTTTCTCGGATTATATTATTTAAAATGTTTGTTTGTATTAATTTGATTAAAGTATAGTAAGCATTAATTAAATATAGGAAGACCATTCCATTTTCCATATGAAGAGTTTATCTGACACCTGGGAAGGTTATTAAATCATTTTTCACGTCCTAATACGTTAAGTCAAGTGATATGCAGCTCTAAGTATTGATATATATTACCTTTGCACTTAAAACAACACTTATAACTATATCAATACAATTATTTTTACTATTATTTTATTTATTTGAGGTATTTAACGTGAATTTCTGAACCGACTGATTATATTAGCACACGAGAATCTCTACATGTGATAGTGAAAGGTCCAAACAATTTTGCAGGGAAATATTTTTTCAGATATCATCCAGTGTTATTTTCCATTCCACAATTAACATGATACCGATAGCATTACTTCCACTTCGAAGGAAGTTGTGCTACGGATTTTTATCACTCAGAAAAAATTCTACGACCCTGAATGTGTTTGAACCCACAAACATCGAGTAAAACAAAATCAATGGGGCTGCAAAAAAAAGTTATGTTTATTTTCAAAAAGGTCCTTCTTAGGGAAATCGGACTGTATAGTATGAATAATTGCATGGCAAAAATACTGATTGGCTTAGATCAACGATATGGCGTGTAAGTAATTATTTGATAGAAAATTTATTTATCTAGATCATCGATGTAAAGTGAGAATTATAAAGTTATATAAGACTGAATTAATTAGAACATAATATTTAAATTGAGAGTATAAAATTCATAGCAGGTTGAATAAATTATTTCCTACCTGTATAGTGCAAATAATCACCAAGGCGAGGACAAAATTAATCATACCATAGATGTATTTTGAAAATAATAACGTTAGATTAAATAAAACTTTATGAAGTTAGCTATTCATTAAACCTGAGTATACAGTGGTAAATTTAAACAAATATATAAAGAAAACCAGTATTTTTTATTTCAATATGCAATAATTGCATATTTTGTTATTCCTAAGTTATTCGGGAATAATAAAATGGATATATTTATTTCAGTATAAAATATTAAGCTCGAGTTCTCATATACTTTAATAGCGGACATCCAAAAGACCTATTTTAACTTATGTTGGATAATTTCAGCGTAAATGAACAGTACCAAAAAAATTCATTAGAAATGGGTTTAGCATATCTAGATAATATACAATATTTTTTAAGAGTAATGAAAACATATTTTAGGCTTGTCTTAAGATTCATAATTATAAGCTTTATTCTCTAATTGCTATGACAAATACATAGACTAGACCACAAACATGTGTATGGTTATAAAAAGTAGGGTCATTGGTGTCTGGGACCATAACATATCAAATGACATGTGAGCCCACATAGAGCCTACCTTAGTTATCCTTACACCAGAGAAAGGTGGAAAGGTGCAATAATAAATAGTTGTCGTACTTACATACTCGCAATATCCCGGATTAATTGCTGGTGATGAGAAGTTTCAAATATATCCAGGGCAACTCAACTCATTTTACACAAATTATTTTTAACTGTGGTTTTTTTCATTCTTTCTCCAACTGGGAGTGAGTGGTCTACTCCAGACTGACTTTTTCATACATACCAATAAATTAAATTGTTTATTTTCTTGGGGTTACTAGTGACAGTTAAAAAGTAAAGCAAATCCTTTCAAACCCAAATTCTAACAATGATTATAAGATGCGCTATGCCTCAATATGGCATAAGAGAGAGAGCGTAGTTAGGAAGGGGGGTTGCAAAATGATTTCTCTCTCTTCCTCCACGCACATATCCTTTAAACACTACCTCGCTTATCCTTACCCATTTAACATAGTTACAATTCGAATAACCCTTACTGTAGAAACATAACGAACAAACAAAACAAACACACTAAGGAAATCATTAAATAAGCATATTTTCTTTAGAAACGAGTTTTCACTATAGGTTATTTCCCCGCCGAAGAAATAGCTATAGCGTGGAATAAGTCTTTAAGATGAATCGCGGTTATTTGAATGAGGATATCCTATTATCTTCTTCTCTTATCCCATATCGCTTTTTTCCCCACAGTAGGTAGGTAAGCCTCGTCACGCAATTCAGATTTCCCGAAATTAAACTTCATTTTATCTCACATTTCCCTTCTTTCTCCTACTCAACAGATGAATGTTCTCGACTTCATCCCGCATCGTTTTCAATTTCTCTAAAAAGCTATTCTCCTTACCCCCAAAAAACTTAAGGAACTTTTTTTTTTTTTTTAGAAAACAGGACGATTTATATCGAACAGGCAAAACAAAATTAGATGCGGAGCAAATTTGACTTTATCGACGATGAAAAAAAGGGGGCGGGCACTGACGCCACGGCGCCGGACTAAAGGCGTCTGTTCGGGCGTCGACGAGCAGAAAAATCGAACGATACGTTAAAAAAAACTGGGAAGGCACTAGGAGTGGAAAAAAAGGTTTGAGAGAAAAAATATAAAAAAAAACTACGTTGGATGGGAGGAAAAGGAAAAGTAAGGTTCGTTTAACTTTTTTTTTTTATCCAGACTCTTTCATCAAATCGGTGATCGCCAATAGAGTTTGGATCGGCGCACTGTTTCGACCAATAGCGTTGGAGATGTCAAGTTCAAGAGGGGGCTGCTAGATGCTTCGACCCGATCCGTTCGATCAGTGATAGGCTGCTCGTTGGTATGTAAAGAGGAGGGCGCGAGTCGGGGAAACTACCCTTTTTAACCGAAAAAAGTACATGGGGGTGACGGGTGAAGGAGGGTATGTTAGGGGGTGGTGCCGTGCGCATGTGTTTCTTGTCGGACAATATAGCATGTGGACAAACTACATACAGTACCTTGGCCTTAGAGAACAACACAAAGCTGGTCAACAACTTTGAGGGTTTTCAATGTACCTTGAAACAACCTTGTCACCAAAAACAAATCATTCATTAGGATATGCTCGGACTCACTTTCTATTGAACTCTTTTACTTGATGTCTCTAAACAGTATCTAAAAGGATCCATTCAAATATAGGAAACAATATTTTGGTATAACATAGAAAATGATGAAACCTATTGGAATCCATGGAAGTTTCACTAAAATGAGAATGTCAATAAGTTCGTTCTGCTGCATCGTGAGGCCCGTCTGAGCTATATAAATTTTATTTTAAAACTGGTATATATAATAATAATAATAATAATAAAAAATAATAATAATAAATAATATATAATAATAATAATAATGAATATGATGATAATAATCTAATAATAATAATAATGAACAATAGTATTAATAATACTTATATTTAGCGAAAATTAAGGCCAAGTTAATTTTCTTTCAATTATCCTACTAACTTAATCATATAATTTCTTGTTCATGCTTCTGTGTAATAATGAAAGCTAATCTATATAATGTCTAAAAAAAGTATCTAAATAAGAACATATATTTTTAAATAGGTAAACTAAAATTTAGATGTATAAAAATATAAATAGACGAAAAAAGCAGAATTAAGAAGTATTATTATTATTTTGCACGCGTCTTAATACCCGTTCAGGTTATACGCTTAAGTACTAATTACACTAATGGATTAGGAATTGGGAAGGTTGAATTTAGAGGAATTGAAATCACATTTGCGTGGAGGGAGAGTGGAAAACCATTTAGGAAAAACCCCTCCCAGTTCACCCGACCGAGATTCGAACCTCGATCTCCCCGTCCTCGGTGGTCTAGCTCAACACGACTAGTGCGTTAGCCAACTACGCCACCGAAGCGGGTAATTAATAAGTAAATAAGAAAATATACCCAAATAAACAAATACAATTTTCATACGCTATATGTACTAGGATAGGGTTGAAAACCGTAGAAATTGGGGGATATATAACCACATTTGCGTGAAAGGAATGTTAGAAGCCCATTTAGGAAAACCTACCTTTAGTACACTAAGCCGAGATTCAAACCTGAATGCCATAGATTTAACCTGTATAAATATGAATCACCCCGGCAATATAAAATCAAACTAGATTAGTCCAACATTTAGTATGCACACTCAACTATGCGAGTTTCATGGTTTTAACATATAAAATATTAACTTCAAATGCCCGGTGAAGCCCGGATGACGTTATTTTTTCTCATGACACAAACGGGTATTGATGCACTTTAAGTCTTAAGAATCGCAGTATTTGTAAAATTATAAATAAGTAAAAAAAAATTACCCTAACTTTTCCCTTGTACGCATGTAAAGTTCCGCAGTTAGTCATGCATACAAAGGCATCAGTTTTGCAGAAGATAAAAGATTAAAAATAAAAGCCCAAGGTGCACTTCGGCTAGTATTTATTTGTAATTATAACAAATTCCTGATTCCATTCTCTTGGATTTAGGAGCTACCAACATGGAGATTGTGTGGATATAGGTGTCAGGCTCACGAATTGTGTAAAAATGAGAACTTAAATTATCTTTATATGTAGGCCAATGATAAGTCATCACTTCATATATTTCCTAGTTTTTAATTTATCTAAATCATTGGTCACTATGTCTAGTGCGGTAGGCTTTTAAAATATGTTATTTTATAAATTATATATGTAAATAAGGTGCACAACATAAATATTTAATTAAAGACATTGTACTCTACATGTAAATTTTAAAATTGTCTTTGTTTCTTAATTTTAAAGTTACCCACACCTTTGTTAAGACTTTCTAAGCTTTCTATGAGCTCATATTTAAAAAAAAGTACATCCGATATCCATATCCGGAGTTTTCACTAAGCACAAACTCAAGGTTTCATCTATACAAGTTTCTTGGTTTATGAGCTACCCTAACCAGTGGTCAAGTGGTCTATGATTCTAAGATTTTCAAAAGTAAAGAGAAATGTTTGAGGTCCACTCTCAGATTCCTAAATCAAGTATATTATAAAGTTTCATATCTCTAGATATCTTAGTTTAGAGCTACCCACATAGAGGTAAAATGATCTAAGGGGCTTATTGCTTTCGACATAGAGAATTTAAAAAAAAAACCTCAAGAAATATATCTTTAGGTATCCCTAAGTATTTCAGTAAAGTTTTTTGTTCTTAATGTTACATGGTTAACACACAAATACACATTAAATTTTATGTATGTGGTTATTTCCTTTTTGAACCCTGGAATAAAATTGGTCTTTTAATGGAATAATTCATAGTTTTGAATGAATACACTAATTTAAATGTAAGCTAAAATCAACCAAGATGTGTAACACTACCTGTATATTTATAACTATCCAAAGAAACTCTTTTTACCTACAAATTTGAATACGAAACAACAAACAAAACTAAATATCCCTTTTCTTTGGTTTAAGATTGAAATATATTCCGTAATTTAACCTTGGATCTGTAGTATATATTTTCCCTTGGTTTTTAATTGGTGAAAAAAATTTAGTTATGTCTGTTTTAATATCGCTGCAAAGCCCTTTAAATAAATTTTTATTGGAATATTAAATTAAAACTTTCACAGGAAAGTCCCTCTAAATATAAATTAAAATTCATCCATATTAATTAATTAGTGATCTAGTTAGTAGAAAACATGAATAGATACAGACACTATACTTTATATAAAAAAAAACTATAGTGTGAGCCCGCAAGCAAGCTATACTGAACAAGCGGCCGCCACCGTTAGCGAATATAGTGCCAACATTTGAGGTTAAAGGGTGTAATGTGGTCAGCATAGCGAGAGATTTGGCCCTTAATCTCAGTTTTCTAAACCGGGCTGCCACATCTTTTTAAAAGTAGCTCTTTATTTGTTCTCATGAGGCTGAGTTTGACTTGTTCCAGACCCAATGCTTTACATATAAAATTTAAAAGCACTGGGAATCGAACCTGGGACCAATGGATCTGTAACAAGGAACTTTGAACAAACACTAGACCAAATATTTATAAAAGTATATGTTAAACTAATTCTAGGTGTGGTTCTTCTGGTATATCAAATATATTTCAATTGTTGCTGAAAAATCTTTGGGCACTTAACTAATACATAGAAAAAATTCCATAAAAACATAAAATTACTAACAATTATAGATATATGATATATATTTTCTTCCTCGAACTGAATAATAATAATATATGCCAACATTTTTATTTTATCAAATTTCATAAGAATAAAGATCTCAAATCTTTAACTAAGGAGATCATTAACCTTATGATGCAGTATGATTTACAACGAAACAAAATTTCTGGGTCTTCTTTTCGCACTGTACATATATTATGTAAATACATTTTCATACCTAGCTAAGAAAATTTAAAATCTAGAATATGGCTAAAAACCTTTAAGTTAGATTGTAGTTATGATAGTCATAAATTTGATTGTATAAAAACAACACTAAGGCATTTAATCACATAGTACAATCAAAGTACAAATCAATTCGACGAATAAATATGGTTTTTACTATTGAGGTATAATAAATTTCGTAAGAGTCCCTGTTACAAACGAAGAAAGAATGTGCTATCTAAAGAAAATGAGAAAGAGCTTATAAAATGATTCTAGCCCATGTGCTTAGCCTGCAACCATTATAATATCACATGATATAAACAATGTACAAATATTTAAATAAATCAAACGATGTACCGCGAAGACTTTATCTCTCTTTTATCTTAAAATAGAGAATTTTAATAAAAACTAGTAAGATTTGTGAAACGAAATAATATAGATGGTTGCAGAAAAACTCTTCAAAAATCATAAATAGAATAATATACACTGTTAACGATATATCGAGAACAAAATTTACATCTCTGTTCACCAAAGAACATAAATGATTTGATAAAAGTCAATTGATCAAATCAAATCAAATACAATACAATATCTTAATCAATCTTAATCAATCTTAATCAATACTTAAAAAAGGATTATATTAGCTACAATTTACAATATTCTTAAATTGACTTTTTATTTAACGATGTTGAAATACTGAATTGAAATACTTTTTATTAAAATAACATAAGTTTATTCATATTAACAATGAAGCATTCAATTTATGTTATTTTAAAATTACCGAACATAGCGCTTGTTTGCCATTGATGATATTTGAGACGTTAATGGGCAAAACTATTATCTACTTATGATAGATATAACTGTTTAAACGATTTAAATATATTTTTGTATAAGAATTGGCGTTACTTGTTTCAAATTTCCAGTGGCCATTAGATAAAATCTCAGCCAGTTACGTCAAGAAAGGTCATATTATCTTATAAAAGTATATATCTCACAAGATCGTCGTTTCAATCCCCACGGCCAAGTGATTATATAGATAGAGAGCTCAATTAGTATTCTCAGATATTGTCTTTTTGCACAATATTGTCCCTACTACCCGTCCGACACCTTATCTCAATTGGTAGCGTGTCTTTCTACTGGGCAAAGGGTCCCGGGTTTAATTCCCGGCATGGTCAAAGATTTATCATTGATAAAAATATGTGTTTACCCTTTCAAATTGATAAATTTACGGCCGAGAACTTGATACTTTGCCTGTCTATTGAGTTAGAGTATAAGGCAAATGGAAGTACGACAGGCCTAGCCAACCGCTTGTGGATACTAATATGAATTGAATAGAAATCTAACCCAAGCCACAGGCTGGATACAGTAATGGATATAATAACAACCCACTATCCATCTAAGATATCTGTATTTAAGTTTACTAATCGATTAAAGATAAAATAGGTAAAATCTAAAGAAAATCTAACCGTGTTTGCGTAAAGGGAGCTCGGGAGGGAAAATTTATGGGGGAAAAAAACTCTCATTACACCCAGCCGTGATATGAACTCGGATCCCCTTATCATTGGAAAACCATACTACAATATATTGACTTTGAGTTTGTATATCCACAGAGATGTATATCAAAACCAACCAATATATTATTTACGTGTGTGTGGTTAGAACTATTCAGTTGTTAAAAACAATTGGTTCAAGCATTTGGAGTCAAGATTTGGATATGTATTCCTGGGTAGTATTAAATTTAAAGAGATATTTCGACAGAACTATATTTCAGTAAATTAATGTAAGCTATCAGATAGTTATCAATAAAATTAGTTGGTCTGAAGCGCAAACCACTTTAAATCTGTAATTGTTTTAAACAAGGTATATTAGTTTTTGTGTTCAGAGCAAGAGACGTCCTATTTTCCGGGCGAGCGGTTGTGCTCGCTCGCTGTGAAAGTCCAGTAAGGTCATAAGACGGAGGGTTGGTGCAAGAAAGCCAGGGGAAGGGGGAATACAGCGTCAGAGGGTTTGGGGAATGGAGTAGCACCAAGCCGTCCAGGCAAAAGTCAATGATTTAAGATCATGTCATTCGAAGTGGAGGTCGCGGGATGAAAACGACGAGGAAACGTAGAACCTCGAAATAGTGGTGGCCCAGTGTGCTCGGATAAGAACAAACTATATGCCAGAGATTGCTTTTATTGTAACTTACATATTTCTTAAACACATAGACACAAATACGTTGGAATAATATTATATAAGGAGTTCTTAAAACCTTATAATCTTGTCGGATATCCATCCGAGTGCTAAGGATTGGATTTTTTTCCATTAATGTTTCGCATACTGAAAACCTGCTTATTTCATTGAACCTATCCAATATAAATGACGGGAATCAATTTTCTTCTATTCAGACGTTCTAGATTGGATTATTGATTATATTTGAAGTTTTACAACAAACAATATTAAAGTTCTAATAGAAATGTAAATGACATCCAAACAACCGTGATTTAAATACATGTTCAAATACAGGAATATAGTAATAACAATGCTACAACATTAATTGTAATTACAAATTTACCTAAACCATTTCTAATATTTGTTATTAATTCCAAAACTGTTTTAAAGCTTACTATAAATTTTGGACATCATTCAAACCAAAATAACTGAAAATGAAAAAATAAAGAAAAAGTAATGTCAAAAAAATAGTCATCGTTTGGATTCCACCTTAAATA
This sequence comes from Timema podura, assembly GCA_033556935.1. Lineage (NCBI taxonomy): Eukaryota > Metazoa > Arthropoda > Insecta > Phasmatodea > Timematidae > Timema > Timema podura. Next base: position 63,213,941 of record JAVRXN010000010.1, on the reverse strand, counting down.
ATCAATAAAGCCCCATATATTTAAATCATGGGATATTTAAAGGAATGGTTTTAAATTTCTATAATCACACTATTTACGTTAAAAAATTATTTGAGTAACATTAATAAATATTGTAGCAGAATAACGTTATTCCATAACATAGCTCATGATCTGGCAATACAATTCTGTGTAGATTAAAAGGAATTATAAGGACATTAATAAACTCTAATTTTGTACGATATGTTTATTTTGATCACAAAACTAAACAGGTAGCTCGAATTTTAATACAAGCTTGGTTTACTCAGGGTTATTTTTTATTAATGGATTTCAGTCTTACTCTAGGAAAATTTGGGTACGTTTCCTATAATTTCTACCTCTCTTATCTGTACTCCATAAACGTTATTAATATATTTGCACATTACCGGATAGTTTTCTTAAATGCAATGAAATAAAGATTAGTGAAGAAAAGATTTAGCATTAACATTTAATTTAAATCATCAAAATCTGTGGGTATTTCGCACTATAAAAATCAATTGACATGTTTAAAAACTATAACTTTCCTTTACACCAAGACGGAAGAAAGTCCGTCAGTGACAAAAACTACGGTAGCTACAGCGGCAAGGACTTTAACCAAAATTTGATTCTATTGATTCTTTTTCTACTTTAAGAATTAGTTTAAATTATTTGTAATAATCATTTCATATCATAATTACTACTATAAAATATTCTGCCAAATATTTAAAAAGCATCTCTGCTAAAAATAATTTTAAGATTTGTTGTGTTAAATACTTACATGTAGAATATGTTATTTTACTTGTAGTCATTTGTTTATTATATGTAATTTATTTTTCATTCAAAATATGTTATGCAAATAAGAGTACAATTACTGGTGAAATGAACATTTTTTATAGTTGTTGTCACATTAAATGAAAAAATGTTATATGTATGTAAATAATCCCTGTAATTATATCAAAACATTTTTATGACTTATTTATATACATAATTCTGTACATGACAATATTTAAGGTTATCACCTCCTTTGAATTTGTAAAATATTTCGCATATATTTGGTATCGGCAAAATAATGTCCGTTGTAAATATTTTTTTATATATAGAGCATTTTGTTGGGTAATTTGGAAGGGCCTCCTAAGAAATTTAAATATTTAGTTAATTTGGTTTGGGGCGTTATATATTGAGAGTGTTCTAGTAGAAAACCTTTTACATTTTTAATCATTTTTATGGAAATTTATTTATTACCTTGTTAAAAATAAATAATATTTAGCACCGCGTCTTACTACCCGTACGGGTTATACGCTTAAGTACTAATTACGCTAATGGATTAGGAATTGGGAGGGTTGAATTTAGAGGAAGTGAACCCGCATTTGCGTGGAGGAAGAGTGGAAAACCATTTAGGAAAAACCACCCCCAGTTCACCCGACCGAGATTCGAACCTCGATCTCCCCGTCCTCGGCGGTCGAGCTCAACACAACTAGCGCGTTAGCCAACTACGCCACCGAGGCGGGTTGTTAAAAATAAATTATTTATATGTATTTAGTGTGACACTTAGTCCAGTAAGTAGCTAGTCAAAGGTATCAGGTTCTTTTCTCAAAAAGTTCATATTTGTTTAATCTACGGCTTTACCTCTCAGCGTAATGTATTAACAAAAATTAAACTGGGTGCTGTGTGTCCTCTAGAATTAAGCTGATTTGTATTTTTTTTACTGATATAATCAGTCGACTCAGAATGTACAAGTTAAATACCCCTAATAATAGTACTAATATGGGTGTAAACAGTTTTAAAGTATTTTTATCGAATAGTTTTTATTTAACGAGCGCTAATTTTATTGATTAACACTATAGGTATGCGTATCTTACACGTTATTAAACTTAGCTTGTATTTCTTCATGACAATAAATTATTTTTACATAACTCAAACAATTTGTCCTACGGTTTAAGCTATTAGTAGTGTTGCAGACTGGATTGGTGGTGACGTGGAGGTTGAATACTAAAGGTGCTTTTTCCAAATAATTAACCCATTTTCTTCCATGTGATTACAGGTAATTAATATTGTACCTTGTTTAATATCACCACTCTAATTTAATAAACAGACATATCAAACGAGTAGTAAAATGTACACAAAAAGATAAATTCAATTCAACATTGAAATAATTACTTCATTTTAAAATGTTACATTTTGTGTGGATGGTCAATGGAAACTAGGATTATCACGCATAAACTCTATCTACTAACTTTCAAATTAAATACATTGAAATGAGTAGTTTTTAAGGGGCCTTTAGATAATTTTCTGTGTAGTAATTAAAATTATTAATTTAGCACCGTCCTGTGTTGTAGTTAATCTCTATTGGAAAACTAGTTATATCTGAATGACATCATTCGTGTTCTAGAGAATATGCTCTTATGGCAAAAAGAAAAATCTAGCCTACATATAGTTTACTAAAAGTTATTTGGTGCAAAGTTGTTAAAGTCTTAATAGCGAGGTACAGGTTTTAACGTGTGCATAAGAGAAATTGAGCATTTGTATGGAGAGTGATGGTAAACAAGCTATCTAGAAATGTACCCTTTGTTTATTCATATTTTAAAGTAGTTTTTAAAATTAAAAGAGACCTACTATGTCCTTTTCAAAGAAATATTTGATTTTAAGATTAAAGTCTAAAATAAAAAAAAACTATTTTAATACCAAGATTATTTTCAATACAATTTTTCTAAGTAAACGTATTTTCAGGAGATGGTCCATTCTGGTTTTGAAGTGAAACCATGGCGTAGGGGCTGACGGTGGGTGGTGTGTGGTCGAAAGTGGAAGTAGGTCTTCTTAAAGAAACAAGATGTGCGTGAAACTAGTAGCAACAAAGAAAGAGAATGGGTGAGAGAATAGCCGATAAGGAATGAGCGGGAAAGAGAAGGGAACACGGAGTAGGGAGCAGGATAAATGTTTATAGCCTGATCTTGGAGAGAAGAAGCTACCCCCCCTCACCCCTTTCTTTCTCCTGGAGGTTTACTCTAGTTCCCTCGAAGAAGGAATCGTCCGTCTTTCTGGGCACCCACCTCCCCTTTCACCTTCTTACTACATCATCCATACTAGCTACCTAGCTTATTTACTATTCACACAAATGTACACGGATTCTTTATACATGAAGGTATGGCGGAGCATCGCTAGGAAAGTTATGATACTTGCCAGGCTAGTGATATGAGGAGATGGTTCGAATCCTCGATTGTTTCTTTCGTTTCTCAAAGAGGCTTAGTGTGCTTCCTGTTTCTACCCTCGCGAACCCTTCTCTTTAACTAGTTCCCTTATCTCCAAGTGTTCAAGCGATTGGATTTTCGTTAGCTTGTGTCATTCTTATTCAACGTCGCACTCCAATCTTGTGAATTTAAATTAGTCCCGACTCTAGCTTGAATTTTGAGCTCCAACTAGGCTTTCTACGTGAAACTGATCAAAATGGTTGCTCAATTTATATGTGTACACTGTGATAACAAGTTGAAATAATAGACTATAAATATCAACTGACATTGGTACGTATTTATATACAAATGTTTAAAGAATATGTTCGACTACATAAGACTAATAGATTTGAGGTTAACTTTATGTATAGAAATTTGCATCATCAAATAAAGAATGAGGTTTCTTACACTAAGACAATACAGTAATTTCTAAAAAACAAAAGTAATTCTAATACATGGAAGATTAAACCAGACAAAAAAACTATTTGCTAGCTTGAAGCATCTCAACAACGTTGATTAAACCAAACATAGAGCCAAAAATAACTAGTTAGAAAAAAGGACACGAATCAGAGTTTATATAAATATATGAGATTAAATACAAAACAATGGTCTGGTTTAGTTACGAGATTTATTAGATCAAATACGATAATAGATATGGGTCTAACTACGTTGTTTATCAGCTAAAATAAGATAAAATACGTATGGGTTTAAATATACGATACTCGCTTTGGTGAACGAATGGATTAAAGTGCTTCTCCTACAGTAGATTAGATTGCAAATGATGGGGAGATCAAGTTTAGAATCTAGGTCGGGTGTACTAAGATTTTTTAAACATAATTTTCCTCTTTCCCTTCACGCAAATGAGGGTACAATTCCTCTAAATATAACCTTCATAGTCCATAAAAACAGTAGCGTGATTAATAAATAAGCCTATAACCCAAACGGGTATTAAGATGTGGTGGCAAAAAAAACTAGATGGTTGATTAAATCAAGTAGACTCAATTCAAGTGGCTGGTTCAAATACGTGAATGATGAGATAAAATGCAATGCAATGTTAAATATTAGGTACGTGCTTGATTATATAATTTTAAATACAATAGTCTAGATTAATTATGTGAAAGATCAGATAAAATTTTATAAAAAAGGCCTAGTCTAATTATGTAGTTGATAAAAGTTAATATAATAATTATAAGAGAATCGTTCATAAGAGTGATCAAAGGTAATGCTTTTTTTTTTAGCATGGCGTCTTACTATACATTCGGGTTATAATGGTTAAATTCTATTTTTTGTGATTAGTTAGGCTATATTGTAGAGGAAGTGTACCCGCATTTGCGGAAAAGGAGATTAGAAAACCAATTTAGGAAAAATCACCCTCAGTACACCCAAATGAGAATCGAACTCTGATCTCCTCATCATTGGTAGTCTAATCAAACTTGGGAGCTACCGAAGTGGATCAAAGGTAAAGGTAGTAACTAAAGTATTGAAGTATATTTGAGTCTATGTTTGATAGGAAATGTTCATTCATTTAAAGTGGTAAATATTTATAGTTCATAAGGTTTTAAAGTTTTCTTGTCACTGAAAACACCAGTAAGTTGACCACGTTTTAATTTAAAGTATATTTATTTGATAATTTTTAACTTTGGATGTTCTCTAAAAAATAATTAAAAGGTATATTTGATAAATTGAATAAGGTATCCCAAGTATGAAATTAGCTCAAAACAAAACAATATTTAACTCACCACGTCTTACTTTTTATATGGATTGTACACATACATTAATAATGCAATCGTAATAGGAATGAAAGAAGTATAGTTTTGGTGTAAATCTACACAAAATGGCGTGAAGGGAGAATGTTATTATTATTATTATTTAGCACCGCGTCTTACTACTCGTTCGGGTTATACGCTTAAGTACTAATTACCCTAATGGATTAGGAATTGGGAAGGTTGAATAGAGGAAGTGAACCCGCATTTGCGTGGAGGGAGGGTGGAAAACCATTTAGGAAAAACCGCCCCCAGTTCACCCGACCGAGATTCGAACCTCGATCTCCCCGTCCTCGGCAGTAGGGCTCAACACGACTAGCGCGTTAGCCAACTACGCCACCGAGGCGGGTGAGGGAGAATGATGAACTATTTATTGAAAACCACCTTCAGTACACTCGACAGGGATTTGAACCCCGATCGCCCTGACATTGTCAATCCCGTCAAACACGAGTGTGACACAATATACCCTGTGACCATCGATGTGAGTAATAATGTTATAACTTGTATCAAGCTTGAAGCATAATTTTTAAATGTGTTAATATCCAAAGTGGTGACAGAAACTGGTCGGACTCATTATATAGCATTTAGACGTGTTTCTACGTCCATAAGTCCCACGACACTTAACTATTGGTTCAGCTTTTAAAATATATCCCTAAAATTAAAAATCCTTAAATTTGGGATTGATAATTGAAAAAACTAATGTAGAGGAGAAACTAGATAGTTTTTAACGACGTTTAACACGAAATATCATAGTTCTGAGATTTAAGTAAATGACTATTAAATATTTCTCAAGCAAATAAAGTCATTTTAAAAGTGTCCAAATTTAACATTTTAATATAATAGTTGTGGTCTTGTGAATTGTCTCATATCTTTGAAACTTCAAAAAATCCCTTACCATAAGAAATACCGCAGTGTTAGGATATTTGTCTTTAAGTTGGCTACTCTCTTGGTGTTTAGAATTAGATTAAATTATTTTAATGGTGTTTCACTTGAACGGGTGACCTAAATGTGGGTCTGGATAGAGTGAGGTAAGTAGGGATGACCTTATACTTTTTATAAAATATTAAAACTTAATCAATAATATGTAGGCCCTATACTGAACAACCATCGAATAAAAGTAAGGAGAAACGAAGGGGATCAGATTAGAATGAAATTTTTATCTTTTTGTCTTTTTGCATGTTGTTCTTCTTGTAATGTATTGTATTGTAGATCTTTGCTGTCTTGGCCTGTTCTTTGGGTTGAAACTGGGAATGAAGGGGTAGGGGATGGGGTGTAAGGGTGAAGGGGTAAGTCGTGGAGAGGAAGAAGAAGTAGGAGGAGTTTTAGGGGGTGGGGGGAAGATGCTTTCCCGCGGATCAATAATTCCCCAAAAGCTAAACAAGTGAGCGAGCAACATTCACCGCATCGCTACCGCGTCATTCACCGTGGAGTGTATTCCCTGACCCCTGGCAGAGAATAAGGATCAAATAGGACTCTCCTCGTGTACACTTTTAACCCGACTTCTCTTTTTTTTTATCTGGGTGGACTAACAAAATACAAATATAACAGTACACTTTGTTGAGCTTTGTTCACTGGTTATTATAAAGTCCTTTATTGAACTCCAAGCATCTATAAAATTCAAACTTAAGCTATAATACCACGCCTAGTTTGTAGTACAAACCTAACATTAATGACAAACAGGCTAGATTTGGAATATCTAGAGTTTAATAACAACTAATACTTCGTTTTAGGCATCATCCACAGTCAAACCATAGACAATGAGAACATAAATTGTTCCCCACATAAACTTGGCTGAGGGTATGTGCATTTAAATATATAAATAGTCTGACAACAATTAGAGCTGATATAGTGCTTGTATATAATATTTTAATGAAAAGAAGTGTCATTGTATGTGTTCAATAGGAATAATGTAAATATGTAAATTGTGTTCAACTCGTCAATTCACATTCTAATAAAAGAAAATATTTTGTTCATTACTTTTTTTCTGTGCACCCATTATTAAATTATAGATGATGTAGAATTGTAGGAATTTGTATCTTATTTTATTAAAAAATATCAATCTTGATTGTATTTTAATTATTAATGGGTCTAGGAAAATAATCTTTCCATGTCATACGTCCTGGATATATAAATATTAACACAAATTGGGTACAGACGAGGAAGGTAAGATCTTAAGAATGTGTAGCCACACTTGCACTATGGAGTTTATAAAATATCAGTACACTCAATCAGGATTTGCCCACCATCCCCCAAGCTAACGAATCAGACAACTTCTTTGTTAATGTGCTAGTTAGTGTGATAGAGATATAGGGGAAAAATATTAATAATATTATTATGTTTCGGTTTTTAAGATTCATAAAGAGGTGAAATTAAAATATTGCATTAGTGTTTATGCCAACTAAATGTCAAGTTCGTCTAGACCGGATTTATGGTGACGGTGAGGTCTCGGCTTGAATTATAATTTTTATATAGAGTTTATTTTTTATATACACCTCCTCCCGCCCTCCCCCGGCCGCCAGCCCCAGAAAATGCTGGAATATATTATCTAAGGCGTTGGCATCCTTATCCCTATACCATCGGCATTATAAAAAGCATATACCCTGTAGAAGTATTAAGATATAAAGGATATAACTAAATATATAAAAACTAGTATAGGCTGATATATCAGCCGTTTCATTTAGCGAGAATTAGATCACTGCATCGGGTTCAGAAGCAATATCATGATATTATATTGATTAGTGAGCATTAACAAAGGCTCTGACACTTGGGTCATATTTCTCATGACGAGTGTGAAGTTGAGCAATAGAGAATGTGGATTCAAAACAGTGGGACGAACGTTATGTAAACCTACTATAAATAAGCACAAAGGAGAGAAAAGTGAGAAAGCCTGAAATAAAAAATGGTTCACCCCACATTGTTTTCTTGGATTATGTACGATACTTGCCAATTCTGTTCTCTGTTCTATAAAAAGGAAACACGATCCACTTTATCTATTTTTACAAGTTAGTGTATTTTCATTCCTTTCACCTTTGCTTTCATATTAGATTTTTCATTGTTATTTCAACAAACAAACGCTCATGAATATTTAAAAAAAAATCATTTATTAAGCTATTCCACCCGTGTTGATGACGCTGAGGGGTTGGGGAAGGTTTGGCTATTTTTAGAGCCAAGTCGGTGAAGGAGAGAAGTAATCCCACCAAACATTGCTTCAGGCCGTTCAGTTTCACGCTTATGCTTTCGGAGATACGAAAAAAAAAAACCTTGAAAACCAAACTAGCGTCATCAGAAATACAGAAGTCAGAAAGAATTAAAAGAGAAATTGCGTACAGCCTTGGCAGGGGGGGGAGGAGGGAGGCAGCATAGCAATGCTTTCATAGGGTTTTACTCGTTCCGTTTTCAATTCCATCCCCCTACCACCCCTGGACAAAGAACGATGGGATTCTGATAATTATTTTCCATTCCAAAGTAGGTCCATGTAACCGGGCAAGTAAGCGAAGGAACAAAGTTGAATCTCACGGTGTGCGAAAACAAATTTCATCAAGAATTTCACTATTAACAGTGGTATGTCACGTATGCGCTTCTGTTTGTGTAAAAGGATGGCCAGCTAACTTTGTGTTAAAGGTTCCATAACAACATAACTGTTCTGGTGGTGTTGGCTAGAGGGCTAAGGCTCTGACAACCCTGTGAAACCAACCCCCACACCCCTTATATAACATCTCCCCAGACCCCATTGCTTCTTTTTTTTTTTTTACTTTGTTTCACTTTGTAGGAATTGTTCAGGCGAGGCGATGGGAGATAGGACGGTTTCCCTGCGATCACAAAAGAGAAAACACTGGATTTGTTGTGTTTAGTTGTTTAGTTAATTAATTATTTCAGGGAAATACACAAATAAAGAGAACCTTTATGTAATTTTTTAGTATGAAATAGAGGAGTGTTTTAGAGGGTTAGGGGATATCTTTCAAGTAATAGAGATTGTTCCGTAGTGGGGACACATCTATTAAAATAATTTATCTAATCCATTTTATTTTTTGTTGGCTCTTTTGACGAAATTTGTATGTCTGCTCTCGTAAAATATATTTCAATTGATGTTCCGGCTACTTTTCTAAAAGCAACGTATACAAAAGGAAACCAAATATAATTAATTTTAAAAATGTGGGATAGCTAAAACCGAATGTAGCTTATCCTCTATGTATTATAGGTGTGTTTTTAAATATTATAAAATAATCTTTGAATAAACTAAATTATTAGTAGAATATAAACAAGCTAGCAAATATTGACCTTCGATCCTATTATCTAGTTTAATATCAATCTATTTTGGGTGTTTTTTTTTACCGGTTACGTCATCCCTTAGCATTATTTGACCTTGACCTACCATCAGGTCACTTGTATTCTATTTATAGGATATATTTAGGGAAATATGACTCATACTTGGCACCAGTTGTCGAGACAGGAAGAGACCATGGGTGAGGTCGTAACCCTGAGGACGTCAGAATCTAATTTGGGAAATATGATTCAGCCCAGGTGCAAGTTTGATGGCAGACACGTTGACACAGGAAGACGTCAACATCTATTTTGGGCAATATACTATTTATATTATCTTTTGGAAAATATGATTCAGCCCCAGTGCTAGGGTAGCACGACATTTTGAGACGAATAGGCATGTGATGTGCAGCCCTAATTACTCAAATCTATTACCTATAACCAACCCCAGAGTGGCAGCTTGAAGTGTCCATACATCATGGGTGATGATTCATACCTGGCGCCGGATGGTGGTCACCTTATCGAGATAGGAATAGCCGCGTGTGATGAACGGAAAGGAAGCTGGTTTTGTTTGAATAAAACTTGATATAATAGCCATATATATTTACTATACATTTTTACACGAATGACACATATATTCTAAAATATGTCCCAGTGTCTCTTAGATGTGTTACTAAAATAGTTTTTAATAGTAGTTCACATTAATACATAAAATAGTCAAAAACGATGATTGGACGTATATAGTAAGCAGCAGTTATCAGATCTATGTTTCTGATGTGTGTTTCAAACGTGGACTGATCAAACTTGATGACATCTTTAGTATCTGTTTGCGTGTGGCATACATCCAAGCTGAGTGTGTTAATCAATTATATCTCTTCTATTGGCAACAACGTCGATGATGTCCTACACTTTGCAGAAACGTACCCAGCTCAGTGCGAGATAGGTGACACGTTTGAGTCAAATATTATCTTTCTCGCTAATGATAACCATACGGTAACAACATATGCATCTACGACAGATTTCAAAATTAGGCTTACTTATATTCTGAAAAGGCTGTGTTTTGTTGAAAAACTTTGATTTGGCTGGCCTGTTGTTGTCAAGTTTTTTCCATTCTATACGGTTAAATATCGCAAACTTACCCCAAATATTTATAGCTGGACAAAGGGCATAAAGTTTTTCTTTACAGCTATGCTGACAATTAATCATTTGGCGTCAAATTCGTTCATCGGAAACAGCATGGGGAAAATTACTGTTCAAAACCTTGGCGTGGTTGTCTGTATGATTCGTGGGTGTTAATATGACCAAGAAAATATTCATTGGAATATTATGGGTGGTGTAGAGAAGGTACATGAAACCATAATGGTCGCAATATACTATGCCATGAAGTTGTACCATTCTATGAGATCAGTGGAAAACATATAGGCGTATATATGCCAAATAAAACATTGCAAACGGGAAAAAAGCATATATGTCAAAATATTCTCCCACGCCGTTCCTCTCAATAGAAATGGTGACCCAATGCACTACAATCTTGGTGTGTGGATCAGTATTGATGACGAGGTCTGAATGGTGCACTATTCTTGTCAAGCGTTGATCCTCAGGGAAAACCCCTGATCATATATAACTGAAGCAATGGCTTGTTTTCAGCGCATATATAATGGTGTGGATGTCCATCTTCAGTCAGCCAGTATCTAAATACTTAAATGATGTGGCCGAGCAAAAATTCTAAACGGATCAATTTTCCATGAATGTAGTACGATCTAATTTAAGGGTTTTCAAATAAGCACATCCTTTGTCAAACATTACTAAAATCGGGTTATGCGTGTATTTGTCTAGCAACTTTCCATTTTCTAGTCCCTTGACGTAGACGATTTATGCAAGCATGGTAACGCGTGAGAGGAGAGATTCAAGCAGGTTTTAATCCACTTTCCAATGGAATAACGTGCAGCTTGTTGACGATATGTTTGTCTTGTTTTTTCATCACTGAGGAGAGTTCATCTTAGACTTAAGGGGGTTTGAACCCCCATAGGTGAAGCATGATAATAAAGGCTTAGTTTTTTGACGACAAACTCTTTGTCGTACGGTGTATCTCAGAATTCCTCAGTGACGTTAATGATTTAAATTACAAAGAAATGGGCTGGGAATCCGCATATATTAACTCCAAAAATCAGCCCCATGTTTATGTGTTTGATGGTGACTATGTTGGCAAATTTACCATACACGATAAAAATGAAGGTTTTAGCAAGTGACTGAGTAAATCTCACATTGATGCTCAGGGATCCTTGCCACGTCAAATTATAATGCGATGTCATGTGAGTGAACAGACTTGGTGTGAGGTCAAAAACCATTATATGATACCACGAAATGTAGGCTTCTTGTATGATCTTGTATGATATAACTACCCTCTTTCATTAAATGGATACCCGTTCAAAAAATCAGCGTGTGATTTGACATGACTTAATTGTTGTTGGTGAAATCAGAACGCAAAGTTTTGACGCATTTGCTCACCATGATTGTATAGCGAGAATTGGTTCATGACCAAAGTTTAAAATTGAAAGGGTTCTTGGTTGCGTCTCCATTGAAAGCCACGTCAGATACGAAAACCACAATGAATCGTTTAGTTAACTTCCCCGTGAATAGGTTATCAAATGGTTTCCTTTGCAAGACCGAAGTAATATGAAGGGTTTTTATTTCCATCGGGAGATGGAATACTCTGCTGGACTGACGTTTAATACTTTGGCATGGGCCAACAGGATAGATGGTTCTTACTGGTCAAATTGCACTAGAAGTTTGGATTTGACGATGTGGACTTTAAACTGCGGAATTTCAGCGAAAGCTACAAGACTGAACGCGTTTCAGTAATGGACTAACTTGACACTGAGATTGGTACCATTCAGAGTTATTTCTCTTGGTTAAACAAGCCACCATGTAGATATCCTAAAAGTTTCACCATATTAGTTTTTGCAGAGAGACTACGATTAATCTCAAACACCCTGTTGATGTTGCCAACCTCTACAAACGTGTTGGGGGTGTCTGCTTAACATAGGCAGCAGGTCTTTTTTTTTGGACCCGTTGGGGTTATTGAGCAACTTCTAAAAGTATTATCTGAAAACACAAGTGTTACTGGGCTGTGAGACAAGTTTTTTTAAATCCACATCAACCTGTGTGAATAGTGAATGCAACCATTGGTTGACGGGAGCGATTTGATTGGTATCAGTGATAGCACAACTATCGAGATAGGTTTGTACTGGATCTATTGATAACTTTGAAATCGGTGGTACGGAAAAATGATTGAGTTCAGTCCTGATACACTTGCAGGACTGGGCGTGTAGAAAATACGAAATATGACATTAGAACATGGCCCTTTTATTTAATCCCTAATACCATAATGTATTATACCAGGCAACTATTTTTAAGTTTAATATCACATATTGTATCCAGGGGATGGGTAAAGTTGGTGACAAAATGTGACTTTCACAACTGAAAAGGCCTATGATAATGGCTGAAAATGAATGTTTTAACTTGTCCATAATATTTGAGACTCAGCTTATAAGCAAAGTGAAGGTTTAATTTATTGGTAGAGTGGGTATTTAGGTGTAGACGTTAAAACACAAATATACATATTTTAGAATATTCATTTACAATATGGAAGGCATAGCTTTTACACCATGAACAGCCAATTTATAATTTGAAAAGCACAATTAAAATGTTTTAATAATTTTGTTTATTCAGTGGAGAGAAAATAATAAACGGTTTGTTGCTATCAAGATGGGAATTGTATTCTCTTGGTACTATATAAAACACTAGGTAAAATATTTCAGCTTGAACAAACTTTTATATAAATAAGGTTTTAATTTAAATATTAACAAACAAAATGTTATATTTAAACCAAATCGACATTTAGAAATCTATTATCTATACTGGACTAGATATAATCAGTAGGTTGAAGGCTTTCCAGGCTGTAAGAAATTTAAATACACTAATGAGGTAAGGATAGAAAAAGCTAGAATTTTGAGAAGATATAGCTTAAATTTCGTGGGAGAAAAAGTTAATGATGTATTTTAGAAAATTCTTCCTCCCCCCGTATACCTAACCGTAAATTGAACTCGGACCTCCTGTCACCAGAGAAAATCTGACTAGTTGAGCCAAACAACTAACCCATGTGCTATCAATGCGGTTAATGAATAGTGTTTAGTATTCTCAGTCTCGGCAAAGCATACATAGTTTTCCTTAACAATATTGGCTTTAGAGGCCTTTGAATAAATGAAATGCTAATTGCACCTTGGACCAAATCTGTTGAGAACTTAAGAAAATCCAATACCGCAACTTCTTCAGCACCATGAGAAGACTAAGTCTGAGCCTGAACATGACCCAATCAATATTTTCCCAAATGGAAGGAACCTGATCAAGTTCTGAGTGCAACATGT